>OZ005659.1:227206466-227806466 GCA_963930645.1 Salticus scenicus | reverse complement strand
TTAAATGGTACTTAATTCACTGTTTTCAATATAAGGTTTTAACACTATAACCGATTTATATTACTAAAATATCACAAAATTCGTTTTAATTAACTAAATAAGTTAAGGATTCACTAACAATATGTAACCTAAAAGACAAGAAGAACAATGTAACAATTTTCCTATTTTTTGACTTTAAAATTTTAAATCATATTGCCAAATATTTCAAAATTTATCATTCTTTACAAATAAAAAGTTACTTTATGTATTCTGTTTAATCAGTATTTTTGAAAGGATTTCTAATGAATTGAAAAATGAAATATGTACATGGTTAATAATTTCGCGACCGCATGTTTTTTGTCACTCTGATAGTATGTTTCGCCTGTATGTGCTAATCTTTTAAGCTATATTATTTCAGAACAATGTTTTCTGTATCCATATTTATGTTCAAATGAATATTCATTATAATTATATTCTTCCTAATTAAAGTATTTGTATCCATAGTATTTTGATTGTATGAATATGAATATTGCATGCCTGGCAATATTTATAATTTATTTCAGAGTACTGTTCGCCACGCCCTCTTAACACAGCAGTATAACTTAAGAGACATTTTCTTCAATATGTATACCTGCTAATATTTATAATTTATTCCGGAGAACTGGTAGACCCGCCCTTTTCTCACATCAGTGTGTTTTTAGAGAATTTTTCTTTAATATGTAATTACGACGAAATAAGAAGAAAAATGTATTTAAAACATACTTGTGTGAAAAGAGGGCGTGGCTAACAGTACTCTGGAATAAATTGTAAATGTTACCAGATACATATTTGCAACCACCTCATTATGAACCGTACAATGTTTAGTACCTTTTTTTTTTCACACCAGTCATTTTTTAGAGTAATTTTATTCTTATTTAATCGTAACAACATTTGGAGAGAATTATTCTAAAAATATAGTGGTGTGAAAAAATGGGCGTTTTTTTCAAGGGTCGTTATGGTTGGCAAGTATGCCAGATATGAATATGTAATTACGATGGAATAAGAAGAAAAATGTTTTAAAAACATACTGACGTTAATAAAGGGCGGGGCTAACGGTACACCGAAATAACGTATAAATGTTACCAGGTATGATATTGGTAATACAGGGTGGTCACAGATCACATTTTTCCCCTTGTTCTTCCCCCAATATTTATCTTTCGGAATTTTCAATGGTATGTTTGTACTATTAATTAAGTAAAAATTATCATATAAATATTTTGATGAGAGAATCAGGGAAAAAAGGCCGGTCTGTAACCACCTTGTAAAAAAAATGCCAAAATTTGTATTTATTCCGGAGCCTTTTTAGCCCCTCCTTTATTCCATACAACTTTTTTCTTTAACAGTTTTTTTTTTTTTTTTTTTTTATCGTTGTTATGCATTCAAGAAAAATATCCTAAAAATAAAGTGGAGGGAAATAAAGGCGGGGATATAAATGCTCCAAAATAAATTAAAATGCTTGCAACTATGCCCTATAATATCCTTAAAAATATAGTAACAAACAAATTTGCAAAAGAAATAACATCTGTCTCAGTTACAGGTTTCCAAATGACGTCAATATACGTCAGCAGTTGCGAAAGTGTTAAGAAAACATTTTGAATTTTCAAAGTCATACAACATTAATGTATTAGACCTGCTAATTATGCTACTTTATCCGTAATGGTATCAAGACCCGCCTTTTTTCACACGAGAATAGTTGTAGAGCTATATGCTTCTTATTTAATAATGAGAACATATGGCTGAGTATTACTCTATAACTATTCTGAAGTGAAAAATAGGCGGGGCCTAACACCATTACGGATAAGCTAGCATAGTTAGCAGGTCTAATATATTAATATTTTTAATTTAATAAACACTCAATTTCATCTTATTATAGCTATTTCACAACATATAGAAACTTATTTTAGACACAAATTTGAAATTCTGAGATATAAAATGTATATATATATATATATATATATATATATATATATATATATATATATATATATATATATATATATATATATATGATATAACAATATATATATATATATATCCTGTAAAAAATTTAACTGTAGATAAGGATTTTCTAAAATACGTTTAGCAATCTTTAAAGATTTTTCTTTTCTTCTTTTTATGTTAATAATAATACTTGTTGAATAAAAGAAGTGTAAAAAAGTTAAAGAATGTATTTTGCTGTCTGCTCTTTTATTTTATTTTTTAAATCCTAAGTTAATGAGCAAATCTAATGGTGTCTTTAATGATATAATTTCAAAGTAACATCAAGCGTTCCGTTAAATTCAATGTTGCAGAAATCGTTACATGGAATTTTATTTTGAGGAAGTCGTTAGCGCTCTAAATGATTTGTAAATATAAATCACAACAAAAATTGTAAAAAAAAAAAAAAAAAAAAATGCAAGAGCATTTTAAAAAGATTTATTTACGAATACTTCATTTTACTAATCAAAAAGACGTATATTAAATATGTTTTAAAATATTACTTTTGTTTGTAAAATAACGGCAAAGAAACGGCTATATTTCTTTGTGAAGGATAATAAGTATTATTTATTAAACTTACTGATGTGTTTTTAAATTATATCGACCATTTAAAAAATAATAAATCATAATCACATTTCAACTTTGCTTAAATTTTCTAAAAAGATTGAGAAACAGATGATTAATGTTTTATGTTAAAATTTTCAAAATAAAACAGACATGTTAAAATTTTAATTTATTCGGAACATTGTTAGTATCCGCCCTTTTTTCACATCCCTTTATCATAGCTACCAACATTTTAATTTATTACGGAGTATTTTTAGTCCCACTCTTATTTCACACCACTTAATTTATAGAACTTTTTTGTTCCAATATATCACTTTAATAAAATAGTAAAAAAATACTGTGAAAAAAAAAAAAAGTGGTATGAAGTAAAGGCGAGGCTACAATTATTCAGGAGCAAATTAAAATGTGAGCAGTTATTCACTATACTTGTTGCCAAGTGTTCTCCATTAAATAATAACGACTTAATAAATATTAAAGCATGTTTAAGGAAAGCGGTGTGAGGAATGGCGGGCCAGAGCCTGATTAAGGGGGAAGCACACATTATTTATACTTACACCGTTATTTTTTAACAAATATTTTCCTGCTAAACAGAAAATTCGCATTAAAAATTATTTTAAAAGAATTCTGGTGTCTAATAACGGTGAGTAAATTAGATTGTTTTACACCGTTCATTTTTTATAAAAAAATATTTCCTCGTCAAAGCGTGGAATTTCTATGACATGAAGTAAAAAATAATTGTAAAAATATTCCGGTGAGAGCGGAGATAATGTGTGCTTTCCCCTTAATCAGGCTCTGAGGCCGACACTAACAATACGCCAGAATAAATTGAAATGTTGACATGTCTGAAATACAAACTGTTGATACTTTACTTAAAAATTTCTTTATCCAACAATTCAAGTTTCGACAGATATAATTCTTACTTTAATTTTTTATACCATTACATATGTAATAATTTTTACAATTTTCCCCCAATTACATCATACTTAAAAACCCTACTGGATGATGAAAAATCATATTGAAATACCCGACAAGCACATACACCAACATTTCTATTCTATTTCAGAGGATAATTAGACCCGCCTTTATTTTACGACATCTTTTATTTTTTAATAAGCTTTATTTAGGAGAACTAGTTAGTCTGCTACTAGCTTGGAACAGATTCGTTGATTACTTAAGAGGCCATCAGCGTGTCCAACAGAAAATAAACTCCGCCTACAAAAACTGTGAATAGTGAAACGCACATTTTTGAATAGAACTCATCATTCAGAGCTGCCAATCAAATCCGGCAAATTGTTAGTACCGCCCCTTTTCCTACACCACATAATTTTTAGAGTAATTCTCTTCAAATGCATTTACGATGAATGAAGAAAACAAATACTCAAAAAATTAAGTGGTGTAGAAAAAGGGGCGGTACTAACAATTTGCCGGATTAGGATGGCAGCTCTCATTAGTGGATTTATATGCCGTAGCAATAGCTAAAAATTAACAGACATGATATCTTTAAAAGTTATTGATGCTTAAATTAGCTTACGACATGTATACGACAGGATACAGCATGATCAGGCAATTACATACAAATCAATTACTAAATAATAAATCATCATTCGTAAAATGAACTGGTATCATGTACAATTGCACTGAAAAAAGATATCCCCCACACCTAATTTTGACAAGCATTTCAGTGTCAGTATACAGTACAGAGTGTAGAAACTGATAATATGTTAATCTTATTGCCATGGTTCTGACAAACGGAAATTTGCATAAATCATATTTTACATAGAAATTTTCTTAAATAGATATCGACGAATATCATCGATCAATCAGTCAAGTCTAAAATTACTATACAAAAATAGTGGTATTCAAATTTCTCTTTGTGAAAGTCATAATTATGGGCAATGCAGATTAAATTCGTATATTAAAATTGTTCAAAATGATAAAAATGAAAATGTTATGAAATCAAAATAGCTATTACTGCTGCTTAAATATAATAAAATATTTAGAAAAAATAACAAATTTCAAATATAAGATGTTTACATAATTTCAAAACGGTTTGATACTTGTTTATTAAAGAATGAATCAATAAGAATTTATGTTTGGGATATTGCATAGTTGCCAACATTTTAATGTATTTCGGAGAATTTTTAGCCCCGCCTTTAATCCGCACCACATTATTTATAGTATATCCCCCCCCCCCCCCGCCCAATATATAACTACGATAAAATAAGAAAAAAATACTCCTATAAAAAAAAGTAGTATGAAAAAAGACGGGACTAAAAATGCTCCGGAATAAATTAAATTAAAATGTTAGCATCTCTAGGTATTAGGAATCACGATGGTCGATGACATTGTTTGAGCATGCTTATATATTCAATAATACATACTTGGCAACCATCACATTAATAACCGCACAATTATTAACGCCTTTTGAAAAAAAGCCCCTTTTTTCACACTACATTACTTTAGAATAATTCTCTCCAAATGTTGTTAAGATTAAATAAAAATAAAATTACTCTAAATAATAACTTGTGTGAAAAAAAAGGCGGGTATTAAAAATTGTACGATTTATAATGAGATGGTTGGCAAGTATGATAAAATGTACATGGAATTTTCGAATTTGAGTACATTTGTTACAGAGCTATTTTAATTACATAACATATTGAAATTTGGCAAAATTTTTCTTTGTTTTTCAGTATTTTTGCTACTTTATTTTTTGCAGTGTACACGAAACTAAAATTAAGTTTTCTCATGTAAAAATGTTAATGTTTTAATTGATTTTTATAAATATAACTGACATATATATATATATATATAATAAGAATATATTTAATAGTGTAAGTGCACCAATGATTGACACTTTTAGAGCAATCTCTGATGTTTTTAATGTTCTAGTCATCAGAAAATATTTTTAGAAATCTTAAGTTAATACACATGGTATGAAAGACATTTAGAACCACATATATGTTAAAATATATACATTTGACAACAATTATTTTTTTTTTATGAATTTTTATTTGACACCCATTCAATGTTCTAGTAATTGACATCCCCAGTTTTTCATTTTTTCAGTAATTGGCACCCTATGTTCCAGTGTTTGACATAAAATGTTACAATTCTTATATGGAAAACATATGATATTATTATTTATTAATTATTTCGGGACAAATGTCAATTACTGGAGCATGCCAATCACTGAAGCACCTACCCTAAATAATAACATTAACAGCCCCAATATGAAAATGTTTATTAAAAGTTAACAATTTTACTCTTTCCAAAACCTCACTAAGCTACCTAATCATATTAAATTTCCTATGTGTTTATATTTACGATAAGTAATATACATTATTTTACGTATAGTTGGAAAAGTTTTAGCATTAAACACATTTTTTAAAACAGTTTCCAGCTCCTCAGTTCAGATTACGAAATTAAAATGTTATAAATGATTATGCGAGCCCATAAATTCGAGATTTATGTATCATCAAAGGTTAATCATGGGTTTTAATCTGATACTATGTTGCACATTTATAAATATTTCTGGGGCCATAAATATTTATTCCATAAAACTAATTTACTTTTACGAGCATGCAACTTAAAATTTATTCCATAACTGATGTGCAATCAAATATATGAATGGTTATTTATTCTACGTGTTTAATATGAATCTGGAAATATCTAAATCTTATATATATTTACTGGCGATATATCTTCATGTGTGTATATATATATACAAATATTTGATCAAAGATGGTATAATACTATGGTTTCCAAATTAGGTAAAATTTATTAAGATTTTCAGTATTTGACAATTTATTTAAAATCTATTTTAGATAATTAATGATAATCGTAAAATATCAGAATTAAGTTACATTTCTCCCGAGAAATTTAATATAACTAAAATAAATAAAATGTTGTTCTACATTTGCCTTATATTTTATTATTATTATTATTTGATTTTTTCAAATAATTATGTTTCTTAAAAACCTGTGTTTGCATTTTAAAACATATAACTATTTAATACCAAGCAAAATAAATGTATAAAAAAATATATATATATACAGTAATCGCCGCTTAATAAATTCACTGGTTAATAAAATCAGCCGCTTAATCTGATCAAATTGCCAGGACCGGAATCAAATCAATGCAAACTACTTTTAAAGCCGCCGCCTAGTAAAATCAGCATCGCCGGTTAATAAACTCAAAAAAATCTCCTCAGCATTCAAATGTATCATTTATGCACACTAAAAGCCTTTTTATTTATTTATTTATTTATTTATTTATAGATTGTAATTTTATTATTATTATTATTTTTTAATAAGAGAAAAATTAAAGCATAACAATCTCTCCATTACCGCTCATTGTCGAAGATTTTACACTTGCAGCACAGTTACAATTTAAACACGCCCCATCACTTATCTCCGTGTTTCAAGGAATGTATTCTTCAAAGCGCAGTAATAAGTTACAAATTTGATTTGAAATTATATATATATATATATTTAATTTTTATATTTTTAAAAGGCAATTTCTAGTTCTTATTTTAAAACTACTATAATTTGTGAGGTTTAAGCGAAAAATTTTTTAATTTATAAGAACAACGTGAACTTTTGGTAAAGTAATGATGATTTTCTTCAAACGAAAGTGCATGGGAACTTGTAATGCGTTTAATTTATTTATATCGAAGAAACAACTAATGATATATCAAAAATTAATTAATATTAATTAGTATTCCATTATTCGTCACCTTTTGAAGTTTCTTTACAAATTCAGAAGTAATACTTTTTCCTTAAGTGCAGAAACGTTTGCCGGAGATAAAAATCAGCCGCTTAATAAAATCACTTTGGCTCAGAACGAATGTGATTTTAATAAGCGGCTGGAACTGTATATATATATATATATATATATATATATAATATAACAAAACAACTTTTAATCTTTAGTTGCAATACATACTACCAAAGTATTACTGATTATAATAATAATAATAATGCTATAATAATAATAAAAAAAAAGCTCTCCATTAAAAATGCTATTCCTGTAAAAAACATTGATTCATAAACTACTTGTATTGTTATACGTGTATACGTGTTAGACGTGTGTTAGACGTGTATTGTTATTTGCAACCTGCCTTACTTTGAACAATATTTTCAAATATGAAAATGTTCCGTAAGTCATTACAGTTTAAAGTAACTCTAGAACCATAATTCGATTTGTAACCTCTTAAAAATATATTAGATATATTATGGAAAGTTGCATAAACAAATTTGTAAAGATATTACATGACAGGATTTTGTAATATATCTACAAATAAGTTATACCATTTTTACAGATCATTCAAAAAAAAAAAAGGCTTGACTCCAAATCGTGTTTTTTTTTCTTTTTAAGCTACGTATCCTTGCATCAGAGAGAGAAAATTAAAAACGACAATTTTAAAAGAAATTTGTATAATTAATAGTGTTTCAATGATTCATTAACTAAAAAATTAATAATAAATATTATAAATGATAAGTAAGTAGTTAAAATTAATTCTATGTCAGTTTAATAATTGTATATAAAGAATATTGAGTAACAGTACAGTAAATTAATAGTTTTCTTACCAATGTATTTTCTTAAATGCTGTAAAGACGAAATTAGAAAGAAACATTTTTCATCTTCTGAATTCATTTCTTTTTACTTATTAATAGAAAATGTTGAAAACTTATTAAATATCACTAAAAATTTACATATAAAATCATTTAAAACTGCTCTTTACAATAAATTGCTTATAACATTAACATAGAAATTCAACTAACGAACTTCTGTGTAATATATCCGTGTCATATAATGATATTAATTAAGTTAACGCATCTTAATTAACTGACATTAGGTGCGATTTTGATGAGACTTTTCTTAATATGATAAAGTAAATTCTAATGAAACTTTAATCCGTTACCTTGATTTATAATACCGGAAAAGAAAAACTAGAAGGAATTGCAATTAAAAAATTAGAAGGAATACTGCAAGAATTTCCACCATCAGCTTTTCTTTCTTTTTTTCCTTTCTATTTTTAAATAAAAAAAGAATGTTGAACTCATATTAAATATATTTTCAAATATTTAATTTTTAAGAAAATAAACTATTTAATCTCTCTCTCTCTCTCTCTCTCTTTTTTTTTTCATCAAATACCCTATAACATGAAAGCAGAAATTTAATTAATGAATCTTCGCATAACATATCCCTGTCACATAATGATGTTAATTAAGTTAACTTATGAAATGACATTAAATGTAATTTGATGAGACATTTTTTTAATATATTAAAGTAATATCGAATGAAAATTTAGTCAATCTCTTTCACTTATAATACTAGAAAAAAAAAAAATAGAAAGCTTCAACCTAAAACGATTTCCATCATCTGTTTTCCTTTTTCTTTCTGCTTTTAAATAAAAGAGAATATTGAACTCATGTTAAATATATTTTTATATATTTAATTTTTGAAAAACAATCTATTTAATCTTTCTTTTACATTAAATGCCCTATAACATGAACACAGAAATTCAATTAAGGAATCTTCGTATAATATATCCCTGTCACATAATGATGTTAATTAAGCTAACTTATTGAGAGACATTAGCTTTAATTTGATAAGATATTTTTTTTTAATACGCTAAATTAGTATCTAATAAAACTTCAACCAGTCTCCTTCATTAATTATACTGGGAAAGAAAAAATTAGAAAGCTTTAAAACGATTTTCGTGATCAGTTTTTTTTTTTTTTTTTTTTTTTTTTTTTTTTTGGGGGGGGGGGGTTATAGGATGATGTTGAATCAATATTGAGCATATTTTCAAATATTTAACTATTATGATAAAATATGTAGATATATATATTTATATTTACGTTATTTTATGTTAAATTTTTATGTAAATAAAAGTCGTTTTGTATATGTATGTGTGTATGTGTGTCTTCCATCTCTCTCAAAGCCATTGAACTGATTTCAACAAAAATTCGCACAGTTACTGCTTATTACCAGGGTTGAAGTACTGCGGGAGTTGGAAACCTCTAGAGCATGACCAATAAAAGGGGGTGAGAAAATACCCTTTCGAAAATAACATTTTTCTATGATTTTTATAGTAATAATGCAGCTAGAAATTTGAAATTTGACATTTTCCCTTTTTATGTATACATTCTCCCGACGTAGAAGTTTTTAAAAATTCGACATCAATAAGCAATGAAAGTATTAGGAAAACGTTCTAAAATTCTCTTTCGTCAAAATTTCATGCATACGATATAATTATTTTTCTTTGAATACATCAAAATTTCATAGTGTCTTTACGTAGTTGAATTGAAAGTGATCTTTATAACTTGATAACAATGAAGTCTGTTCCAGAAAATCTCCTCGGGTTTGCAGAACTGTCCTTATTGAAAATGACGTCATTTCTTAAAAGTCATTTAATGAGAAACGTGCATTGAAAAAGGAACTGCTATGCTTTCCTATGGTTGAGTTGGAGTTTTATTTAAATGCGATAGGATACGTAGAAAGAAATAGTAATCTGAACTCTATATTATTAAAGAAAATCAGAAAGCTATTGTATATTGCAAATAAATATTTTATTCATCTCCATAACAAGAATAACATCTTTTCATAAAACATGTTTCCTTTTTAAAATTGTTGCCACTCCAAAGTTATGTTTTACAAAAGAATTAATTCAAAAATAATTCATAGGTAGCAAACGATAACAGCTCATATTTTTGCGCCTTAATCTATATCGATAAAGCAAAGAGTTTGTTTGCGGAACACATCCGGGCGGACCTCTCCTTTTTTTGATTCCTCTAGATTTAACTACTTTGGTGATGAAAGTCGGCCATTTTTTATGTAAAAACGGATGAATTTCTTTAAAAGATAATGCATAGATGTTATACTTTTTTTAAAAAGAGATCTAAAAATTGTTCATTTTTTGTGAGGGCAGTTTATACATCAAGTTATAAGATTTAACCCTTTATCAACTGCATTATGATACAGACAAAAATTGTGTTTGAAACATATATTTTTAGTTACTAAAGTGCATTATTTAAAGATATATATGTTAAAAATTATGCATGTCACCTCATCATAATAATTAATGAGAATTTTGTGAGGTCGTACTTTAGTGTGCCACAGGTACACTGAGGTCGAAAAAAATATTTCGACATGAAAAAAGTGTAGGGAAATACTTACTCTTTAGGTTCCTCATATTTTTTCTAAGATTAGTGGGATATTCTTGAAATAATATAGGAATTAATTATAACACACATGAAGACCGTGAAAAATATCAAGCAAAAACAGCAAGTGCACTCCATGAAATTCCTTATGGAACAAAAATGAATTTGTTCCATAATTCTTAAACAATGATGAATTAACAAGGATGAATTAAACAAGGATGAATTTCTTAAACAAATACTGCACAGATGTTATACTTTTTTCAAGAAAGCTCTAAAAATTGTTAATTTTTTGTGAGGGCTTTATATACATCCAGTAATTAAATTTAATTATATTACGTTGCAAAGTTTCACAACGAGATATCATTCGATTGATTTTATCTTAAAATAAGAGTCTAATAAAAAAATAAAATAAAAAAGAAACAGTCTAATATTAAAGAATAAGGAATAACTTTATAAAAATTATCAGTTTTGAAGTTCTAAGAGCTGATATTTTTAAATTACAGTGTACTTATTTCCCATACATAATCCATTAAATTTGTAAACAATTGTTGATTCATTCTTGAGAATCATTCGCATAAGACCATAGAGCATTGTTGAAAAACGAGTGCATAACGGATGAAATATTTAATTTTATTTAATTTGCAATATGTTATTTTGACTTTTTTACCTCAGAAGGAATTTTTAATTATGTTACAAAGCCCAAAATATGATGTAAAAATAAATAGTGATTCAATTCTTTTGAAAAATCATTTAAATATAGTGGCCAGCGAAGCGGGAGTAGCCTGCTAGTAATAAATATAGGAATTTAAAGAAACGAACTTTATTGTTATAAAAAATGATTCACTTGAATATAGACAAGAAAAGCCACATAGTAGTCAATAATATTAAAATAGCAATTTAATTAAATTATCTTTGAGTAATAGATCCTTATCACATGATGTTAATTGAGTTAACTGGTTGTAATTCGGTAACGTTATAGGTACTTTGATGAGACTTTGTTTTATACGCTAAAAAACAATTCTAGCAAATCTTTAATCAGTCTCCTTCATTTTTAATGTTTTAAAGAAAGTTTTAGTAGGAAATAATATCTAAAAGAAATTCCACCATCTACTTTATTTCTTTTTACTTATGAAACGGCAATGTTTACCTGATATTGAATACGATTCAAAATTTATAAATTTTTGGAAAAGAGAGAAAAAAATTAAAATATTTTCCATAATAAATTGCCTATAACATTAAAATATGAATTAAAAGCGGTATAGGACAGAATTTTGTTTAAATATGCACAATGAAAATTATTTTTACGAATCATTGTGAAATTAAAAATAACTACACAGGTCTACAGCAAAAATTTTTATTTTACATTTTGGCTGATCTTTATGTTTTTCTCTGATGCGTTGAAACGGAAACTGACGGCAGTTTTTCTCTACCACGTATAGATTTTTGTCATTAAAGGTTATCTACCAACAATTTTTTTTCTGTCAATCTTCGACCAGTATAACTATCTGGTAAATTTTATAATATGTTTCCATGATTAATTTTAATTAATTATAAATACTTATATAAACACTTACTTGACAACCTAACCAGGAAAATTTTTAGTTCCCGCCCCTTTTTTACATTACACAATTTTTAGAGTAATTCTCTTCAAATATATTTACGATTAAATAAGAAGAAAAGTATTCTAAAAAAAAAAAAAAACTGGCGTGAAAAAATAGGCATAAAAGGGCGGAACTAACAATCTTCCGGGTAAGGTTGTCAAGTATGAGAAACATAATAGAATTTACCAAAAATGATAAAAAAAAAAAATGTGTCGGTAAACATCCTGTATTGGCAAAACTCTATACGTGATAGAGAAAAAAATTGCTTCATTTTGGCTTTCTGCAGAATAAAAACATACACCAAGGGACCAAAAAAAAAAAAAAAAAAAAGAAAGAAAGAAAGAAAGAAAAAGAAAAAGGCAGCATTTGGATGCCTTTTGCCGAAACGTCATAGAAGGCCTCCATGCGGAGACTTAAAAAGATAATGGGTTCTGTCTGTGGATCAGTGTGTCTGTCTAGCGATAGCGGTCGCAAAAATCATGCTATTGACATGAAAACTGGTACACAAGTTTGTGAGCCACACGGAATTAGCTGTACAGTTTTGGGTATGTATTCTATTCGTAGTTTGTGTGCAGGTAGACGCAATTTGTTTTATCATTATCATTAAATTCATAAATGTATAATTAGTAAAGGATAACTATATATGTTATTTTACTCCTTGAATGAATTATTTAAGTGTTTATAATATATATATACATATATATATATATATATAATTATTGAATTTTGAAGAATTAAATTAAATTATCCTTATTTCGAAACAAGTCTTATTAAAAAAAAAAAAAAAAAAAAAAAAAAAGTTGTAACTTTATATAAATTATATTTTCGATAAGTTTTTGACAGATATCGTTTAGCATCTACAGAATGATTAAATAAAATTCCTAATTATTAATATATATATATATTATAAAAAAAAATGTGTTTGATCTGAAATTGGCAATTTCCAAATATATGAAATTTATATATTTTATTATTGGGAAAAACAAAATACATTGAGATGAATTAATTAGACTACAAATAAAAGATATATATCAAATTAAAAATTAAAATTAGACATTTAAAATATTTGAGAAAATGTAGCACATATAATTTTAAATTTAAATAAAATAAATAAATATATATAGATATAAATATAAATGTAAATATAAATGTAAATATAAATATAAATAAATAAAAATAAAAACATGTATACATTTTAACAGGGTTGTAGGGGTAAAAAATAACTGATGATGAAATGCCTCCATAATTAGCATGATAAAAACATAATTAAAAAAAAAAAAAAAAAGATAACAAAGGTATGTGAAATCGTACTTTCTAATTTTATTTATTTATATTTATTCTTCTTCTTATTATTAATTGCACTGTGTTGGGTGTCTCTAATGTGTTTTGATACGCTGGATTCAGAAACGCTTGCCTTTTGTTCCTCTCACGTACGTGTTCACACTAACTAAGAATGGTGATCGAAGAATTCATCCAGAGGCTATAACAATTTCGAAACTATTTATATATAAAACACATTAATAAAAGGTCATTATTTACACATTATTAAGGAGGGGGGGTGTATACTCTATGCAGCATCCCACAATAATCTGCTAACATGTTAACACTCCATCTTACACCATACAACCTCTATATTTCTTTGATGTTCCAATAAAATAACTCTCCTTGTTCTTCACTCACATCGCCCAGATTTTCCGGGAAATATCTTAGATTAGAGTTGAAGAAGATGAACTTTATATTAAAAAAATTCCACTTTTGGTCAAAACTGGTACGGGATAATTTATAAAAAATACTTTTTCTTTAATTAGCATACAAAAATACACTAGAAAAATACTACATTACCGTGAAGAAAAAATTTATTCGCAGCTCTATGTAAATTCAACAAAAATATGAAAAAAAAAAAAGAAAAAAAAAAACCTAAATACTCACCGGAATATTATTTCCAAAAACCCATAATATATACACACACACACAAACCCATATATATATAATATTCTCTGTTTTACCAAAAAACATATCTGTAGATTTTTTAAGATAGCTTTTCAGAAAATTGAACATAAACTAACTCTTATAGTTTTCTTTTTACTTATTAAACAATTTTAAAATTTATTTTAAAAAGTGCGATTTTATAAAAAAAATTTTTTATAGCAATATATCTCGTAATCTGCGTCTGTCAATTTTACATTTAAAGCCTATTAGCATACAAAAGACATTTATCTACATTTACAAAAGACTATTTTCAGATGATACACATTCTGAATGACAATCGTGTAAGAAAACACATTTGTATTCTGAAGTAATTCCAGAATCTTTTTATGATTCTAATCCTTTTCTCTCCAAACTCAAAATCTGTGAAGAAGGTAGTAAATTGATCCTAGAACGTGTTTTGAAAGAATAAATGCATTATTTTGTTACGATAGTGCACGGTTTCTACATCATCAGTTTTCTATGTCTTTTGGGGAAATAATACGAAACATACACGTACCTCTGAATTGTAATATACCGCCATTATACAAAATTTGGTAATGAATAAATAAATAAGTAAACTAACAGAGGAAAAAATATAGCAAAATTTTATTGCTACCTTACAAGCTTTATTAGTTGCCAAGAGGTTTCGATCTCGAATTTCGTAGTCGGAAAGTTCGGGTTCAATTCCAAGTTGCGATCATTTTCCAAGCCGTTTGGAGTTTTGCCTGGTTTTCTTCGAAATTGTCATAAATATATGGACCAGGACCCCTTAGAAAGGCACTTATGTAGCCCACACCATCCAGGCTTAGGAATCTTATGTAATCAACTGGCTTCAACCCTAACAACAACACCATCATGTCTTAGAGTATAAAAATATTATAAAGTAACATTTCTGTAATTATTTATTTATTATTGTTTTTTTTTTTTTGGTAAATCGTTTAATAATAATAAAACATAAATAATTAAAGCTTATTACTTAAATCAATCTTAGAAAACTATACCTTCTCTCTCTTTTTACTTCCATTAGCCTACTACCGTAGGTAATGGAAGTATTGTATTTGGTCCAAAAATTCGATATCGAGATTTCACCTGATTTACACGTTTTAAGTTCCCCTAAGTCCAAAAAACTACTGGTTTTTGGCAATTGGTCAGTGTGTTTGTATGTGTGTATGTATGTGCGGAATTTTCTGGCTATCATATATCGGAAACTAATAAAGATAGAACTACAAAACTTCAGATTTGAGACAGGTCTTGTGTAATGATGAATTATCCATATTTTGGAGAAAAATGATAAACCGGAAGTGGGACATCGGAAACCAGATGTGGAACCTAAGTCCGTATCTCAAAAATGGCTCTAACGATTTTCTTCAAAGTTGCTATAGAAACACTCTATTAGATGTCCTTTCGAATGATATAGTTGGTTAGTTCAGGAAAATTGATAGGCGTCCTGTATAAATAGCACAACTTCAGGTTTCGCATTCCTTTAAAAACGGCTCTACGGATTTTATTCAAACTTGTCATATTAACTCACTTTTAAATATAATATTGTATGTAACTATTGTTTTACGGTCAATAATTGATTTTTTGTAAAAGCTGGTATCTTAAAAATGGCTCTAACGATTTTCTTGAAAATTGTTATATAAATCCGTTTCTTTCTCATGTGTTACGTGGTTATTAGAGGAAAATTAACAGTCATTCTGCTTAGGTAGGTCATCTTCAGGTCTCGGAAAATTGGGTTTCAAAAAATAACTGTAGCGTTTTTCCTCTTATTTTTTACCTCACTATATGTAAGCTTTGTTTTATATGTCTTATATGTGTATCAAATTTCTCTTACTGTTAAAATTTTATATTTCTACTTCTTTAGGTCACTTTTATGTTTTCTGATCACATTATCTCCCAAAAATGCATATAATACGTGTAATAGTGGGTAATGGAAATCGAGTGGTTGTTTCACACCAGATTTTTTTTGCTCGTTACTAGGAATAGACAGACGCAATGAAAGAAAATATTTCACGAAAATGCTTATGGGAAAATGAAGAGTTGTGATAAAAACCCTAGAAAAATTTGTTAACATAGTTTCTAAATAAAAGCCATAGGTTGCATTCAATTTAATTTATCTAAATTTACGTAGTTTTGTTTCCGAATCGTGAACAATAAAAATAACAATTACTTGAGAAAACACATTCCAGAAGATTTGGAGAAGATTTTGTATTCAAGAAGAGTTGTAGACTATTTCTAGATTTCAAATCCTCATTTCTTCAGTCTGAAAATCTGTAAAGTAGTTAGTAAATAGACCCAAGTACGTGCATTGAAATTATTAGTTTAATGACTTTTTGACAACGTACCTTTTATTATTATTATTATTATTCGTAATTTCTTTTCTGTTCGAAAAACAAAATGTTTTAATAAATTAAAAACATATTGTTTTTGTATAAATTTCAGCGATAAATTTTATATGAGAAAAAAAAAAAAAAAATAATAATAATAATAATAATGTTTAAACATTTTTAATCATACATCATATAACGAATGTGGTAGGAATGTATTTTTCTATGATTTCATTCAACATTATACTTTTTACAAATAGAATTATTTTGTTTCCATAAAGCTTAAATCAAACTTCACAATTACATAAAGTTAAAGCTATATGCGCTTTAATTTTTTTGTTTGTATTTATTGGAAAGAGGGATTTTTAAGTAATAAATTGAAGAAATATTTCACAGAAATACGTTCGGTTAAAAGGAAAACGATACAACGAGAAAATCTTCAATAAACATCCTAAATTTCAAAATCTCGCAACATATCATTTCTGTCTAAATAATAATGCATGATTTTCAGGCAAAAATATGCAGGCATAAATATAGTTACATAGTGAATAATGCAAATGCAGAAACTTCAAAACAGGTAAGCATAAGTTTAGTATTAGGAATATCTCAATTAAAGGTTTTAAAAGAAATTTCAATGATTTTAATTGAATTCTAGTACTTAAATTTCGGACGCGTTTAATTAATTAATTAATTTACTTTAATTAATTTATTTTATTTCATTTATTTATTTATTTAATAAAATTAAATATGCGATTATATATATTTAGATTCTCTATTTTTCGTAGTTTTTCTTTCTTTTACTACCAAGGATGGGGCATAGTTGAACCATAGCCTTCTTAACTAGATGCCTGTCGCGTAGCTCGAAAACTGGGCAACAGTTGAAGCGGTAGAGAGCGCCACTGCTACAGATTGCGCGACTTTTTTATTCAACAGCCACCAAAAATTTTAAGGGGGATACATAAAAGGCGACTAGAATCGAGAAACGTCGATTTTATATATCATGTACCTATCACTTCTTTAAATTATTGGTGACAGTTGAATAAAAAAGTCCCATAATCTGTACTAGGTGGCGCTGTCTAACCGCTTCAACTGTTGCCTAGTTTCCGAGCGCCAAAAAAAAAAAAAAAAAAAAAAAAAAAAAATGAAAGAAAGAAAAAGAAACTCCGTCAAATTTGAAAAGTCTTTACTGATTCTGACAACTATAATCTATTGTTTTCTGTCAAATGTAATTGTTAATGTCATCATTTCCACAAATTTATCAAAAACGCAGATTTTGGTAATTTGGCGATCATATTTACAGAAAAATTGCAGTTTAGAGTTGCCGAAAAAGACATGTACTAATTTTAAGTTAATCGTGTTAGTTAGTAACATAATGTTATTTTGCAATCTTTATCTGGACTTGTACTTTTTGTTTCTTTAATATTTTTTCTTTATTTCTTTATCTTTCTTTTTTTTCTTTCTTTTTTTCATTTTTTAATTATTGATTTGAAATCAAAAATGTCATTTAAGTGCAATCACTATTATTAACCATATAATTGTAGTTATAATTAAGTGCAATCTCGCCTACCCATATGCGCAATCACTCCTACCCTATAATACCCTATAAGGAGAGATAGCGGAAAATAGCTCTCTTGGTTTTATCACAGCTATTGTTTTAAAATATAACAGAATAATAAAAAAGTGATGGGAATGCGTAGGAGAAAGATCCGTTCAAAATTATGCACCAATAGTTAGCAAAAAATTAATATTTGGATTATTTATGAAGTTCTGTTAAATTGTGCTCAAACGCTCCTAGCTTTACCTTATGAGTATATGTATTCACATTTATAAATTTCAGAAGGTAGGCTAAAGGAGCATTATGCATTCTTAAAAATTGAAATCAAAGGAAAAAAAAAAAAGTTTAAACTTTGTAAAATTCTGTAAATATTATACGACGAACCTTAAAAAGTATATTGATGAATAGTTTTAAATAATTCCACTAAATTTATAAAAAGTGTAGCCTTTTCTTTTAAGGTGTTGCTTTGACGAGCCTTATGGGGAAGGCTTCTTGTGGCTCAACCTCGTTTTTCCCACGTAATTTAAGGGCCGTGTTAACCCAGTCAGTAGAGCGCCGGCCTAGTAATTGAAAGATTGCGGGTTCGGTACTCGAGCCGGCCAAAGACCATCGTGACCATCGAGCCGGCCAAAGACCATTTTACGTGGCTGGTGCACGTAAAATCTGTCGTGACCGCAATGACCTCCATGTTCCCATCAAAAATTATACCTCTGGGGTCACCGAAGAGGGAGAGCCATCCCTTCCGTGGAGGATCAAAATTGTGATGGCATGTCTCCGAACCACCTCTAGCGGTGTATTCCAGACCGTCGCCAGTTGCCTAACTGCGCAGCACTTGTGCGACGTAAAACCCAACCATCCATCCATCCCACGTAATTTAATGAAATTGTGGTAATTTGTTCAATAAAATTTATTTAGCAGTATAAGCTACCTTTTTTTTTTTTTTTTTTTTTTTTTTTTCTATTCCAATCTGAAATCTGAAATATGAAGAAAAACTAGCCTTTCAACAGTTGTTACGTCGAAAACAGAAATAAAAAACATGTTTTCTTATAAATAATATTAGTAATTTTACTTTTTTTTTTTTTTTTCTGGTGCCAAAAGTTACTTGTAGGAAGGAAGATATTATATTGAAATTTTAAAGATTATAAATATTATTGAAATTTAAAATTTTCAAATTTAGACTTAAACTGGTAATAATTGAAATGATCATCATATCGTGGGATGCATAATTAGAAAAACAACCAAAATACATATTTCAGAGTGACTGATAATAAACAATTCCCCCCAAAATCAATAATATTGGTCAAGTTATTTATAAGACAGCCTGTCCTTAAATTATGTTCTCGGCATAAGACCTTTAAAAGGCTAATTTTCCCTCATATTTTAAGATTTGATATTAGATCAGAAGCAACTAGCTTATGTTGTTAAGTAAATTTTATTGAACAAATCTAGAAAAGTAAATAAAAAAAAATCTTTAAGTGTGTTGACAAAAGTGAAGTATCAAAGGTTAGTCATAAAGAGCTTGGTCTCAGGATCATCAAAGAGATATATTCCCTTTAAACCTTGTGAAACTGTCTAAATATTATCTGAAGGTTAAATATAAATATAATTTAATACATTATGACAATGATATGTATTAAATTAAAACATTTAAAATGTACTTTGGTTTTATGATTATTATTTATTTCACTTTTTTGATTTATTTTTAGTACGACGGGACTATTCTTTCATGCAGCGATTTTGTGTTGTTATCATTTTGTGGTGTTCCACTTCTAATATGCTAGGACGCCTGCCAAAATCAATTTAACCATTTAATTCCTTAAACTATCTTAAAATATTTAGAAATTTTATTGATAAACTCATCAACCGCGAAAATTCATTTTCAGTAATTTGGAGTATTAGGCAGTTTTTTTTTTTTTTTTTCGTACCAACAATGTGAAAAACCCCAGAGTTGCGAATCGAACCCGTACCCTTCGCTTAACATGCGGATGCTCTTGCACTGATCCACCCTGTCTGATAACCAGCACGACATTTCTCACATAATAAGTATTACATCTGCGTTTGCAGATACGGTGACCTTGATAACGGTTATCAACTGAGAAATGTCAAGCTGGTTACTAGCCAGGGTGGCGCTCAGTGGAAGTCCATCCGCACATTAAGCATATGGCCCGAGTTCGATTCCTTCTCTGGTATTTTTCACGTAGTTGGTATAAAAAATCAACTTTATCCTTCAAACTACTTAAA
Source organism: Salticus scenicus (assembly GCA_963930645.1). Classification (NCBI taxonomy): domain Eukaryota; kingdom Metazoa; phylum Arthropoda; class Arachnida; order Araneae; family Salticidae; genus Salticus; species Salticus scenicus. The sequence continues at coordinate 227,786,047 of OZ005659.1, read as the reverse complement.
ATAGCATATAAAATATTTTGTTCAATCCGTAAAAACTTTTACATTTTTAAAAACCTACTGTTATGCAGGAGATTCTTCCTCGATCACAAGTAGCAACTAATTGCCGATCTGGGTATCCAAGACCATCAATATCCATAAATTGGATGGCTTCTGTATGTTTGTTAGCTATACCGTCCAAATATATATTGGTGATGGTTTCTGGATGTTATTGGTAATATTTTCTGCATGTATAGAGATAATGGTTTTTGCGTATTTGTTTGCAATATTTTCCGAATATATATTCATGATGGCTTCTGAATATTTGTTGGCGATATCTTCGGAGCAGCTATTCATGATAACTTCTTATTATGCGTTGGCGATATCTTTTTGAATATGTATTGATTATAGCTTTTGAATATTTATTGGCAATAACTTGAGGATATGTATATATTAGTTTCTGAATATTTGTTGTCGAGGTCTATTGGATATGCACGGTCTATTGGATATGCACTTCTGGATATATTTTGATAAGGCCTTCTGGATAGATGGGGTACTTTAGTCCTGTCGTACTAAATCGAATTATGTCAAAGACAGATTTTTTTTTTTTTTTTTTTTTTTTTTTAATTAAAATTGCAATGAGTGTTACATGTGAAAAAGGAAGGTAAGTGGAGGGGCAGATGAAAATAAAATAACTTTTTTAACAATCCCATTATCGATTTCTTTATTTTATTATATTTGCACATTATAACTAATTTATATTATTAAAAATCATAAATTTTATTTCAATTAACATTTGAAGAAATAAATTAATAATTTATTAACATTGCGTAAAGTACCTAGAAAACAAGATGAATAATCAAACTATTTTCCGCTTTTTCCCTCTTTAAAATTTTAAATCATATTGCCGAAGATTTTAAAGTTTAACAGTCATTATAAAAGGAAAGTTAGTTACCATATTCTGTTAACTAATGAGTTTTGAAATATTTTTTAATGAACTGGAAGAAACAATACATGGTTAATTAAAAATTTTGAATTTTCAGAGTCATAAAAGATTAATATAAATTTACTATTTAATTTTTTAAGCGCTCAATATCACATTATTATACTGATTTCACAGTATTTAAAAACTTATAATCCTAATAAATACCATGGTAATAATATTTGGGCGAAATTCTTCTATTTTATATAAAAATGTTTGATTTAACAAGATATATATATATATATATATATATATATATATATATATACATTAATTCTAGATAACAATAATCAAATGTATTTTTAACAGTTATTTCCTTTCCCTTTCTCTTTTTTCCTTTCTTTTTTTTTCCCTTCAATAATAATACTTGTTGAATAACAGAAGTGTAAAACAGTTAACTAATTTATTTTGCTGCTTGCCCTTTTATTTTATTTCATTTTATTTTTTAAGTCTTAAGTTAATGAGCAAATCTAATGGTGTCTTTAATGATATATTTTCAAAGTAACATCAAGCGTTCCGTTAAATGCAATGTTGCAGAAATCATTACATGGAATTTTATTTTGAGGAAGTCGTTAGCGCTCTAAATGATTTGTAAATATAAATCACACACACACACAAAAAAAAAAAAAAAAATGCAAGGCCATTTTAAAAAGATTTATTTACGATTACTTCATTTTACTAATAAAAAAGACGTATATTAAATATGTTTTAAAATATTACTTTTGTTTGTAAAATAACGGCAAAGAAACGGCTATATTTCTTTGTTAAGGATTATTATTATTATTATTATTATTTTATTGAACTTACTGATATGTTTTAAAACTTTATCGACAATTTAAAAATAATAAAACCTAATCACCTTTCAATTTAGTTTGAATTTATTAAAAAGAGAGAAACAGACAATTAATGTTTTATGTTAAAACTTGCAGAATAAAACAGACTGGTCAAAATTTTAATTTGTTCGGAACATTTTTAGTATTCACCCGTTTTTCTCCCCTCTTCAACATAGTTGCTAACATTATAATTTATTCCGCAGAATATTTAGACCCGCCTTTTTTTCGCACCACTTAATTTATATTATTTTTCCCCCAATATGTCACTTCAATAGAATGAGGAAAAAATAAATAAATAAAGAGGTGATATGAAATAAAGGCGGGGCTAAAATTGCTCCGGAGTAAATTAACACTTTCGTGACCGCATGTTTTAGTCTTTTTGACAGTAAGGTCCACCTGAGGGCGTAAATCTACCAAGTTACAATATTTCAGAACAAAATTTTCTATATAACATTTATATTACAAACGGATATACATCATAATTATGTTCTTCCTAATTAAAATATATGTATCCATATTATATTTGATTGTACAAATTTGAATAATGGGCATATTCTTAAGAAATAAACAACACACAAATCGCAAAAGAAACGCCCACTGGAGGACTTACAGATTTTCAGATGACGTTATTCTACGTCAGCTGTCGCGAAAATCGTAAAATGTTGGCAGTCATGCATTTTATTTGTCGTAAAACTTCTTCCAATAGGTATTAACGACATAATAAATATTAAAACATCCTTTTACAAAACTGGTGTGAAAAAAATGGGGCACTAACCACGTTCCGAAGCAAACTGAAAAGTTTCCATGTCTGAAATAAAATCGGGTTATTCTTTACTTACAATTTTCTTTATTAAACACTTGAAGTTTCGACACATAGACTAAGCGACAAAAAAAAAAAAAAAAAAAAAAAAAAAAAAAGCAGCACAGCAGAATTTTTTTTTAAATTAATGTTCGAAACAAATAAAACTGTCTTGTTTGCATAATACCAATGGGGTGAAATGATACCTATGTACATTTTCGATATAATAATTCGTTTTATTGACTTTACGAAGTACATTTTTAAAATCTGCATAAAACTTTCTTTTTGAACCTAATGCAATAACCATAAATTTTGTATTCTATTATGATTTATTATATGAAATGAACAAGTTACATTTTAATATATGATATAAAACTATTTATTTGTTAGATTTAAACAATTTTTTATTAAAAATATAAATTCTGCATTGGGTTAATTCCACCTTTATATGGAATTACTGCTTTAATGCGCAATGGCATATTTTTATACTGTGTTTTAATATAAATACCAGAAATTTCTATGTGCCAAATATCACAAGTAATTTTTTCTAATTCTGGGAGAGTTATAGACTGCAAATTTCGAATCTTCTCCCCTCTCCCCCGCCATTTAAAGACGAAACATTTTCGAGCGGATCGCTATTAGTACTATTCCCATGTCTGGTGAAGAAGAAATTCTACTATATCCTTCGTGGGATTTAACTTAAAGTAAAACAAGTCCTTCCGACTTATTCGGAAGGGTAGGTTGATTTCTTTTTCCTTATCAAGTAGCCATCATTTTGTTTCAAAATGGCGGCTACAAATTATTAATGCACTTGGTAGAAATATTGATGTAAGCTATGCACATATAGAATTTTAAGCAAATCGGTTCATAAATACCTTTTTATGTGAATTTAAAATTTTCAAGTGGCCGGCGCTTGGAAACAAAATGTTGAGTTAAGTTGACAAATATATGAAATGTATTTGTGAGATAAGTCTACTGTACACATATAGTTCGAATTAATTCAAAATCTCAAAAGTCATCGTGTTGAAAAATTAAGTGGCTGGCACTTCGTCAAAATGGCAGAGAAAGTTCCTCATCTAAAATATCGTTTCAAATTTGAAAATATTTTTTTTTGTAGAAATTCTTTCAAAGAGGCTTAGTAAGTTGATAAAATGTTAGTTTTCTGCATTTCTAGCTTGTTTTAGCATTAAAATAGCCTAATTTTTCCTTAAAAACGCATTAAAAAGATCCAGCAACGCAGGTAATGGATTAAGCGTCAAATTTGCTGACTTTTCCTCTATAGCGACTTTTTTGGCGACTTTTGGCGAGAAAATACTTACTATCGATCTACCAAAGATGGATACAATAACGTGATTCGTTCACGAGTTACGTGAATTTTCTAGATTTTTGTTGTTTGAATGATAAATCCATTTTTCAACTTTGATTTGAATTGATTAAGTATTTTTAAAGTTACCGTGATAACAAATTTTCAAGTGGCCGCCATTTGGAAACAATACATTGGAGCAAGTTGCCCAGCAAACATATCCAAGATATTTGAAGCATTGGTTCACTGTCCAACTGTGGTTTAAATCAGTGCCGTGTTTCAAAAGCAAATTTTATGGCAAATTTTCAAGTGGCAGTCTAAGTGGTTGCAACTTGGAAACATAATGGCAAAACAACTTGCCCAGCGAAATCATCCAGTATACTTGTATAAATTCCTTGTCCAGTTCTAGTTCAAATTAAATCAGTATTTCAAAAATTATCGTCATAAAAAATTTTCAGGTGGCACCACTTGGAAAAAAAAAGCGGAGTGAGATGCCCAGCGAACTGATCTGAGATATTTGAAGGATAAATCCACGACCCAAATTTGATGCAAACTGATTCTGTATTACTAAATTTACCATATTGACAAATTTTCAAGTGGCAGCCACTTGGACATAAAATTGCGGATCAACTCACCAAGTGAACTTATCCTAGATATTTGAACCATCAGTTCACTATCCAACTTTTATTTGAATCAGTTTAGTATTTTAAAAGTTATCGTGATGGCATATTTTCAAGTGGCAGTGTGATTTCAAATGGCTGGTACTTAGAAACAAGATGTCGGGACAACTTGCCCAGTGAAAACATTCAAGATAATTATATGATAATATCACTGTCCAAATTTGGTTCGATTTGGAGTATTATTCCAGAAGTTATCGTGATTTTAAATTTTCAAGTGGGAGCATGATTTCAAGTGGTCCCGCTTAACTTAAGATATCTGCCACTTTATTAAAAATGGCGGATATAGTTTACCAATAAACTTCATTGAGATCCTTATGTGGTCTGTATTTACATCAAAATTCAAACAATTTCGGAATACGCTTTTTACAATTTAAATTTGAAATTTTCAAGTGGTCTCCACTTGAAAACAAAATGACGAAGCAACTTGGTTAACAAACTCATCTAAGATATTCATAAGATAAGTTAAGACACTGTCTAAATTTGGTTCGATTTGAAGTATTATTTCATAAGTTATAGTGATTTTAAATTTTCAAGTGGTAGCCTGATTTCAAGTGGTCCCACTTAACTTAAAACATCTGCCACTTTATTAAAAATGGCGGATAAACTTCATTAATAAACTTCATTGAGACCCTTATGTGGCCTGTATTTACAACAAAATTCAGGCAAATCTTGCTTTAAATATGCTTTTTACAATGTCGGCTTGAAATTTTCAAGTGGCTGCCACTTGAAAACAAAAAGTCGGAGCAACTTGGTTAACGAACTCATCCAAGATCAGTTCACTGTCCAAATTTGGTTCCATTTCGAGAATTATTTCGGGAGTTATCGTGATGACAAAATTTTCATTATAGATAGATAGATAGATAAACGAAGTGATTGCAATAGGTCCATTTCTAAAGAAATCAACCTAAAATGGTATGATTACTTACAGAATTATAGGTTCTCATGAGAATGGATAGGAAAATTTTGACAATTTGAAGTGAATAAACTTACCACAGACGCCGTGTAGTAAGGTGCATTATTATCTAGAAATACTGTTTACGGAAATGTCCAAGATACCTCCAAAATAGTCGGTTAAGCACCACTTTTATAAAGATTGTGTTTTTTTTGGAGTTAATTGAGCCCTTGAGCATAAAAATTTGCCCGACTGTTTGAAAAGTTATGCACCTCCGTACCATAATGTACGGAAAATGTGTCACTGTTTTAAAAGTGCGATTTTCATTAAGTCGGTCATATTTTCGTTGTCAGATCTGCTAGTTTTCTTTAGCTCGAATAAGTTAAACTTGACTCATCAAAGAGAAACAGTTCAGCCCAATAATTAACTAATCATTTATTTATTTATTTATTTATTGTCATCTGAGGTCTTGCTTTCCTAGATCTCTTCACTAAGAATGGAATTTTTTCGATTTTTCTCTCATTTAAACCTGATTTGTTTAATAGTTGTTGTACAGTAGTTAAAGAAATTATGCTGCTAAACACTTTTTCTGAATCTCTTTTATGTCCAAAATGTAATACAAACCGATTTTATAAGCAATGGCTTTTTAACTTACTGTCATATTGCTTGGATGAGCAACATGGCCGCCTAAAACCAAATTTCCAGTTTAAACGGCCAAAAATTTTTATATCTTGCTAAAAACCCTTTGACCAATATTTCATTAACATTTAATTATTTTGTCATCTCACGTATTAAAATATTTTTTTATTTTTATTAAAAAATGAACACTTTTTGTGTCATCATTAACTGCCTTATTACCATTTTTGAAATAATTTCTAAAATTACAATTTTCCTGACAATTGCATTTTGTTTTTAACGGTGGACTCAAAGCTAAACTGTATGTGGAGGACAACATAATAAAATGTGTTCAAAAATTTGCTTTTTAAACGGTAAAATTGGTGGTTGTGGAAGGTGAAAATGAAAATATCCAAGTGCGGCTTTTTTTTTTTTTTTTTTTTTTTTTTTATCACTAAGTGTATAATACTTATTTTACTACATGTGTGTGTATATATATATGTATATATATATATATATATATATATATATATATATATATATATATATTATACCATTACATATATAATATTTTTTATATTTTTACCCCAATAACATCAGACTTAAATACTCTAGTGGTTGCTGAAGAGTCATATCGAAATACCCGACAAGCACATACACGAACGTTTCTAATTTTTTCTAGAGCATAAATAGACCCGTCTTTATTTCACACCATTTTTTAAAATTTAATTTATTTAATTAATTTTTGTTTTATTTTACTTTCTCTTGCCCATATGTACGGTAGAGAAAGTACTATTTTTAGACCAATTTTCGGAATTGAATTTTTGTTATATTTACACGTTTTAAAGTACCATGAATCCGGAAACCTGTTTTTAGCGGTTGGTTTTTATGTGTGTCTGTGTGTGTGTATGTTATCAGCATGTTTCAAGAATAAATAACAGCAGGTACTCCGAACTCAGTATTCTAAATCTATATCAAAGAGAGACATACAGGACCGCCAACATTTAAGCGAAAACTTTTTTTTTTTTCAACTGAATGTAATTAATGAAGCAGCCTTATCATATTTTACCATGTTCAGGAAAACTACTCAGAAATTAAATATAATTTCTTATACCCATGTGGTAAAAAAAAAGTTTTTTTTTTTTTCAACTAAATAATTATCGTTTGTTTTTTTGCATATTTACACGTTTTGAAGTTTCCTGTTCAAGTCATGTTTTTAACGTTTAATTTTTTTTCTATGTCATTCATCAGGCTAATTTAAAAATACATAATTTCAAGTAATTCAAATGTTGTATTTCGAAGTTGACATAAGTCTGTTACTTAAAGAATTTTATCAAAATTGTTAAATTTCATGGATTGTTGCGGGTGAAAGTTATCTGATTAATTTGGAATGAGCTTTTAAATTTAATAACATATTTCGAGTTATCTTTAAATGTAAGTGCAATATTGAAACGGGAAACCCCAGTTTCCATAGGGTACGAAAAATTAACCCTATAGGCGGGTAAAGCAAGGTCGGGTAAAGGCGTGTCAAATCTGACACAAAAGGGAAAGTGCACCAGTGATTGACACTTTTAGAGAATCTCTGACGTTTTCAATGTTCTAGTCATCAGAAAATATTTTTAGAAATCTTAAGTTAGTGCATATGGTATGAAAGACATTCAGAACCACATATATGTTAAAATATATACATTTGATAACATTTTCTTTTTATGAATTTTTATTTGACATCCACTCAATGTTCCAGTAATTGACACTGCCAGTTTTTCAGTTTATCAGTAATTGACACCCTATGTCCGAGTGTTTGACACTGCTAGTTATTCATTTAACCAGTTATTAGCACTCTATATGCTCCAGTGTTTGACATAAAATGTTAAAATTCTTATATGTAAAATATATTATTTTAATTTTTTTGGAGCATTTTTAAATTTTACTGGAGCATGCCAATCACTTTAGCACCTACCCTATTACTCCTTTTAGGTTGATTTCTTTAGAAATCGACCTATTGCAATCACTTCGTTTATCTATCTATCTATCTATCTATCTCTCTCTCTCTCTCTCTCTCTCTATATATATATATATATATAATGAAAATTTTGTCATCACGATAACTCCCGAAATAATACTCCAAATCAAACCAAATTTGGAAAGTGAACTGATCTTACAAATATCTTGGAAGAGTTCGTTAACCAAGTTGCTCCGACATTTTGTTTTTAAGTGGCAGCCACTTGAATATTTCAAACCGACATTGTAAAAAGCATATTTAAACAAGATTTGCTTGAATTTTGTTGTAAATACAGGCCACATAAGGGTCTCAATGAAGGTTATTAATGAAGTTTATCCGTCATTTTTAATAAAGTGGCAGATATTTTAAGTTAAGCGGGACCACTTGGAATCAGGCTACCACTTGAAAATTTAAAATCACTATATCTTCCGAAATTATACTCCAAATCGAACCAAATCTGAACAGTGTCTTATCTTATAAATATCTTAGATGAGTTTATTAACCAAGTTGCTCCGCCACTTTGTTTTCAAGTGGAGACCACTTGAAAATTTCAAATTCAAATAGTAAAAAGCGTATTCCGAATTTGTTTGAAATTTAATGTAAATATAGATCAAACAAGGGTCTCAATGAAGTTTATTAATGAAATGTATCCGTCATTTTTAATAAAGTGGTAGATATCTTATGTCAAGCGGGGCCACTTGAAATCACGCTATTACTTGAAAGTTTAAAATCACAATAAATTCTGAAATAATACTCCAAATCGAACCAAATTTGGACAGTGTCTTAACTTATCTTATAATTAACTTTGATGAATTTGTTAACCAAGTTGCTCCGCCATTTTGATTTCAAGTGGAGACCACTTGAAAATTTCAAATTCAAATTGCAAAAAGTGTATTTCGAATTTTTTTTTTAAATTTTGATGCATACATAGATTATACAAGTGTCTCAAATAACTTTATTAATGAACTTTATCCGCCATTTTTAATAAAGTGGCGAATATCTTGAATGTTTTCACTGGGCAACTTGTCCCGACATCTTGTTTCTAAATTCCAGACGCTTGAAATCACACTGCCACTTGAAAATATGCCATCACGATAACTTTTAAAATACTAAACTGATTCAAATAAAAGTTGGATAGTGAACTTATGATTCAAATATCTAGGATAAGTTCACTTGGTGACTTGATCCGCAATTTTATTTCCAAGTGGCGGCCACTTGAAAATTTGTCATTATGGTAACTTTAGTAATACAGAATCAATTCGCATCAAATTTGGGTAGTGGATTTATCCTGCAAATATCTCAGATAAGTTCGCAGGGCATCTTCCTCCGCTTTTTTTCCCAAGTGGTGCCACTTGAAAATTTCTTATGACGATAATTTTGAAATACTGATTTAATTTAAACTAGAACTGGACAACGAACTTATCATACAAAGATACTGAATGATTTCGCTGGGCAAGTTGTTTTGACATTTTATTTCCAAGTTGCAACCACTTAGACTGCCACTTGAAAATTTGCCATAAAATTAACTTTTGAAACACGGCACTGATTTAAACCACAGATGGACAGTGAACCTATGCTTCAAATATCTTGGATGTGTTTGCTGGGCAACTTGTTCCACTGTATTGTTTCCAAATGGCGGCCACTTGAAATTTTTTTATCACGGTAACTTTAGAAATACTTAATCAATTCAAATCAAAGTTGAAAAATGGATTTATCATTCAAACAACAAAAATCTAGAAAATTCACGTAACTCGTGAACCAACCACGTTATTGCGTCCATCTTTGGTATATCGATAATAAGTATTTTCTCTCCAAAAGTCGCCAAAAAAGTCGCCATAGAGGAAAAGTCGCCAAATTTGGCGCTAAATTCATTACCTGCGTTACTGGATTTTTTTAATGCGTTTTTGAGGGAAAATTAGGCTATTTTAATGATAAAACATATTAGAAATGCAGAAAACTAACTTTTTATTAACTTACTAAGCCTCTTTGAAAGAATTTCCACAAAAAAAATTATTTTCAAATTTGTAACGATATCTTAGATGAGCAACTTTTTTTGCCATTTTTATCGATGTGCCAGCCACTTAAATTTTCAACACGATGACTTTTGAGATTTTGAATTAATTCGAACTATATATGTACAGTAGACTTATCTCACAAATACATTTCATATATTTGTCAACTTAACTCACCATTTTGTTTCCAAGCGCCGGCCACTTGAAAATTTTAAATTCACATAAAAAGGTATTCATGAACCGATTTGCTTAAAACTCCATATGTGCATAGCCTACATTAATATTTCTACCAAGTGCATTAATAATTTGTAGCCGCCATTTTGAAGCAAAATGACAGCTACTTGATAAGGAAAAATAAATCAACTTACCCTTCCGAATAAGCCGGAAGGACTTGTTTGAGTATATTTGCTCTTTTATGTTTTGCAGTGTACATATCTAACTAAAGTAATTTTTCCGATGTAAAAATGTAAATGTTTTAATTGATTAGAGATATAACTTACACATATAGATAATAAAATAATATTTAAAATAAATAACTTTAACAACCCCAATATGAAAATGTTTATTTAAAGTTAACAATTTTACTCTTTCCAAAACCTCATTAAGTTACCTAATTATTTTAAATTTCCTATGTGTTTATATTTACGATAGGTAATATACATTATTTCACGTATAGTTTGAAAAGTTTCAGCATTAAATACATTTTTTTAAATCAATTTCTAGTTCGTCAGTTAAGATTACGGAATTAAAATGTTATAAATGATTATGCGAGTCCATAAATTCGAGATTTATGTATCATAAAAGGTTAATTATGGGTTTTAATCTCATACTATGTTGCACATTTATAAATATTTCTGGGGCCATAAATATTTATTCCATAAAACTAATTTACTTTTACGAGCACGCAACTTAAAATTTATTCCATAACTGATGTGCAATCAAATATATGAATGGTTATTTATTCTACGTGTAACTAGATGTTTAATATGAATTTGGAAATATCTAAATCTTATATATATTTACTAGCGATATATCTTCATATGTATATATGTGTAAATATTTGATCAAAGATGGTATAATACTATATTCTCGAAACTAGCTAAAATTTATTAATATTTTCAGTATTTGACAATTTATTTTAAATGCATTTTAGATAATTTAATAGTATAATATCAGAATTAAGTTATATTTCTCCTGAGAAATTTTATGTAATTAAAAAATAAATAAAATGTTGCGCATTTGCCTTGTAGTTTCTCTCTTTTTTTTTTTTTTTTTTTTTTTTTAATAATAATAATTATTATTTTTTTAAATAATTATGTTTCTGAAAAAACAGTCCTCTTATTGTAAAACGTTTATGCATTTAATCCCAAGGAAAACAAATATATATAATATAACAAGAGAAAACAACTTTTAATCTTTAGTTGCAATATATACGTACCAAAGTATTACTGATATAAAGTATGTTATATCCGAAAAACTTACATTAAACATGCTATTCTTATAAAATAAAATATTGATAAACTACTTCTCTAATTCATTTGATGTACATTGTTATAGTTTATAATGCAGCCTGTCTTACTTTTAATAATATTTTCTAATACGAAGATGTTCTATAAGTCACTACAGTTCCACTTAAAGTGTCTTTTAACACCATAATTCGATTTGATATCGCTTAAAAATAACATAGACACTCATCGTATCTACCTTACGGAAAATTGTATGAACAAATTTTTAAATATATTACATAACAGGTTTTGTAATATATGTAAAAATCAGTTACACCACTTAGACATGTCATAGATTGCACCTTGGGACTTTCAAAAAATGGCGTAACTGAAAATCGCCATTTTTTTTTTTTTTTTTTAAGCTATATCTCCCTGCATGAGAGAGAGAAAATTAAGAACGTCATTTTAAATGAAATTTATATAATTAAATGTGCTATTAAATTCATTAATTGGAAAAATAATAAGAAACATTATAAATAATAAATACTTAAAATCAATTCTATGTAAATTTTATGATAGTATATGAATAATATTAGAGGAAACTAGGGAGACTTGACCCATGATGGTTGTTCCTACGAATGGGAAATTTTAGGAAAATGTTAGTCATTATACTGATTGACTAATCATACAACAGCATTTTGCGGGAAACAGCCATTGCAAAATTATCAGTGGTTTTCTAGAAATTTAGTGTTGATTGATACTGCATCTTTAAAGTAAATTTTGAAGACCTTGGACTGTATTAAATTTGAACTTCCAGTTTTGGGTCAAGTCAGTTTTAAAAGTATAGCTGTTTTAGTCACTGTCTTAGCTACATATTGGTATATTGTAGCTTCATGTAATTGTAATGCAAGTTGCTAAAAAACTACCCAAGCAGCACCGAAACGTTCTCTGAACGTTCAAAAATTGTTCTGCAAACACGTTCTAAGAACGTTCACTCTGAACGTGTTATAGACGTCTATTTGTCCATCTTGAAAATGGACAATAGTACGGTTCAGAGAACGTTCAATGAACGTGTAACTATCACCATCGGTGTTATAGAAGCGTTCTGAGAACGTTCTATGTATACGGTCTCAAAACGTTCTAAACGTTTTTAAAACGTTATACACATTTTCAGAACGTTCTAGAAAACGTACTGTAAACGTTCTAAAATAGTGTAGAAACGTTCTGAAAACGTTCTATACACACGTTCTCACAACGTTATGTAAACAATTTTTGAACGTTTTTTGAACGTGCTAAAAATGTATTTTATGTATAATAAAATGGAAGAACTCACAACAATTGTTTCGGGTCGAAAGAAGACACGACCCTTCGCCAGACGAACATAGTGGGCGCGAGTGCTGCAAATACAAGAGCTACGCCGCAGTTTTTTTTTGCAGCACTCGTGCCTACTTTGTTCGGTTGATGAAGGGTTGTGTCTTTTCTCGACCCGAAACAATTGCTTCGAGTTCTTAAATTTTATAGTGTCTATTCAATTCTATCAGTGTCTATTATTTTATTTAATTATTTTTTTTTCATTCCTTTCCTTATTTTTCTTATTTATCTTTTCTTTTTTTCCTTTTTCTTTTTTTTCTTTTTCTTTTTCTTTTTTTTTTTTTGTGTGTGTGTGTGTGTGTGTGTAGTTTTTATTTTATCTTTTTTTTTTTTTTTTCCCCATAAAAAATTGTTTTAGTATTATGGAATTTTACATACATGCATTGAAATATGGTATAACAAAAGATCAAGTATTTTGAATATTCTGGATAAATATTTGATTTCAAAAACAAATAAATAAATAAATTCAAGATTTGGAATATTTTGAAAAATTTTAAGATATATGCCTCCTGCTAACTAATTATTATCCACCCCCCACCCCCCTAGATTTTGCATTATTATAATTTAACAATAGAATATAACTATATTTGGATATTAATTTTAATAAGTTAAGCAAAAACAAAAAAAAAAAAAAAAGATATACACATATATATATATATATATATATATTTATGTCTAAATTTTGAAACGTACTGCAAACTTTTATTATTCAAACTTAGAACTATTTTTAAAACTTTAACTTATCAATGATTTCACAAATTAATATCTAGATATGTTATATATTCTATTGATAAAGAGTAATAATGTACAAATGATGGGAGAAAATAAAAGATTTAAAAGAAGTATATAAAATAAATAAATAAATAAATAAAAATTATTAATTAATTAATTAATCTATTTATTTTTTTAATTTAAATTGATTTTGTGAAGTTTTAATATACTTAACATTTTCATTTCTCAAAATATGCGAATGTAAAATTTAAAGTATTGATTTAAAGTTTATGAATTTTACTTACACATTCATTGAAATATAACAATATACAATATGATAAAATTTCTTGAAAATATTTTAAATATAAAATAAATAAATTTTAAAATTTAAAATATTTTATAAATTTTTAGCGAACCGGCTGCTAACATTTTTTCCCTTGATTTTACAATACTACAGTGTAACAATAAAATCTAAACAAGTATACTTAAATATATCTAACATTAAGCTGAAATAATACAAAATCGATTGGGGGAAAAAAATTAAAAGGTAGTTAGCATGAAAAATTTAAAAAATTAAAGTTTTTAAATTATTATTATTATTGTTATGCAAAACTATTGGGCAAAACTGAACAAATCCTACGCTCGACATATGAAAATTGTCTAAAAGAAACTTATCTGTTAGGATTATCAAGTGTATCCAAATGTCATTAAGAAGTCTTAAACCAAACGCAATGAAGATTGAAGGCAGAAAAATTTACCGTTATCTATCTTACACTTGCCCTTGGAGTCCCTGCTTCAATAGTCATTAACTGGCAACCCAATAAAAATTTCACAATTTGGCGAGTGTTTTCGTTTTTTTTTTTTTTTTTTTTTTTTTTTTTTTTAGATTCAAAATTCAGCAAAATATATGTCACTTTATATTATTATTGGGAAAGGAATTTATTTTAGTTATATTTATTATTTTTATGAGAAATACAAAACACAAAATTTTTATTCATTTTTTTTTTTTTTTTTTTTTTTTTTTATTACGTGTTATTGTGTATCTATTTAATAATATTTTACAAAATAATTGACGTTTATTATGAAGTAAAATATAAAAATTTGATCGTAACTAAAATAATCGCATGCTTTCTTTTATGAATCAATTACAATAAATTACAGGAAATGTTAAACTAGTGTCTTGTGACTATCACAAAATTCTTTTCTTTATTTTCTAATACAATTCACATAGTTTAGATCAAATCACGCATTTTACATAGTAAAATTGAAAAATAAAATAAAATAAATAAATAAATAACATTAATAATAAACTTTATATATATATATATATATATATATATATATATATATATATATATACATATATATATAATATCGATAACTTTGTTTTACATTTTAGAGATAATTAATACAACCGTTCGTTTTAAAAGATATCAAAGAGTAATTTTGAAAAAATATTATAAAAATTTACGCACCCGAGGAGGGGGGGGGGGAGGATTGCTATTCCCCTTGTTAAAAATCTTCATGTTCACCGTTAATATTTTTAAAAAATCAGTTTCACAATGTTCAACTAAAGAAATCCCTATTGTGTGTCTATTATAAGAAATTTTCTCCTCGATTGTAATATTAAAAATTTTGAAAAAATAAATGACAGCGTAACCTGTTGAGCGTTATATGTTAAAAAAAAAAAATAATAATAATCTTGTGTGTCACTCACATGACTTTCTCTTACCCTGAAATTTAATACTATAAATACAGGTTGGAGATTAAGAGGTAAGATAACGATGTTATGGAAACATGTGTTAAACAATTCAAATTAGGCTTCGGAAGAGTTTTATATGATAATTAATTCTGTGTGAGCCTCAACCCCCCGTTTCATTAATGCACCTAGATTTATATAAAATTTAATTCGGTTATTAAAAAATAATTCTGTTTTTAAAAAATAATTTATTAAAATTATTATTTAAAAAAATTATCTTTTATGATAATGTAGAAGATTTCCATATTAGAGAAGTAGTATAACACTAAATATCCAAAAAAAGTCCATTTTATTCTCAATATTAAAAAAAAAATATATATATATATATATATATATATATATATATATATTCTAAGTTTTTTTTTTTTTTTTTTTTTTTTTGTTAAAAGTTAAAAAAAAAAAAAAATCGATATCTTTGTTTCAAATTATCGCAGATCGATGGTTCAACCATTCATTTTAAAGGTATTGGCGAGCTCTTTTGAAAGATACCCATTATGAAAATTTACTCCCCTCGAGGGGGGACGTCTCCCCCCAGGGGGGAGGCGAGGCTCCTAAATACACAATTTTTTTTCCCAGTTGACTATCTCAAAACAAAAAAATATATATTCGTTTCATTTGGTTTAGTGCAGTCTATAGACGTTAAACTCTACTTACCTGCAATTTCCCCCATAGACGTAATGTATTAGAATTCTCTTGATTGTCCCTGTACACGAACCATTTGCTTGATCTTAACGAAAAGCTTACTGTATCATCCTTATATGATAGACATTTAGAATATCAAGTTCGGAATGTCTGCTACTATTTGTTCTTGATATATGCTGATTACAGACAGATACACACACAGACACACACAGGTTGGCAAGACGTGCAAACTGAGGACTATGTGTATACACCGCCAATCGGGGACTTCGTAAATAATTGACTTAAAAGCATATTTTTGATAAATAACTATTAATAAAACTCATTCAATTATGAATCAGCTTTGATTTTTCATAAAATTCCAATATTTCTCAATATGTATTTTTACCGTCTAAATGGGGACCTCGATACACCGCAACACACACAGTGAACTCGATACACACAATCAACTGAGGACTTTGTAATTTTACAATCAAATGAGGACATTGACTGTGTTGATACACACAATCAAATGCGGACATGGAGATTTTTTTTTTTTTTATTTTATGCTGCAATTCATATAATACATGTTGCACATAGTTTAAGAAAATATTTTACAATAATAAAAACGCTCAGATTTGGTAAGTGACTGACGATGCACGATGGCGAATTAAATGCCGCATAAAGTTTTCGGGGATTTTTTTTTTTTTTTTCTTTAAATGTGTTGTAATGAAAGTACTTGTAATTATGTGAATAGTTTTTGTAATGCAAGTGAATAGTTTTACTAGTATTTTAATGAGTTTCAAAGCGGCTCCTGGTGATCAAAATACCAATTTATAATTTATTATGAATAAATGATATTTCGTATACAATATTAAGTATATTGTATTGTAAGCCTATTGATATTGCACAATTTGAAGCTGAGATTTCTTTGATGTTAAGACATAGCCTCCTAAACTAGATGCCTTCCGCGTGGCTCGGAAACTTAGCAGCAGTTCAAGCGGTAAACAGCGCCACCTGATGCAGATTGCGCGACTTTTTCATTCAACTGTCACCAATAATTTTCATAACGGATATATGATATATATAATCGACGTTTCTTCGATTCTGTTCACCTTTTATGTATATCAAATCCCACTTTAAAAAATTTTTGGTGGTTGTTGAATATAAAAGTCGCACAATCTGTACCAGGTGGCGCTGCCTACCACAATGTTTCCGAGCCACGTGGAAGGCATCTAGTTTAGAAGGCTATGGTTAAGATAATTTACAGCGCCCCCTAATGGGAAAAATGTATTAACAGTGTTGTATTCGAAGGGTTTGTTTGAGATTAGAATATATTGCATGTTTAAGTAAGTGTATGGTTTTCATCCTATTTTAAAGTGTGCTTCAGCTTCTCTGGCGATCAAAATACAAATTTAAAATCTATTATAAATATTAGTTCGCACACATGATTAAGTATGTTCATCACATGATGTGAAATCAGGATTTTATTGTGTTAAAATGCTTACAGTGCCTCATAACATCAAGAATCTTAACTGATTGTGTTGTAATGAAAGAATTTGAGCAGATTAAGATACATTATGTGTTTAAGTAACTGAATAGTTTTAAGAATAATTTAAAAGTGTTTCACAGTGCTTCCTGTTGGTAAAAAAAGCAGGTAAGAAAATTGTGTTAATACAAACTGACATTCAAGAACATAATGCACACTGGTAAACCAATTCATAATATACATCGACAAGCTGAGATGAATACACAGTGGCAAGTTAAGACATAATACACACTGGCAAGCTAGAACATAATACAAACCGACAAACAACGGCATAATACACACGTGCTAAGGTAGGACGTAATACACACCGACAAACGAGGACATAATACACACCTGCAAGCAAAGACTTAATACACAACGGCAATTGAAGACCTTTTACATACAGGGAAATGAGGACATGATACACACCGGCAAGTCAGGACCTTTTACACACAGGCAATTGGAGACCTGATACACACCGGCAAATCAAGACCTTTTACACACAGGCAAACGAAGACGTGATACACACCGGCAAATCAAGACCTTTTACACACAGGCAAATGAAGACGTGATACACACCGGCAAATCAAGACCTTTTACACACAGGCAAATGAAGATACGCACCGGCAAGTCAGGACTTTTTACACACAGGCAAATGAAGACGTGACACACACCGGCAAGTCAAGACCTTTTACACACAGGCAAACAGAGACATAATACACATCAACAATTTAGGATGTAATGCTCGCCACCAAGCGAGGAAATAATGTACACCTATAAGGCAGAGCTTTATGAACAATAGCCATAACTAGCCAACTAACAGGTGGTTCAACAGGTTTTAGTTTCCATGAAGAATAAAAATACTTTTATTAATATGAATAAAATTCATTGTATATATGATTGTATGTCTTTCATCTCCTAAACCCCTGAACCGATTTCAACCAAACGACACAATCAGTGCTTATCACAATGTTTGAATCACTGCGGGTTAAAATTTTTAGTACACGCACAATGGGAGGGTGTGAGGAAAAACCCGCTGGAAAACCACACTTTTGTATGTTTCCTACAGTAATAATGTATCTAGAAACTTCAAATTTCATATAACTTCTGATTTATAATTTTTTCTAAGTGGATATTTAAAAAAATTCGAAATTAAAAAAAGATGAAATGATTAAGAAACGTTCTAAAACTACGTTTTTATCAAAAATGTTCCCAACAGTGCGAAGCAAGGGAAGATTTATTTCGTTAGGAGCATTCCTTCGGTGCGCAAATTTACACGATATTTTAAACGCCTTCTAAATCAATTTACTTTCAAAATTGAAAAGAATAATTCTCTATTTTACCTTGACGTTTCGATTTCTATATAAAATGATTAGATTTTAACCATTGTCTTCAGAAAACATTATTATGTCTCTCTTCCACATAATCTCTATAATCACCCACCCCAACAGAAAATGGTTGCTTTCTGTATTTATTCTTACCGGCTTCATTTGCTTTCATTTTCTCAGATTCTTCTGATTTTGGGAAGAAATTAACATTTAAAGTTCTTTCTCCAGCTATAGTCCCTCTATGATTGATAGAGCTCTAAAAATCAAAAATTCTAAATGTTCTCTTTTTAACTTGAATTACCAATGTATCAATCATATAATTTTACATTTTTATTGTTCCTTTTTTTTTTTTTTTTTTTTTTTTTTTTTCAGAGTATCTACAATTTTTTCACAATTTGGAAATAATAACATTTTTAAACTCGTCAACAATATTAAATTCACTTTTCCTAAAAATTCCATTCCAACTGAGAATTGACGTGGTGTTTAATAATACCTAAGATATTTGTTGAAACAGATAAACTAGAAGCCTTTTGAAATATCATATAAATAAGCCCACACACAAAAATGATTAAAAATAAATTAATTAATTAAAAATTAAAAATAATAAATTAAATTAAAAATAAAAATAAATTAAACGCTCGTTATGAAAAGATCTCCAAATTTTCTATTACTTTCCCTTATTGGTCTCATGGGTATTTTTATTTTTACTATTTATTTATTTTATTTATTTATTTTTTATTTTTTAATTTCTAAAATTGGCATTATTTCCTCTCCTATCCCCTCTTCCAATCTGGATTTCTTGGAAGTTTTTTTTTTACATTTTTAAAAATCTTATTAATATTTCTTCAACGCTTTTCATATCTGATGTTTGGAAATTACTCACATAACTTTCTTACGGTCGATCTTTTCTTTCTTTCTTCTTTCTTCTTTTTTTTTTTTTTTTTTTTTTTTTGTTGTTGTTGTTGTTTTTAATGTCACCATTTATTTTTTGATTAAATTTATTTTTGATATTTTTTCTGTTCTTTTATATAATTATCACACCAGATCTTTATTGATTTTAATTTAGCTTGTCTCTTGGATCGTTTTTGTGTGTTGCCGCTTTGCTACTTTCATGCCGACTTTATTTGCCTGACTCAGGGTCACAGTTTTATTTCGACCTTAAACTCGGAACATTTGCCGCGATTTATTCCATTTTGTGATGTTGACAGAAAAGTTTTTTTTTTTTTTTACTCATTGATATACAGGATTAGTTAAAATAGTTTTAACGAAGTGAGTGAGCGACAATTTGAAACATATTTTTAAATTTAATAACAACTTAAATATTTTTTGTTAATGTGTACATAATATTCAAACAGGGGTTGTGAATCGGCGAGGCTATAGTCTTTCAACCGAAATGCATGTCATTAAAAATAGAAAGGTTTTAGAAACAATTTTTTTTTAATTAATTTTAAATGATTTTAAATTACTCTGGAAATTTTGAAATAAATAACATTTTACACATTAAACTATAGTAATATTCTGCACTAATGTGGATAACGGAAAGAAATGTCAGTGATACACTAGATTACTCTTTTTCATTCGGTCAGAGAAAAAAAAAAAAAAAGATTTCATCAATTTTCTGATATGAACTCTCAGGCTTGATGAATAAATTTCTAAATTAGATTTCATCAAAGTTATGAGTAAATTTGAATGATCCACTGGCTGCTGACGAGTTCTTTAAAATGTATTTTTCAGGTCTATTCCCAGTTAGATCTGATAATATTGAGATCTGACTGTATATTTATAATAAAATTTTTGTCCGTGTTATATAGGTCCTGCTTAAAAGTTGGTTCAAATGTCCACAAGCAACATTGAATTATTTGTATATTTTTTGTCGCTACATTACAGACCATAGATTGCATTTTAATAATGTTAATTTACATTCCATATAATATTATTAACGTGCGTTTTTAGAGTGCGGAAAATGAAATACTTTGTATATATTTTTTAGCATAAATGAATATATAGATGATTGTATCGTATTTAGTATTCTTAAACTGTTCTTCATTTGTGTAAATCTATATATTAATGCATAATAACTGGATTTTTTTTTTTATTTGCACATTTTTACATTTATTTCAACTCCTAGTAGAAATCTTTGCGATTTTGGACAATGATAGTGATTTTACATGATTTAATGCATCACTGTCTCAGAAACAGCTCATAATTTTTTAACCCTGCTACTGTAAATGCCGTTGTTAGCAATTTTTGGACAATCTGGAAGTTATTTTTCTACATTAATTGAATTGTTCAACTTATTTTCTTTTATTTCTATGCTTCATTTCCACATATAATAACTTAGTACTTGGATGACCGAGTTCACTCGGTCTCATTGTAAAAATCATTCGTAGTGCAGATGCTGTGATTTGTTTTCAGGTAAACATAAATATGTTTATTATTTGTTTGCTCAGGGCGGAGATCGAGTTACCAATGCATGCTAATTTTCCTCGATATAAGGAAAGTTCAAATCCAATTATCATATTAAATCTCTAACTACAGTTTATTTTCAAAATCATTTAAGTAGTTAAAAGACAAGATTTCTGCTACACATTATTCTAGTACAGTTACGGTTCACTTTTCTAAAAATGATGATAAATGAAGCCGTTTTTAGTTTTAAAAATAACCTCTAGCATTTTTTCTTTAATCCTTTCAACAGTTTCTATTAAAAAAAAAAAAAGGTTATGCCGCCTTTTTTGTGGTATGCGGTTTACCATTGAACGCTAATTACAATGAAGATGAGTGTTATTCAAACGCAAATTAAAATGTCATCTCAAAAACACATCAACTCTAAAGATTTATTAAAGACATTCGAGGGTTTAAAAAAAAAAAAAAAAAAAAAAAACGAAGTTTTTGCCATTTTTCCTGGGGGAAGTGCGGTTTACCGATAAATATTAAATGTTCTAAAGAGAATGTCAGACTTTTGTGTTTACAATTCATTTGTAAACTCAAAAATTCCCTAAATCTAAGTTTTTATCAAAATTATTGAAATACTTTCTAGAAAACCATATCTTTTCCATATTTTGCTATGTATGAAACGAAGGTTTACAGTAAACTCTAATTTTTATGAAGATGGAGATAAATCAGATGGGTTTCTGCTCTCAAAAATAAACTTAATGCTAATTTTTTATCAAAACAGTTAGAGCTATTTTTTGGAAAGTTTCTGTCGTAATTTTGCAAAAGGCAGAGTGAGTGCTAATTGTGTACGGTAATTTTCCTAAAAATGAAGAAAATTCAAATTGAATTGTCATCTAAAAACCCCCATACCTTAAATACTTATCAAAATCGTTCGAGCAAATCCCTTTCCCTCCTCCCCCCCCCCCCCCCCAAAAAAAAAAAAAAAGCCATACTTTGCCACGGTGGAGTGAAGATTAACACAGCAATGAATGCTAAATTTCCTAGAAATACGGATATATGAGAAAGGTTTTTCAAAAATAATTAAGAGTAAACGCGAATTGTCCTTAAGGTGATAATATACCTAATTGATTTTGTACCCCAAAAAACTTGCTCCAAAACTTTCTTCAACACCTTTACATCCACAACCAAGTAAATCCAATTTTTGCCGTAATTTGCAACCGGATGATAAAATAAGAAGCGGGAATTTTACTGAAGATAAGAAAATCTCTAATCGACTTTGCATCTCAAAAAACACTTAATTTCAAACTTCCAACAAAATCATTATATCCATTTACGAGTACAGTTGACAGCAAAATTATTCGAGCGCTAGCAATAATTCTTATGTAAAAAAGTACGCCTAGTCAGTTTTGTTAAATAAATCCTTGTCGAATCATGTTCTTAGACTGACTAAGAAAATGATTTGACAAGGATTAATTTAACAAAATACTTTTAAGTGTACTTTTTTTTACATAGGAATTATTGCTAGCGCTCGAATGATTTTGCTGCCGACTGTAAAGCCGTATTTTACAATTGGCCGATAAAGGGTTAACAACGGATGCGAATTTTCCTCAAGATGACGATATTTCTAATCACTTTAACTCTTCAAAAAACACCTAACCGCAAATTTTCATCAGAATTATTATATTCATTTTCAAGTAAGCCAAATTTCTGCCATATGACGCATCTCGCCTATAAAGGGTTAGCACCGAACGGGAATTTTCTTGAAAATGAGGAAATTTCCCATCGATTTAGCTACCTCAAAAACACTTAACTCCAAACTTTTATTAAAATAGTTTTATCCATTTCATAGCACACCCAATTTCTGTTATACGGTGCAAATGATCAATAAAGGGTTAATATCAAAAGGGAATTTTCCTGAAGATGAGCATACGTGAATCCAATTTATCTCCCTCAACCCCAAACTTTCATTTGTATTGTTTTATCCCTTTCCCAATAAACCCAATTTCTATCATGCCGTGCAACTGGTCGATAAAAAGTTAACAGTGAACGGAAATTTTCCTGAAAATGAGGATATGTCCCACCGATTTAGCAACTTTAAAAACAACCTCCAAACTTTCATAAAAATCGTTTCATCCATTTCATAGTAAACAAAATTTCTGTGATGTGGTGCAACTGGCCGATAAGGTGTTAATATCAAGCGTTAATTTTCCTGAAGATGAGGATATGTCCAAAAGATTTAGCTTCTCAAAAAACACTTAACCCTGAACTATCATTAAAATAGTTGCATCCATGTTCGATTAAACCCAATTATTGTCATACGGTGCAACTGGCTTATAAAGTATTAATGCAAACGCGAATTTTCCTGAAAATGAGGATATGTTCACTCGATTTAACTTCATGAAAAAGACTTATCGCCAAACTCATTAAAATCATGGCATCCGTTTTCGAATAAACCAATTTCCGCCATATGGTACAACTGGCCGATAAAGGGTTAACAGCGAACGCGAATTTTCCAGAAGAACTGAATATGTGGAATAAATTTAGCTCCTAAAAAAGCTTAACCCAAAACTTTCATCAAAAATCATTGTATTTATTTGTGAGTAAACCCAAATTCTGCTATATATTGCAGCTAACTGATTAAGGGTTATCAGAGAACGTGAAGTTTCCTGAAGGCTAAATCCAATTGTTTTTTGGACCCGAAAAACCCCTAACCCCAAAATTTCATGTTTCATGAATATCGTAGAGATGTTCCTCAGGACAAATAAATATAACATGTCAAGCGATTTACTCGTTTAATATAAGAAAAGGATTGATACTTTGCTAATTCAAGTCTTCACTCCTTGTGTTTGATCATTATAAAGATGAAGGATTATAATATATATATATATAGGCGTGTGTGTTGTTCTATGAGTAAATAATATATATATATATATATATATATATATATTTAAGTTTTATTCGCCTTCATATTAATTTTTGGTTTAAATATATCTTGCATTTGTTTTCACTCTTTAAATAAATCGGTCATTTCTGTCTGTAAATATTTTTGGTTATATGCTTACAATATTCAATCAATGCCCCTGATGGGTGTCGAGTATTTTAAGCTTCCATTACATGGATTTTTATTTATTTATTTATTTTAATTAAATATTCCGTTTCTTTTATTTATTTATTTATTTATTTATTTATTTATTTTTTAAGCTATGAAATGTATAATAGAAAGCCGGTATTGTAAAACAAATGATCAAATGTCAATCGATCAATAAGGTTCAAAAGAAATATATATCCATGAATAGTTAAAATAATATGAATTAATCCAAAGTTTTCTCTCTGTAATCATTACGAGTAAAATCAACAACAACAAAAACAGCATTTTTAACCTGACCCTTTAGATTTTTATGAAATTGGGCTCATTTATTTGTCCTATTGAGAAATGAATGTATACTAATTAATTAGTCCCTATCTCTTTTAGTTTTTGATATACAAGGCTACAAAAATGGGTAAAAAGTGCAAATTTCCGAAATTATTCTACTACAAATGTACCCATATATTTCATTTCCTATTAAATTTAGTGATAACAAACAGGTATCATTAGAAAGCTTATAATACAGGCTTTCAAATGATAGATCACATGTATAATTTTTTTAATATTTTAATGTTAAAGTCAAACATTTTGTCCTTTGATGTTCAATATCTCAAAATAATAATAATAATAATAATAATAATAATAATAAATGAATAAATAATAATAATAATAATAATTTGAAAAAAAAGTATGCGTTATTTTTACTTTATCTATAATAACTGTAAAAACATGGGACGGCCATAGGTTACTGAGTTATAAATTAAAATGTAACTTTCCATCAGTGTTTTCATAATATCAAATTTTGTTCCCTAATTAACTTAGATGTGTAAAATTGGTATCATTAGAAAGCTTATAATACAGGCTTCTTTAGGGACTTTTTTTACATGTTTAGGGGCTATGCAGAAATATCTGTATAATTTTTGGTCTACATATTGCTTATTTTTCGTGTACTGGGACACACCAAAGATAGAAAAATAATATTTATCCATATGTTATTCAGACACAAAACTCAGAGAATAACACATAACAAGTTGGCAAAGGGAACTATTCAAATACGAAAAATTATAATCGAGACGAATCCCAATTTCAAAAAAAGTTCTACAAATGGGAGATTTCATTAATAATTAAATTCACTATTTTAATGTATTATTATTGTAATAATTCTTAAATCTTTAAAACTTCCATGAATTGGAGTTTAATTGCATCTATGTATATATAGATATATACATATTTCGAGATGTTGTTCTCAAATGAGAACCGGAATTTCAGACATTCTTCTGACATTAGATTAAAAAAAAAAAAAAAAAAAAAAAAAAAAAATGCTTTCTCATACGTAAAAATTAGACCTACTAGTTCAGTTTCTATAAAATCACATGACTTTTCCTTTTTTCATTTAAAGAAAATACTTTTCTCCAAAAATAAATAAATAAATAAAATAAAATAAAATACATAAATATATTGATATATATATTTTTTTTCCATATTTGTGGTATGAAGTTCTGACATATTCCTGGACAGAAAAACAGAATTACGATTAAAAAAAAAAAAAAAAAAAAAAAAAATACATTCAACATATACGTATGTATTATTTTGATCGAATAACTTTTTAAAATTTTGACTTAAACTTTTAATTTCTTTTATTTATTTATTTATTTTTATTTTTTAGTATTTTTTTATGCGGGAAATTCACTACATTTTTGTCTGTTTTCAAAAATAGACGAGTGAGATGGCAGACTGAAATTTAATGAATGTCACACACCAGGGACACAAAGTACTAAAAAATTACACAGATTTTTATTTATTTATTTAAAAATTATTAAAAAAAAAAAAAATCTCTCTTATGCAGATTTATGTACATAACTTCTGTGAAATTATGGTTTTATGCTTTATGCTAAATCTATCATATATAAAATTAAAATCTGTGAATAAACATCAAATAAAAATGGATTTACATTTGTTTCGAGACTACATAATGGACCCAGACAATTTGCTTTAAATCCCTTAAAATTTTGCATAATAAGAAATGGTCCATTACAGACTTAGAGCTTATAAATATGTAAAGAGAAAAGATTCGAATCTAATACAGAACTCGAGCGCTAAATTTATTTTCTTTTAAGAAAAATGTTTTGTATGTATAATTTTAATACAATATAATATTAATTTTTTCATTCAAGTATAGAAAAACCATAAATAAAGAATAAAAATAAAATATTTGCTTTAAATAAAATATAGAGTTTAATTCTTTAGCAACGTTTACCTTATTTATTTCAATAAAAATTCAAACCTTTATATATTTGTCTCCCCCACTTCTTTATTTATTTATTTTTAAACCTAATTTCTAAACAGTTCGAAATTTTTATCATTTTATATTCAAAATTATTATTATAGGAAATTCAAATTAAACGATAAAAAAAAAAAAGAGAGAAATCTGGAGTGACTCCACTCGACTTTCCGAACATTGAGTAACTAACAGTTTTGTAGATAAAATAAAGAAAGAGGAGTTGCTAAACAAACAAAAGAGAGAAAAACATAAGAGAGTGTTTGAGTATTTTTCTCCATATATCACACGAGGTTTTATTTAACGCTACTGAACTTTGAGCCCTTAGATCATAAGGATAAAGAATTTTTCGTTGTGTCCCTGTAAAAATCTATAAATGCTAGATTTTATCCAATTTTATCCATATTTTTAAAGCATGTAAGAATAAATTAGCATGATATTTAGGATGTTAAGCACTGCTAAATAACCCACTGATTGTATGACTGATTCTAAACTATGAAAGAAAATCTGAAAGTCGATATTTTCTAAATTAATCCGTTTAGTCTGACATTTCCATTATCCCTAGCCAAACAGAAAAAAGCCAATTAGAATTCTTTAAATAATCCTCATTGTGATTCCCTATCGTTAATAGCATTGAAAGTCCTCCTATCCTTCTGAAATTGGCGACAGGACTTCGCTTTCTCCTTTCTGGTAAAACCAGATGTTTACAACACATGTTTTCTATTCATTTAAACGTATATTGCCTGTAAAGAATAGTTACCTTGAAAAGTTAACTGAAAAGGGGAAAAATACAAAGAGAGTGATTAAAAAATAAATCACAAATGAGCCTGCCGCTTTAAGCTGGTGTTATAATTTCTTTAACATAACTAAATAAATTATTTAAAGGAGAAAGCTAAAATATTTAATAGGTTATATTTAATAGCATTATTTAAATATTGATTTTAAAATTCTTATTGTAACTTTTAGAAAGTTAAAATTTACTATAATTATTCTTAAACTTTAAAGTGTAATTTTTATATCAGCACCATAAGATTATAATTTTAAATGATGTAAAAGAAATCCTAAATTAAACATTAGAAAAACAAAATTTTAAATATTATAATTCAAAACATTTTCATTGAATTTTAATGCATAGAGGAATTTTAACCATACATATTCCTTTAAAACTAGTTGGTAATATTAATAATTTTGTTGTCTCCGATTTTTATACATAAGAGCGGATCAAAATAAAATTAAGAAGCACAGTTTAATTCCTTGCCGGCTCATTTTATTCCGAGTTTGAAGTAAAAGAAAGTAAAAAATTTTAATGCTTATTTTCATATACTTCTTAACCATAATAACAATAACATCATTTGCATATAACATTTATTTAAAAAATAAATAAATACAAATTAAATACAATAAAAATTACTTTCAAAGTTGTAAAAAAGAGCACAATAGAACTGGCGTTTAAAAGTAATAAGTACAAAATTATGAATAAACACCATAAAATGTAAGAAACCGCAACAGACACCACTCTTCGTCAGACGAACAAAATAGACACGAATGCTGCAAACAAAGCGGCAACACTCTTTGCCGCTCTTCTTTCCAATATACTTATTTAAAAAAATTAACTTTAAAAAATATTGCTAGCTGCTTTTGTTTTAATTATTTATTTGTTCTTTCGGGTTACACTCACATTCGGGTTACGATCATTATTTCCCCTTACTACTTTGTTTTTCTATACATATGCGTATGTTGTGCTTAATTTAAGTACCTTATTTGGTATGCGAATTGTTATGCGATACTACCTTATTTGATATACGATAAAACAGATTTTTTTTTTTTTTTTTTTAAATTAGTCGAATGTGTTTCAATGAGCGGTGTGGGTAAAAATTCTCTAAATGATATGAAATTTAAATATTCTTCAAAAGTTAATGAGAGTCTTATATTTCAATGAACGTAACTCCAATATCTAAAAAAAGGGAAATGACAAGGGACTAATGCCACTCTCACACAGGAATGTACATCAAATAAAACTGTTTCTATAACTAACTTTAAAATGTTGTTTAAATTATGTAGGAAATGTTTAAATACCGTATTTTAAACCGCGCCAGGGACAGTAACATTTTTTAAATATATACATAGAGAGAGAGGGAGAAAAAATAAAATAAAATGTAATATTCTTCTTGCATACCTTCTATATTTTTTTACTGACGGGAGAATTTTGCTTTTTTCTTTCTTTCTTTTTTTTTTTTTTTTTTTTTTTTTTTTTTCAGAAAATGTGAGTTTGAATGTTTGATTCAATATTCGTTTATTATCTTTATCAAAAGTGTCATTAATTTTTGATAGAATGGAGTAGAAGGCTCATTTTTACCAACTATGTGAAAAATACCAGAGCTGGGAATCAAACCCCGGGCCTTCCGCTTAACGCGCGGATGTCTAACCACTGAGCTACCCTGGCTGATAACCAGCTCGGCACTTCTCACATAATTTACGTTGGCAAGGTCACCGAGTCTGCATTAAAGCAGCTATATCAAGTGACAAATTTAAGCATGGCATAACTCCAAACGGCCACGAAATTTCAATTCAGAAATTTTAATTCATCAACCTGGAAATTAATTTTTGATAGAATGGAGTAGAAGGCTGATTTTTACCAACTATGGGAAAAATACCAGAGCCAGAAATCGAACCCCAGGCCTTCCGCTTAACGCGCGGATGCTCTAACCACTGAGCTACCCTGGCTGATAACCAGCTCGGCACTTCTCACATAATTTACGTTGGCAAGGTCACCGAGTCTGCATTAAAGCAGCTATATCAAGTGACAAATTTAAATATGGCATAACTCCAAACGGCCACGAAATTTCAATTCAGAAATTTTAATTCATCAACCTGGAAATTAATTTTTGATAGAATGGAGTAGAAGGCTGATTTTTACCAACTATGTGTAATTTCTGAATTGAAATTTCGTGGCCGTTTGGAGTTATGCCATGTTTAAATTTGTCACTTGATATAGCTGCTTTAATTCAGACTCGGTGACCTTGCCAACGTAAATTATGTGAGAAGTGCCGAGCTGGTTATCAGCCAGGGTAGCTCAGTCGTTCATATAGTTGATAAAAATCAGCCTTTTACTCCATTCTATCAAAAATTAATTTCCAGTTTGATGAATTAAAATTTCTGAATTCAAAAGTGTCATTGTTTAAAAATTATTTTATCCAAAATTTTCTATCTATTTTGCTTAGCTATTTTCTTCCAAAATAAAATATTTTCCTTCTAGATTCTTATTAACTAATATATTTTCGGATCCCGGAAATAAAGGGCCCGGAAAAAAAAAGCACCCGGAAAAAAAAGCACTGGAAAAAGGGCACTTTTTTAATTCGCAAATCGCAAAATAATAAATATCAAATAATGAACTTAAAGAATGACTTTAAAATTACGATTTTTAAAAATCTCAGCTGATTTTCCACAACATTCAATTAGTATATACCTGGGGGAAGGAGGGGGGACCAGGAGCAGATCAAAAGAAAGCAATTGTTTTTATATCACATTCCTACCGATTTTAATGAAACTTTTTATAATCGCGTACAATTTGTGAAAAAAATACAGTACGTGTCAGACATACGGGGAAGAGGGGGGGGGGGGGTTAAAGAGAGAGAGGGCAGAGGAAAAATAAATGATATTTTATATCACCATTTTACCGATTTTAACGATATATTCTATAACTATCACTTACTTTTTATGAAAATCACAACGACTGTATTATATATCTGAGGGTCAAGGGGGCGGGGTGGGGGGGAGATGGAAATAAAATATATTCTTTTTTAAACTACCCTATTATCGATAAGGAAAAAAAAAAAAAAAAAAAAAAAAAAAACTTCGTATAATCACGTACAGTTTTTGAAAATATTACAGTAAGTTTTAGACATACTTCGGGGGGTTTGGTTAAAGAGAGGGGGGAGGGCAGAGGAAAATAAAATGATTTTTTATATCACCATTTTACCGATTTTATTGATATAATTCTATAACTTAGTTTTTATGAAAATCACAATGAGCGCATTGTATACCTAAGGGGCAAGGGGGGAGGGGATGGAAGTAATATATATATATATATATATATATATATTTAAACTATCCTATTAACGATATAAAAAAAAAAAAAAAAAAAAAAAAAACTTTGTATAATCACACACAATTTGTGAAAAATTTAAAGTAAGTTTCAGACATACTTCGGGGGTGGGTTAAAGAGAGGAGGGAGGGCCGAGGAAAATAAAATGATTTTTTATATCACCTTTTTACCGATTTTATTGATATATTCTATAACTATAACTTACTTTTTATGAAATTCACAATGAGCGTATTGTATACCTAAGGGGCAAGGGGGGGGGAGGGGGATGGAAGTAATATATATATATATATATATATATATTAAATTCCCCTATTAACGATTTAAAAAAAACTTTGTATAATCACACACAATTTGGGAAAATTTTACGGTAAGTGCCAGACATACTTTGGGGAAAAGAAAAGGAAAACTTCCACCATGGAGCGGCACATCTCACGATTTAGTGCCATAGACATGTCTTTACCGTCGCCACTGAGTTCAATAGTGACCACGGCAAAGACACATCTACCCGCAGGGGAAAAATGCATCTTAGGCAGGCAGGCCATACTTTGGGGTGGGGAATTAAAGAGGGGGGGGGGCAGAGAAAATAAAATGATTTTTTATATCCCCATTTTACCGTTTTTAATGATATACTCTATAGCTATTACTTACTTTTTATGAAAATCACAATGAGTGCATTCTATACCTGGGGGGGGGGGGGACAGACCTAGTATCGATATAAATAAATTTTTGTGTGCATACCACTTACTGTTTAAGAAAAATTACAGTGAGTGTTACACATATTTTATTTATTTTATTTTATTTTATTTTTTGTGGGGGGGGGGGGGGGGAGTTGCTAAGAGGGGGCAGAGTAAAAAAAATTGTATGACTGTCACTTACATTTTATTAAAATTATAATGAAAGTTACCTGTAGTTGAAAAAGGGGACAAGTGTGTGTAGCAGCGGCGAGGGACAGATGTATAACAAAATCTGTTTAAATAACACTTCTTATCGACTACTGTTTATTGACAATTTGTGCAAAAGTCACTTACTGTTAATCAAAAATTACGGTGAGTGTTACATGTATCTGGGTGAGAGGAGGGGGTGCTGGATACAAAAATATACAAATGAAGTTTTATATCATTATGCTTTGCACTTTAATAAAATTTATTATAAATATCACTTAATTTTTAAGAAAATTTACGCTGATTGTTACATATGTCTTGGGGGGTATGAGAACAGAGGAGAAAAAGAATTGTATAAATATCACAATGTTACCAATTTTAATTAAAATTTTAACAACTATCCCTTTCCTTTAATGAAAAATTACGGTGAGTGTTACATATTTTTGGGGGACAAGGGGGGGGGGGGGGGATACGATTGTTTTTAAATCAAACTGCTTCATATTTATAAGAAATTTTGTATAAATGTCCGTTATTGCTTATGAAAATTTTTAGAGAGGGTTACGTATCGCAGTATCTTTCTGTTTCTAAGTTAGTATGCAAAAATTCAATGCATTGTTCACATCAGACATTAACCTTTTGTATCCCGTTATAGCCGAAATCATCCGAGCTACTTGAATCCCGTTATAGCCGAGGATAGCTCAAAAAAATTCATCCGCCCTACCGATAAGGAGCGGGCAGTCTTGGAGGCGTGTGAACAGGTCAGTGATGGACAGCGCTAACAGGTGTCATTCCCGAACAAAAGAGAGCGAAACAAGTGTCATTTCTCTTTGGTTGAAAATCGTGTTGCTTCTTTCACTTTGCATTCGAAGACAACAACTTTCATTTTGAGATATTTAGGGGGAAAAAAATTGATCTTTTTTTTTTTTTTTTTTTTAATGCAAAATGGCTTTTAGAAAAAGAATAAAAAGACAAAATTAGGACACATTGTGCAGAACTTATGGGAATGTGAGATTTGCAAAATTTGCTCATACAAAGACTGCTTTTGATTGCAATATGATATGATGTAATTTCTGTTATATCAATAACAGACCATAATGATAAAACTGTGATAAATTTAATACTATCTAAGAAAATCTAAGCCATGAAAAATAAATAAATAAATAAGCAAAAACATATACGAATATGAATATAAAAAATAGTCCATTTATTTTCAATATAAAATAATTTAAAATAGTAATTCTTAAAACATCACATTCATAAAGCATGTGTGTTATTCATTAGTAGAAAATTTTGAATTAAACTTCAAACAATTAAATTGCATATTGAAAACTTAAATTTTACCATATACATATTTGAAATTTCATTATTTGAAATGAAACAGATAAATCTTGGTTTATAAGCAAGAAAGGAAAATTATCATTCCTATGCAATTCCTCCCCTCCCCCCCCCCATAAAATATATTTTTAACCAGGGGAACTCAAAACGTGTAATTTAACCAAAACCTTGCTTCAAAAGTTGGCCTGTAAATCGACATTTTGTCTGTCATGCAAGAGCAAAAGAAAGCATTTATCATTTCTAAGTAATTGCATCAGATAATACACATATTCATATTCAGGGCTTTTTAAACTTTTAACAGTAAAAAATTAAGCTTGAAAATTCAATCTTTCTTTTGAATTTTAACATTATGTGTCAATATTTTAAATTTTTTTCTCAAGTGATTTTTATTTTTTAGAAATATTTAAAATTATAAAAAACATTTCTATTAAAACGTTATTTAAAAAAAAAAAAAAAAAAAGATAGAAAAAGAAAAAACTGTCTCAGAATGTTAGAAAGTATTAGAAAAGACGGATTAAAAAAAAAAAAAAAAGTATTTTTCTTTCTTTCTTTATTCTTATTTATTTATTTTTCTTTCTTTCTGTCTTTTCAAATTGTATCTGTAATGAATTGTTTTAAATTGTGCATATATTCTTGGTGAAATCATTTTCCTCTATAAAATCATTTAACATTATGAGGAAAAAAAAAAAAAGAGGAAAGAAGGAAAAAATAAATAAATAAAATAAATCGATAATATAATAGACTAATAACAAAGAATTCGCTAAATGTAGGTATAAAGTCATTATATTTTAAAATTTAGTAAAATTGTATTGCCAAAATTATATTGTCGAAATTATGGCTATACCTATATAACTTTAACTTGCTTAATAGTAAGAAGGGTGAACATTTTAATTATCCATTCAATGTAATTTTAAAATGTGATAATAAACATTTTAAGGGAGAGTATTCAGAAATTTAATTTATGAAGTAGTCCCTGAAGTTTATTTCACAGATACCCAAAGCTCAACAGTGGCCGAGAGGTTCAATCCCAGATCGAGCTAGTTCGGAATTTTTCGTAGTTTTCCCCGAAACACGCATTAATATGCGGTAGGACCTTTAGAACGACCCACGGAAGTAACTACCCAGACCTGGGTATCTAATGCAGACAATTAGCCTTATTTTATACCCCACCATACATACTCCGATTTAAAATATTTCATATATTATAATTATAACTCATGAATATCAACTACCGATAGCTCAGCATGTTTCTCAAATAATATGGAGTAAATTTCTCTTGACATAATAAAAAGGAAAAAAATGTAAAATTATTGTAAGGGAAAAAAAAAAAAAGATTATTACATGGGTCCCGTTAATTTTCGCTAGAGTTTATAATTAATTGTTTTAGATGAATTCCTTTTCTTTGTTAATAAATTTTCATGTAATTGTTTTCTTGAAACAATTATTAAAATTTGTACAATTTAAACAATTTACAATTATTTTCATGTTACATTTTGAAAATAATTGTAAATTTTATGTAATTCCGAGCTATTTACATTGGCCATATTCTCTTTACTTTGCGGAAGCAAATCAAAATTTATATAACAAATCAATTTATTTGATATTATAATTCTGAAATTTAAACCCCGAATTCAATTATTTATTCTCTAAAATAGATTTAAATAATAAAATACTAAACAACGCATATGTTTACGATTTCTCTTCTTATCTGTTACTTATACGCTAACTGAGGGGATGTAATTTTATGTCAGAGTCTGATGAAAGGAAAAAAGACTATCTTCTTACTCCAGACATTGAGGGACCTCCTTTAAGGTTGCTGTGTAGTGACAAAAAAAAAAGTCCTTCTTAATCATCACTTCACTTCAAAAAAGGAGAAACGAATATATACTGATTCTGACAGCTTCCAAATCCCCCTCTCTTATTACTAATTGAAACTAGAGCCCTCGATGTGAATCGGGGGCTCTAATTGAAACCTGAAAGAACTACTTGTACTATACTCTGTGTAAGAAAAATAGACCTGTCAAGGCCACCGCTCAGCGTTCTTCATTCCCCCGTTACCATGGTTTTAAGGGACGCTAACTTCTCCGCGTCTTTTTTCCCACGCAGCTTCGTTATCTTAGTAAAAGCAATTGGAGAGCAGATTAGTTTTTTTATTGCTAGTATACATGTAATGTATGTAATAACGTGTTGAATACCTGTAGTATAAATCCACTACATTTATTCCATATTTGTCTATACTTAAGGTTATCTTTTATGTGTATTATTTAAAAATGAAGGTAATATATAATTATCAATTTTTCTTTTATTAGCTTAACAAAGTTAATTTTCTAATATACTTGGAAAATTATTTTAATTTGTTTCTGAGTAAAATTTTCAAACTTTCTGATCTAGGGAGAAAGAAATCGTAAAAAGTTCTTTATTTTCTTACTTAGAGATCTAGAAAATGTTAGAAATATGGCTATTTAATAAGCAAAATTGCATTCTGATAGCTGCACGTTGAACACAGTAATACAAAATACATACTTATACACATTCATATCTATCTATATAATATTTCAATTTTCACACCACCTATTCTTATATATTACATATAAGAATATTAAATATACTTTCATTTTTTACTGCATGTACAAGAACAATAAAAAGTATAAAGTAAGAAAAATGTTTTAAGATTAAAAACAGGAAAGTGTCTTAATTTTAGCTGAGATACGTAAAAAGGTTATAGAAGTTAAACACATTCTCAATTTTCATGACTAGTTCATCCTGTACTTATACTTAGAGTTAACATATTTATTAATTAACGAATTTCTAAATTTCATTTACCATTGTCACATATAGAAAAAAATTACGGTATCAGTTACTCATCTCACACTGTTATTGTTTTCGAGAGGAGTTAAAAAGAGAAGAAATCAAGAATGAAAAATCCTGCAATTCACATAGATTATTAATGGCAAGAGGTACCAATGGCCAATAGATTCTGCACTCGAAGCTGGTAGACAGGAGGTGCCGGGTTCGAACACAAGTCACTCTCGTCGTCTTATTCGTCCGGAATTTTCTGTGATACTGGCTAAGTATCGGAGGAAATAAGTAACAATTTAGTCTCAACCGATGCACCGCCAATCCACTGCACTTTTAAAGGTTTGAGAAAAGCCTGTAGCTAAGGAATTTTAATATAATTTATGATCTATGACTTATTTAATACCTAAAACTATATGATTAACACCAACAATTAGTTTACAGAGCAGAATAAAGTAATTTTTGTTTTCTTAATAATCATTTTTAAATGCTCTTTAGCTATGAATTATTTATTCGTTTTATAAAATAACTTTGCAGTTAAAGTGGTCGTTTCTCTTTTTCTAGTCTTAAAACGATATTAACTGTTAACAGCGAATAATATAGACAAATTAATTTATCAGATTTATTCTTCCGGTACATTTTGGACGAATATGAATTCTATTATATATATACACTAAATGACCAAAAAAAAAAAAAAAAAAAAAAAAAAAAGCCGCACAACAGAAAAATTGACTTATACCTTTTGGGTTTGTAATAATTTAAAAACTAATGATTGCAACAAATAAAATTGTTATGTTTGTATAATACGGAAGTCATAACATGATACCTATGTACTCTTCCATAACTCTTCTATGATACCTTCAGACAAATCCAAAAAAAAAAAATAATAATAATAATAATAATAAAAATAAAATAACATACATAATTCTACTGTTATTCATAAAGACAACTTTTATTAGACACTAGCAGGCTTTGCCCGCTTCGCTGGTCATTATATTGAAATGAATCCCCAAAACAGCATATCATTAATAATAATAAAATATCTTAAAAAAAAAAAAAAAAATCACTGAAATCCGTCAAAATCTAATTTTAAGTTGCCCAATGCCTTCGGCAGTCCCTTACCTGCTTCTTACTCCCCCTCCCTCGCGGTTACAGTTGAAAGTTTTACAAAATCTCATCAAAGTGCATATTTCGCACACTTAATTAACACCCACACACCAAAATTCGCCATTCTTAGGTAATTTGGACGGATTTAAGCTTAAAAATGTGGTTTTTGCCCCGCCCGCCCCAAGAGGAAGGGGGGGGGGGTAAATTTCCAAAATTACTTCATATTGCATGTTGCATACACATACCTAACCGACACATCAAAAAATTGAGATCATGAAATTATTTAAAGCTGAGTTATGCTTTAAAACTTTTTTTTTTTTAATCTCTCCCCCCGTTCTTAAAGGAGGGAATTTCGCAAAATCTCTTCATACTATGAGTTAGATACATATAATCGTCCCTTACATAAAAAATGTCGAACCTTATATAATTTAGTGCAGCGTTACGCATGAATACATGTTTTTGCCCCCCATTCTCCAAAGGGCGGTAGGGTGGAATTTCATAAAATCCCTTTGTAGTGTGTGTTCAGTTCGATTTCCCCGTGTGTTGAGTACCCTTTTTCCAAAACCTTTTCCCTTCCCCCCCCCCTCCCCCTTAAAAATCCAAAATCGCAGAAAGTAATTTTTTTGTACTCAAGTCTGGTCTTTCCATCTGCAATTTCTTCACCGTTAAGTAATTTGGAGCCGAGATAAGCCTTCTGCCCCCCAAGGGAGACAGGGGGGGGGGGGGGTATTTTGCAAAATTCCGTCTTAGTTGGGGGTCAGGCTCCGAAAACCAACCTGGTCACTAAAATTTGTGACCCTCTTTCCCGCAGAATCGTCATGGCAGTGTTGAGTCAGTGAATCATTGAGTTTACTCTTTTATATGTACAGATTTGTTTATATTTTTTATGGACTACTTGGCTTAAGGTTGCTGTCACAAAAATAGAGTCCTTGGCGAAAAATGTCCTATCTACTTCAGTATTAAAATTAAAAATATACCCAGGATTATCAACTAATAAAGCTCTTTAATAGAGATCTGAATTAGCTTTCATTTTCTTATTATTTAATTTTGATAATGACGTTATGTTGTCATGTGCCTAAGCAAATTTAATATTTATTATTTTTTTTATTATTATTCGCGTGAAATACTCTTTGGCAACAATTAAAAATTAAAATAAATTTTTTTAAATTTTATTATAGAAGAAATATTTATATTATATACAGGGAGGGAACACGGGCGCAGAATTCATACTGGAATCTGTTTAAGGAATTTCTCTACTTATGATATCGTTGATTTAAGAAGTAGAAAGTTTTCGTACATTGATAGTTGTATGAATTCTGCGCCCGTGTTCCATCCTTGTATATAGAAGATTAATTAAAAGTTTACATTTTTTCCGGTATAAATAGAAGCCTATGTCTTATTCCAGACTATTATCTATCTCTGTACAAAATTTCATCCAGATCCGTTTAGCCGTTGTGGCGTGATTGAGTAACAAACATCCATCCAAACTTTCGCATTTATAATATTAGTATAGATTAGTTATCATGTGCATGTGTTAGATTGAGTTATTTTGCTGTCAAATTGACAAAATTTTAATTTTAAATTTCAAAACTCTGTCGTTCTTGGCGCTTATTGTATTTAGTGATCAAAAACGTAATACGAAAATATGCATGCCAGATGTATATTTTCGTAATATGCATTGTACGAAATATTGTTTCATATTATTCATTACTCTCTTAATATAAGTTGTTAAAATAACCATGATTTTTGAAAGGAATTAAATTATGTTCGCCAAATAATTCGTCAATATTTCTTTTTTCTGCTAAGGATGACCGATATCAAATCTATTCCGCTGCAACATATTAGTATCTTATATCAGATACTTTATTTAGACATTTGAAAACAAATTTTACTTCAAACTATGATAGAATATTTATCATTTTCCTTTTAATTAGTATATTAGTTGGATATTTATTGTGTAAATATCATCTTTTGAAATGAAATGTTTGTGTTTTCAATCGAATATGGAAATTTGCCATTTTTTTTTTTTTTTTATTCCTAGAGTTTTGAAATTAAAAATTCAAATTTTGTCAATTTTACAACAAAAATAACTTAATCTAACGCATGGACATAATAATTAATACATACCTATACCTAAATATGGGGATTAAAATCGGGAAATAATTTTTTACAAAAAAATCCAATGGACGTTTAACATAGGAAATATTTTTCTTGCATCCATGAACGGCCAGTGACGTCATCACTTCGCTTGCGTATTAGCACTTTATCAATGTGTAAAAGAAATTTTTAATTAAAAATGACGTCAGTTTTTGTGAGATGCATAATTTTTTTTATAATTTTTTATCGTTCACGTTTAGATAAATGTATTTATTTTCCTGTTGAAAAAAAAAAAAAAAAAAATTCGTTTTTTTTTGGCAACAATTAAATTATGGATAAATTTAAATGGCTAATTTTTTGCTATTATTAGCTTACAAAATTGCTATTTTATGCATAAAAATCGCAAAAACAATTTTTTTTTTCGGAATAAAAGGTAGCCAACTTTTTAAGTTAGGGTATAAGCTATCTCCATAACAAATTTTATCGAAATCCATCGAGCAGTTTTAGCGTGAAACTCAGTCAAATAAACGGACATTCACATTTATAATATATATAAGATTATTAATTGTTATGATTAATGTATCTAATAATTAACTTTCTTTAATGTTACTTGAAACTAGGTAAAACAATTGTTTTCATTTAAATATAATCTATTTCTTAATTATTCTGAAAATTTTTAATTTCATGATAATTAAAAATAGCAGAATATTTTCAAGTGATTAAAAATTTAAAAAATTGAATATATGTACTTTTGGAAGAGTCTGAAATACCTCCAAAGTAGTCGGTCAGATATGAATTTTTTAATGGCCAAATTTTATTTCGGGTTAATTGATCCCTTGAACATGAAAATTTGCCAGACTCACCGAAAAAATATGCACTTTCGTATCGTAATGTAATATGTTTATTGTTTTAAAAGTGCGATTTTCATTAAGTCAGTTACATTTTCGTGATCAGATCTGCTTATTTCAGTCAGTTTGAAATAAGTTAAACTGGACTCAGAGAGAACAACTTCAGCCAAATAATTAATTGATCCTTTTTTAATTTTTTTAACCCTCTAATGTCTTGGTTTTCTAATTCTTTTCGCTAAGAAGGAATTTTTTTCAGATTTTCTGGCTATTAAACTTGCTTTGTTTAATTGTTATTTCACTGTATTTAGATAAATTATGTTACTAAACACTTTTCTGAATCCCTGCTATGTTCTCAATGTAATACAAACTGATTTTTTAAGCGCTGGCTTTTTAACTTACGGTCATCTGGACTGGATGAGTTACGTGGGCACCTAAGGACAAATGTGCAGTTTAAACAGCCAAAAAATATTATATCTTAACAAAATATTAGTGATCTAATTTTTAGCAACATTTAATCATTTTGACATCCCACGTATTAATTTTTTTTTTTTCGTTTTAAAATTAATATTTTTTGTGGTATCGTTAATTGCCTTATTCTTGCCATTTTTGAAACATTTTCTAAAATTACAATTTTTCGAACAATTAATTGCATCTTGTTTTTAACTCTTGGCTCAATCCTAAATTGCACGCGGAACACAACGTAATAAAATCTGTTCAAAAATTTACTTTTTAAACAATAAAATTAGCGATTACAGAAAGAAAAATTGAAAATATCCAAGTGCGGCTTTTTTTTTTTTTTTTGGTCACTTAGTGTGTATATATATATATATATTTTTAACCAAGAGTGAAAAACTGTATCATGAATATAAAAATTAAAATCTAATACAAATGATGCTGATTGTGGGAAATTTGAGCCCGGTTGTCTTTACATTGGTCTGGACGTCCTTGAGGGGTATTTCTTAAGATTCTTAGCTAAAACTCATATGAGTTTCGGGGAAAATCATGGTAAACTTGGAGTAAGTAACGTGAATGTAACTATCATCCGGGTAGTAACATTCACGTCTCGAAAATAGTTATTAGAGAGGAAAGTTTTTTTTTTTTTTTTTTTTACAAAATGTAATTTAATTATTAAAAAAAAAAAAAAAAAAAAAAAAAAAAAACGAAAGAAGACAAGACAATTTGTCAGGCGAACAAATTAGGAACAAGTGCTACAAACAAAGCAGCACACGCACCAACGAGTGCTGTAATCATGCAACACTCGTTTTTACTACGTTCGCCTGACGAAGGGTCGTGTCTTCTTTAAATCCGATACAACTGTTGCAAGTACTTACATTTTATGATATTTATTCAAAGTTTTGTAACTTTGTAACACCCCACAAGCTTGAGCAGTAGTTTCTTGAGTTTTCATAAAAATATCTCTAATTCTTGCATCAGGTTTCGAAGTAACAAGCTCTTTAAAATAGTTATAAACATGATAAATAATCATTTTAGATTGTTTCCTTATATCAGGATTACCAGCCATAGTAAATGAAACGACGAGAAAAAGTAAATGCTAACGGAGCCAAAGAACAAGCCAAAAGTGAACTATTATTGTATCTGAACGAAATATTCTCCCAGTCAAACAATTGCTCAAATGGGGTGGGAAAAGAAAGAGCGATAACGGGATCACAAGGGTCATTTCTAGGAAAATTGACCGGGGAGTAGTGACCTTCACAGGCCAATTCAGTTTACACGGACTATAGTCCCCCGAGGCAAGTTCCTTATCGTACTGTTGGTTACATTTTGAAGATTTGGAGTATTTCACAAACATGTGAAATGCTAACCCCAGAGGAAGGAATACGATCAAGAAAATTTACATTTTGGACTTTTAACAAACAAAGAAATGAAATTGGTAATATAAATACAAACCATAAATTTTATTATCAAATACAGGGACAACTTCACGTAACTAACAGGGAATATTGTGTCTTTATAATGTGGACAAAGAAAGGTTATAAAATAGAAAAAATTGAAAAAAAATGACGAATTTTGGAAAAATAAAATGGAATCAAAATTAAAAAATTTCTATTTGGACCGTCTTCTCCCTGAACTAATAGATCCTCGTCATCCACGATCAATGTCAATCAGAAATCCTAAATATATTATTGAGGCCCAAATTAGGAAAATGAACACCTAAAAAAAAAAGGAAAAAGAATAAAATGCTGATACATTTATTAACTAAGCAACACAAATGCCTATATTATTGTCTAGGTTGTTTATATTTCTAATGAAAAAAAAATCGTTTTTTCCCTTAAATTATTTCTTTATCTGAATAACTTTATTTTTGTTTACAACACTATTCTTACTCATTTTTTTCTCTAAAACTTTTTTCGTACCTCTTAAATAATGTTCTACATATAGTCATAAATTAAAACCATTTGTACAATGTATATATATTAATTTAGGAGCATGTATAATTAGTGTTGGTTGCTGAATAATATGTGGTCAGTTTGTGTTTCGAACATTTTTTTTTCTTTTTTTTTTTTTTTTTTTTTTTTGCATTGATTTCATTTAATTTTTATTCAAATAATTTTACTTTTAAGATTAGCATGATTTTACGTTTCAAAGTCGATTTTTTCTTTCTTTCTTCTTCCTTTTTTTTTTTTTTTTTTTTTTGGTAGCACCGTATACTATAAGAATTCCATCTACATTTAGACCGAAATTTTACTCGCCACAGTAAAATTTCCACTCGCCAATTGCGAGCTGGCGAACGGAAATTTCGCGCCCTGATATATATATATATATATAGAGAGAGAGAGAGAGAGAGAGATTAATTATTTTTTATCCGAATAATTTTGTTTTTATGTACATCATTATTTTTTGTCATCTTGTCCTACAAATTGATTTTTGTACCTTCAAAAATGTTCTATATATAGTCATAAATTATAACCATTTGTAAAATATAAGTAATTTTCTTTAAAAATATAGTAACATGTATAATTAGTGCTGATAGCCGCCTAAGTATGTGGTTAGTATATGCTTGGTTTTTCGAATTTAGACGTTTTTGTTAAATATCAAAGAAAATGCTTTAGAATTCTCTTGAAATTTTAGAAGTATAAAGAACCTGTAAAACCTCATATATTTCAGCAAATGTTTTTTTAGATCACCCTGTAAAAGTAAGGCTTGAAATGCGTTTTCACTGTAGTATGTGATTATGCGGATGCTTTTAATTACCTGTATAACTTTTTATGAGTCTGCCATTTATATTCATAGAAGTATAACAGTTTCTTTGAAAAATTGGGGGGGAAAAGGGGGGAGTTGTAACACGTAGGGTATTAGACCCAAAGCAAAGCCATTTTTAGGAAACTTTATTTACTACATTAGACACAGCATGCAGCAAATAGAATGCAAAAATGCTAAATATCTTACGACACATGAGCATTTTTACTAAATTATTTGTAACTACGCATGCGGA
The DNA here is from genome assembly GCA_963930645.1 of Salticus scenicus. Classification (NCBI taxonomy): domain Eukaryota; kingdom Metazoa; phylum Arthropoda; class Arachnida; order Araneae; family Salticidae; genus Salticus; species Salticus scenicus. The sequence continues at coordinate 227,742,813 of OZ005659.1, read as the reverse complement.
AGTTTTTGAAAAATTTCATCGGTGTTATTTATTAGCCAAACCTATTGAACTACTTATATGAAAGAACAATCAGGTTGTGAGCGACAGAATAAACAGAATTTTAGTTCCTCTCAAAATAAAAGCCATATATTATGAGGGGGATTTTATTCAAATTTTTATTTTTATTTAGTCAGGGTCCAATGACAATACAGTATTTGCTGAGTATAAATAAATATTGATTAAACCCCTTATCACCATTTTTTCTTCCTTCTTCTTCTCTTTCTTCTTTTTCTTCTTCTTTTTTTTTTTTTTTTTTTTTTTTTTTAATTATTATTTATTTGGTGGGGGGTGGTGGGGGACTGAAATTCTATCCATTCTATCTCTCATATATATATATATATATATTTTTTTTTTTTCCCACGATATTTCTTTGTAGTTTTCATGTAAGTAGCTCACTGTTTTTGGCTGCTAAATTATGCAAATGAAATTTTTATTAAAGCTTGCGCATACGAAGTTAAAATTATTTAGTAAAAATGCTCATATTTTGTAAAATATGTAACATTTTTACATTCTGGTTGCAATACACTAGGTCTAATTTTGTATGCCAAGTTTAATAAAAATGGCTTTGCGCTGGGTCTAACACCCTACGTATTATGATAGAAAGTTTTTTTTTTATGTTTATTTAAAGAAACTCTTATCGCCATGAAAATATATGGCAGCCTCATAAAATTTTATACAGATAATTAGAAGGATCCTATACCGTAGCTAAAACGCATTTGAAACATTATTTTTTACAGGGTGACACAAAACATTTTGATTTTTGTTTAATTTTTACTAGTCCTCTTTTCCTCTTCAGGACAAAACTTTTGCTAAAATGTATGAGGTGTAACATATAAGGTAGGCATTAGTTTATATATAAGGAATAACTGAACTGAATAATAACTGAAATATATAAGGCATTATTTTAGAACATTAGAATATTTTGTATATATTCTTTATACTCTTAAAGTTTCGAGATAATTCCTAAAGAATTTTCCCAGATATTTGACAAAACGTCTAAATTTGAAAGTATCCAAATACTGTAAGGTAGACAGTGTATTTCTGATTATATATATAAATTCTTTTCATTTTTTTTTTTTTCTTTTTTTCTTATAATTTAAATTTTATTTACAACATTATTCATTGTCATTTCTTCCTACAAATTTATTTTTCTACTTTTAATAATGTTCTATGTACAATCATAAATTTGAACCACTTGTAAAATGTAAATAGTTTTACTGCAATTTCATACTCCAAATTAAGTTTTGCACATGTTCTATCAGCATATATACTTACGCTCATCACTTACTGACCGACTCTGTCAAGGCTAAGAAGTTTCCTTGGACACTATCTGTGTTTGAACCGCCACCTAATTTTCATACTTTATGTAATTTTAAAAAATCTAAATCAATAAGCTGTTTAATCCGATGGATTCAGAAAAATCGCCCCTTTCATTTGGTACCTTATTTGTAACAAATTTTTGATTAGATGTTTTAAAATTAACAAAAATATAAATATAGAAATAGCTTTAAAATAGGCATTTAAATTTTTAATTGTTGCCTTTTTTTTCAGCATAAAATGAAATATGCTTTCACGTGAAAAAAATAATAAATAAATAAATAATAATAATCATAATACATAAATAAATAAATAAAATATTTAATTTGCTCATGCATATGAAAAAATGACGTCTATAAAAAAATAATAGTAATTTTAAATTTTAAAAGTAACGAAGAGATAAATAAAGTGCGAAAATTTCGCACGGGCTTGCTAGCAAACGAATTATTTGAAGTGAGAAATAAACAAGAAAGAAAAATCATGCAGTACGCATTGATTAGTAATACTTTCCAACTGTACGTAATTGTTGTATCGAATAACTTTCAATATTCTTTGCCTAAATTATCACACATCAGACAGAAGGACTGAAAAATATACAAATAGATTAATTGATTTTAAAATTACACTTAGGAATGTTGGAAAGTGTTAAAAAGGCTTAACGTAAAATAAAATGTAGCCATTAGATTATAATTACAGTTTTTGATCTCTCTCAATATTTTAGTGTAGCCCTGTAAATCAGAAAGTTATTCATATCATATTCGATACAAAACGTTATTTTAGAGTATTAACAATAAATTTCAATATTTTTATGATTTTTACAGTAGAAAGACTTTTAAATATAACTTCAAAAAAATTTGTCCTAAAACGTAATGCAATGGCTTTTTTTTTTTTTTTTTTTTTTTTTTTTTGTTGTTGTTGTCCTTGTAAACAAACTAGTTGTACAGGACCTATTAATGTCATTTTAAATGGGGAAAATTCTATAGGGATAATGTTTATAAAAATAACACTCATAGAACACAATGCTTTCGAATGCTTTTGGGTGCCCCTGTACACAAACTAGAAGAGATATTCACTCCATTTTCAATATGGAACATCCGATAGTAAACTTCAATAAAATATATCAGTTTCGAGAAATTCCATAAATATTTACAGGAGTTAGAGCGCGGACAGACAGACGGACAGACAGATGGATAGATACACAAACTGAAATCATATTCACACTTAAAAATGTTAGAAAGCGTTAAAAACGCTTATCGTAAACGAAAGTACAATTCTAGCATTTTTTTTATTAATAACTCTTAATATAAATGGATATTTTTGGGTCACCCTGTAAATTTAATGCTAATCATGCTACATTCTATACAAAGAATTTTTTTGTGCATTTAAATAACATATTTCAGTTTCTTAAAACTTCGTGGAAAGTAAAGTTATTAAAATTTGATTTATAGAAATATCTCTCATAGAACGCAATGCTTTGGAATAATTTTGAGTGTCCCTGTATATAAATCGGTGGTGGTATTTCCTCCATTTTATACAGGGCACATGGTCTGCAGAGTGAACAATAAAAAGAGGGGAAAGTAGTGACCGCAAGACTCGGCTATGTTTCTGGGATCCTGAGGCCCTCAGAATTTCCAGGCCGTGGGAATTATAGAGTTAATTAAATGTTAATATCAAACATTGGTAAAAGATTATTCAGAAACAGAATTTTTTTGTTTAATCTGTCTCATTTCCCCCTCTTCCCCTCGTAGAAACAAAATATTTTTTGCTATCATTCGTATTTAGAAGTAATTTACAAGTAACAATTAAGAAAAGAGCCTTTTTTTCCGTGATCCGGAAAAAAAAGCACTTTTCTTAATTTCTTCTTGTAAAACTCATGCTATACATCAACGAGAGCATAAGTTTTTTATATTCTACGAAGGGGGGGGGGGGGGACAAAAGAGACAGATTAAAAGAAGAAATTTCATTTTGAGTAACTTTTGAAATTCAAATCATATATTGGATTTTTCCGTACAAAGGAAGAGAAAGGAACTGATACTTAACCCTCATTGTAATGTTTTATAAACTAGAAGTAATATTTCAACGAAGTTTCATTAAATCGGCAACAAGATGGCGTAAAAATATTTTCTTTCCATGTACCCCTAGCCCTCACTAGGTAGTGTAACCCTCTCTGATAAACAATAACAGATATTTATGCAAAATTTCCTATAAATATAAAGCAAAGTGATTTAAAAACAATTTTTTTCCTCCCCCCCCCCTTCTCCAACATGTATGTAACACTCTTTGAAATTTTAATTAAAATTGATAATTGTGATACTTATACAATCATTTTTTTCTTTTGCCTTTTCCCCCGATATGTATATATGTATATATATATATATATATATATATATATATAAATCAGCGTAAATTTTCCTAAATATTCAGTGTTATTTATAACAAATTTCATTAAAATGTAGTGATACAAACATTAGTTTTCTGCGCTGCCGAAGGCAACTTCTTACCTGATCAGAAATGTTTTTTTTTTTTTTTTTTTTTTTCCCTTTTCTTAAGAATAAAAGTTACTGTTAGTGATTCATTAATTATAGTGATTCATTTAAAAACACTGACCCGCTAGCTGGCGGAGCTCGCTAGTATATCATTAAAATCGGTAAAATAAATATATAAAAACTCATTTTATTTTCCTCTGCACCCCCCACCCCTCCCCCACCCCCGTTCTTTAACTCCGTACCCCCCAAGTATATCTGAAACTTACTGTAATTTTTTCACAAATTGTACGTGATTATACAAAGTTTTTTTTTTTTATCGGTAATAGGGTATTTTAAAAAGAATATATTTATTGTATTTTAAAAAAAGATAATAGAGTATTTTAAAAAATAATTTATTTCCATCTGCCCCACCTCCTTGCCTTTCAGGTATATAATACGCTCCTTGTGATCGTCACAAATTGTACGTGATTATACAAATTTTCATTAAAATCGGTAAGAAGGTGGTATATAAACAATTGTTCTCTCTCAATCTGCTGCTAGCCCCCCCCCCTTCCCTTTCTCCCAGGAGGTACATACTAAATGAATTGTGTACCAAATTAAATGATATCTCTAAAAATGTAATTTGAAAGTCATGCTTTAAATTCTTTAAAGTCATTATTTGATATTTATTATTTTTCGAATTGCGAATTGAAAAAGTGCCCTTTTTCCGGTGCCCTTTTTTCTGGTATCCTATATTTTTAAGTAATATTAAAGTTAAAGAACGCAATTTTGAGATGATTGTTGCTACACACGGCAGTTTCATACAATCCCTCCCCCACCCCACCCCCAAATGCATATTTCTTCTAATCGAACTGATGTTTATTTCTACTTCCTGTAGTTTACTGTTAACCCCGTATTAATTTGCAGTTAACAATATATGAAACTTATCATTAATATTAAAATATAATTTCACCTAAGTTACCTGAACAAATTAAAAATTTGGTTTTGTAATGCGACAAGTTTGCATTAACTTTAAAATTTTATAGTCTATGAAATTATTTTTAAAACTTATAAAATTTTTAAAAGTGATATTTGTTTTATTGTGTACTATAAAAGGCAAATTACTCAAATTGAATTCTGCTTAAAATAAAAGTTTTTTTTTTTTTTTTAAGAACTCTCTTTATTATTACGCAGCACCGTATATTCTCCGAGTGGGAACTTTAAAACTTTTTTTTTTTTTTTTTTATCATGGAATCCTTTGTCTTTATTAATCTTCCGTATTAGAAATCCGTTATTAGAAATTCCATTATTAGGAATTCTTAGGATATTTCCGGAATTTTAGAAATTCCTGAGTAGGGAATTTTAGGAAATCCAGGATAATTAGGAATATCCGTTATTAGAAATTCGTTACGTATTAGGAATTCGTAACGGAATCTGTTTTTATTAATCTTCGCATAACATTTACCGCCATTCTCGAAATTAGATTACGCTGTAGAACATTGTGAACACTGTCAGTTTAATTATTTCCGGGGCCTGTCATATATTTAAATACATCTTGAAAGAAATTAGTGCTTATCAAATTTCGGTGTTATTCGTCCAATAGGTGGAGCTTTTTGTACTGCAATTTTTACTATTTACGGAAGGCTATATCTCAGCCTCAATAAAGTATAATGGCATAAAACCTGAAATTGACAATATGTGATTTATGAAATTGACAATATGTATACATGTACTATTTCAATTTAGGTATGTATCGCCTGACAAGGCATAGGTGGTGGCATTGTAATTCAAATTCATGTGCGTCAAGGCTATATATCAACTTCTAGAGAGTATAAATGCAAAAAACTTTAGATGTGATGACTTTTATTTATGCAGGGACTTTCATTTTGTTAATCTCATTGAGATTTATAATGATATTGAATGAAAACATTCTAGATTAGATACATTTCTTTGTTTTAGAATATTTCCATGAAACTGACAATTTTATAAGTATGCCATATAAAATTACTAAAAAATAAATACATAAATAAACAATTTGAAAAATACAGTTAAGCAGTTATAGTTTTTGCTCTTAATTATTGCTTTTTTTCCCCCCTAAATATCGTTGAATTGGAATAATTTTTTAACATCAATAAAATAAATTAATAATAATTAAAGAAATAGTGCTTTCCCTATTTTCTCACAAGATAAACAAATGTATAGTAAATTAATAAAATATAAACTAAAATAAATTTTTAAAAATGTCTTGTTCAAATGGGTAAGTTTAGTGTTCATGAATATTGTACTATAAATTTCATTTTTATATATAAATTTAATTTTTCAGGTAATATATGACATTAAAATTAATCCTGAAAATCCATAGACCAAAGCATTGTTTTATCTGGAAACACTAACATCAATTATTTTTCTTCCTACATCAACTATGTTTAAACACGAATTGTAGTTAATTCAATTATTAAGTAAGTTTTATGTATCAAGATAAGTTCCATTATTATATGATTACTAACCCGCCTACGACGATAGCCTCGCGCTCGATTTTTACACAGGTATTCCAAAATTTATTTCTCTTTGCTAGTTCAAATTACTGAACACTACGCTGTCCTGCATGATATTTATGTTTTGAGGTCTAAACGTCTCCAAAAAATTTAAAATTATATTGTAATCTTTCAATTCCTATTTTACAATCACATGTTTATTTAATATTTAATATTATTATTAATTTCTCATGACGTATTGACGACATTTGTAATGCAAATTATTCAGCTAAATTATTGTTTCTCATTATTTTAATCAGCTTAAATACACACATTGAAAACATGAATAAAATTATAATTCTCTAATTTAATGCCCTGTTTTAGCTATTACATCATTTTAAAAGTTAGTTTCAGGAATTTCGGGATTTTATTATAAATAAGATTAAATCCAATATCGTTTTCCAAACAACTTAATTAGTGGCATATGTTAGTAGTCTATACAATACCGTTTTAAATGTAAAATACAAAAAAGTTTCGTCATTTCGCGGGCTTCATTAATTATTGTAAAATGTTTTATTAGAAAGGGTGTAAAGCTTTTAAAAATGCTTAAATATGGAAACAATTAATGTATTCTCTTTTACTTTCATTTTCTTTTCCACTAAAATAAATAAATAAGAAATAAGTGTAATTTTTTTCTCCTGCACTGAGAAAAAATTCTGTAACTGACATCTAGAATCTAAATTGTGGCTCTAGAAAAAATAGTTCCATGTCAGCCTTATAAATTCTAGTCCCTTTGGAAAGCGAGTTCTAGAAGCCCTCATTAGAATTATAGAGTGTTTCCTTATATTTTTGAGGGCAAAGTTATTTAAAAATCTCTGCAAATAAATGAGAGTACAAGAGGCAGGTTTCTGCAACTATAATCTTGGTTCATTACCAAATTCTAGAAAATCAAGCGAGAATTTCTTGCAATATAAATGAATACTCTGCAATATTTAGAGTATTCAGAATATTGTTTTACCATCTAGAAATGTGTACTGTAGAAATTCTCGATAATTTCGTCTATTCAGTTTATTGACGTGCCTTATGCGCATAGCTCTGAAATCTATATTTCTAGTTTAGGGATTTAGAAAATGGCCACTTATTCGTTTTAGAGAAAGGCGGTATATATATTTTTTCTCAGTGTGAATCTGCGATTTTAAATGTCTTTATTTTGCTTCAATCTATTTGCCTTAACTATACACAAGTTTGTTTGTTTTATCATTTTTCGTAACCATACACACGGTAGAGAAAATATTATTTTGAGATTAAATTTTCGAAATGGAGCTTTTGTTATAGCTACATGTTTTAAAGTTCTTTGAATCCAAAAATCATGGTTTTTTTTTTTTTTTTTTTTTTCGTTTGATCTGTGTGTCTGTCTCTTATCACCATATCTCAAGAACAAATGGAAGCAGGAAGTCCAAGCTCGGTATTCTGTATATGCATCATGCTACAAACACTAAACCTTTCTTTGAGATCAAGCAAAGGGTTCATGTACAGGGCCATCCACGAGAACGCAAATACTTTAAGTCTATGAAAAAAAAATTGTTTTAAGTACAGTGTAACATCTATACGCTGCATCACACAAAATTTAACATAGTTTTTTTTTAAGCACAAAAAGTATGTTTTGTATAAATTGTATATGGAACTCATTCATCGTTTACAGGGCTCCCAAAGTATTTGAATAGAATTTGGTTGTACTTGGAAACTGCTGGATGTGTATATCATTTTCTGTTACGTGTTTTTCATATAAGAGTAAATTTAACTACGCAGTGTAACGTGCATAAAATTTTTAGAGAATGTGCAGGGCTAATAATATCAAAACTTTGAAAACACTATAAGTCACGAGTGCTTCAATCAAAGCGGTTACGTATTGCAGCACTCGTGACTACATTGTTCGCCTGACGAAGTGTCGTGTCTAATTTCTACCCGAAACAGTTGTTGCAGGTTATAGCATTTTATGGTTTTTATACAAAGTTCTTTTTCTTATTGTTTTAAATGGCAGTTCTGTGGTGCTTTTTATAACATACAGGGCTATCAAAAATTAAATTAAACGTTCTTTTCTATTGAATATAATTGATGAAATGTTTGTCTGCCTTCTACTATGTCGATAAACACTGCTCGCAAAAAAAAAAAAAAAAAAAAAAAAAAAGAAAAGAAAAAGAAAGAAAGAAAGAAAAAGAAAAAAAAAATTAGTTTCTCATGCCCCTTTCTGCGTGTAAACAAAGTATATTTTGAAGTTTTAAGTTTTCACTCATATATATATATATATATATATATATATATATATATAATATTACGTTTTGAGATCCACTGTGCACATAAATCAAGTTTTTAGCATTTAATGCATAGTTTTAATATGTATAATATAATTTTGAAAATTTTTAGTATATGATTCGTAGCAATTCTCAAATTATCCTTTTTATCATTATCCATTTTCTCGCTTACCCATTTTCCCATTAACTATTTTTCCGTTAATCATTTTTTCCACTTAACCATTTTTCTGCCTCCCTAAATTTTCAACTCAATCTAATAAGGCATTAAGACGCTATTGCACTTTAAACAATTTGATCTTATAGGCCATAATGATAAAGAAATTTTCGTTATGTCTCTCTAAGAAAGCTATAAGTGCTAGATTCACTTAATAGAGTTCGTTCTTTTGTTTCCTGTAATATATATGTGCACCAACTTTCAGTTCAATTGATCAAAACGTTTAAACGATATTGCGTTCAATCATGTACTTACATGCATGCATCACTGCAAAAATAGCAAAAGTGAACTCAGGGCACCTCAAAACTTGTAGAAACACAAAAATCTCACTCGTATTTTTGTCATGATGAGGATGACACAATACTTTCGTTATATATGTATGTTTGGAAAGTAAAAACAGTTTCATCACTTGAAACAGTTTATTGAACAAACTGAAGCTTTTGTTTAATCTTATAACAAATTTATTTAAAACTTTTAATTTGTATAGTCTATGAAATTATTTTTAAACTTCAGAAAAATTTAAAACTACTATTTATATATAGATTTTTTTTTTTTTTTTTTATATCATGTAAAAGTCAAATTATTAAAAGTAGATTATGCTTTCAATGAAATGATATTTCCCCCTTAAACGTTTTGTGAAAAGAATATTGAAATCATGTTCGTTAAAAAAAAAAAAAAAAAAGAAAGAAAGAAAGAAAGAATGAGATTGAGAGAAAAAGTAATACATAAAAATAGTTCTATACAAATTCGCAGTGTAGGATATTCTTTTGTAAAAGAGTCATTAGATAGAACTAGAATCTTGCTTCAGCAGTTAGCGGAAAGGGAGGGATTCCGGAAAAACAGGTGGGCACTGGCTTTCAAAACAGATGGACAAATCTTATCTTGCCTGAGGACATGTCAGTCATTTAGTTATCTCACCTTTGATGGAATCTGCACCCCTAAAATCGCGAATTTTTCTCATTTTTATGCTTAATGAGAGCTTTATAATAATCATAATAAAAATATAATTCTTTTTTATAACTATTCTTTTTATATTAATCGATTTTCTGAAAAATGTATTAAGCATTTTTCTCTATGTGTCGAGATCAATTGTTTATTAATTAATTTTTTGCTTTATAATTTTATAGGTTATTTCCCCCCCTCTTTAAAAATAATAATAACAATAGTTCTTCTGCTTTTATTTAAATACATATATGAAGAAAGAATGGCGGAAAAAAAGTCCCCGGAAAAAAAATCCCCGGAAAAAAAATCCCCGGTAAAAAAATTCACGGAAAAAAAGTCCCCAGGAAAGAAAGTCCCCGGAAAAAAAGTCACCAGGAAAAAAAGTCCCCGGAAAAAAAGTCCCCAGGAAAAAAAGTCCCCAGAAAAAACCCATTAAAAAATAAATAAAAATGCGTTTTAAAGCATCTAAGAATATCTAATAATTAGTTGGCTTCGTTTTGTCTTTCTGTTTGTCTGTTAACCTCTGTGATCAAGATTTTTTTTTCCCCGATAATATTTATTGAAGGGCTTGGAGCTGGTATACCTAATTCAAGTTTTCTATGGCATATCGATATTTTCTGTTGAAAATTGTATAATTTTCGCAACTAATGTATGTAGAGGGACTTGCAAAAAAAAAAAAAAAAAAAAAAATTCTGATGCATTAAAGTTCATGATCGGTATTTTGAAAAGAATTTTATTTTATACTGAACATAACATAGGAAGCGCCTTTGCGTTTTTTGCAGGTGGTTAAAAAGAGAGTGTGCCTTTTTATTCTATGAAAACTCGGCACAAAGATGTTTAAATGCATATAAAAGGTAATATTTAAAAGATTAAGACAAAAATAAAATGAAATATTTTTTACTGATATAGGATATACCTCTTCTATTGGACTGATTTAATTTTCTCTCACAAAGCTTCTAATTATTTTTTCACAATACATATGAAAGGTTAATTGATGCTTTATTATTATAAATATATATATATATATATTTTTTATATACTGCAAAGAGATTAAATGTTATAGTCACAAAAAATGAAAATTATACATATTTACCTTCTAAAAAGTTGAAACGCACAGTTGCTCTTAGTTTTTCCGTTTGAAATACGGTATTCCCTAATATTAAAGACAACTTTTTCTCATTATATTTTAACTTAATTTAAAAGAAATCCGCTCATTGCGATTTTCATGAAAAGTAAGTAATAGTTATAAATAATGAAAAATGTTCTAGAAGTGATGGTGATAATTTGTAAAATCAGTTTAAACATTGCTCGGCTGAACAGAACTTCACATAATAATCTTTTTTTTTTTTTTTTTTTTTTTTTTTTAACTTTAATTCTCTTTTAGATGACGATTTTTTTTTTTTTTTTTTTTTTTTTTTTAATAGGAATCTTATGATAAAAGATATAAATTATTAGAATAATATAATGACAATTACTTGTGAAATCAGCAGCTTTATTATTATTGATATTATTATTATTATTTATTAACTAACCAAATATTTAGCGTAAAGCACTGTTTTAATTAAACCTTAATGTACACAGCATTTTAATAACCTGTACCAGTTTTTTCTCTTTTTATATTCAGTCCCTGATTGACTGTTTACTTAGTTCCGTTGTAAAAATTATTCGTAGCGTAATATAGGGATTCGTTTTCGAATAAAGGTATTGTGATAATAAAGGCCATGTGATAATATATATATATATATATATATATATATATATATATATATATTTTTTTTTTTTTATTGTCTCGGATGGAGTGCGGGCTACCAGTGAAATCTAATTTTCCTTGAGATAAAACAAATTCAAAACGAATTATCATCTCAAATCCCTAAATCTAGCAATTTCCTAGAAAACAGGGTTTCTGCTAGGTTTTGTTCCAGGAAAAGCACCGGACACCAGCGACTACTAATATTTAAATCTATTATCTAATAATCAGATTTTTTTTCATCTAAAAAAAAAAAAACCTCTAACACTATATTTATACACGCATATAAATCATTACAGCGATTTTCAAGAAAACCGAATTTCTGCCGTAATCTTACCAGATTTATTGCGAATTACCAGTGAACGATAATTTTTCCTGAAGATCCTTCCACTAACATTTACAATATATATATATATATATATATATATATATACATATATATATGCATGTTTTAGGACAAGGGGAAGGTGCCAAATGCGAATCCAGATCACCTTCGTTTTCAGACATGACCTGGCTTAGTATGAGAAGAGTTCAATCCATTTATTGCGTGGGTTCGATCCTAGTCGCGCGATCCTAGTCGCTCCTAGCCGTTCGGAGTTTTCCGTGATTTTCTCCGAAACTTGCGTGAATATGAGCTAGGACCCCTTAAAAAAAGCCCACAGAGAGAATTCCTCCTCAGGCCTAGTGCAGTCAATCGGCCTTATTCGGTACAACAACAACAACAATCCATATATTTACTTGTTTGCAATGTATACCATGCCGCGATTAACAAAAAAATAAAAATAGAAGAAGCTACATTTATCTAAATGCTATCCCATAATAAAAATTATTCTTAGGAATATTGCATACATTTCTTTGAAGGATTTTTGGGAATAAGGCCGATTAACTGCTGTAGGTCCTAGGCCTGAGGGGGGGTCTTTCTAAGGGATTCTAGCCCGTATTTCGCAAGTTTCGGAGAATTCCGAACGACTAGGCCGACGAGCATTCTGGGATAGAACCTGGCACCTCACGTCTACCAGCTTTGAGCGCAGAACCGCTCAGCCACTGGGGGACCCATTTCCTTGAAGTATTTCTGCTTATGGTACTTTACAAATCTCTATAGTTTTAGAAGTCGCATATGGAATTAAAAAATTTTACCCCACTGAAGAAACAATCAGTATTTAATATTTTAAAAGGATTTTTATCAATTTATATATATATATATATATATATATATATAAATAGATATTTAAATATAATTTAAACAACACACTACATTCTTTGTTTTACTATGTAGTGTTTTTATCGATAATAACGAAAAGTCAAAATCCCTGGTACCTAACCCTAGCCTATAATAGATTCCTGCGCCTCGGCAGAAATGAGAGATTTTTCTCAGGGATGCTAGTCCGTATTCACGCACGTTTTGAAGAAAAACCATAAAAATCTCCGAACTACTAATCCGACGAATGTGACATTGGATCGAACTTCGAATACAAAAGCGACGTAGGAAAGGGAGAGCTCAGCATGCTCAAGACACCCTTTATTGATTATTACGAAGTTTTTTTTTTTTTTTTTTACCAAATAAAAGTATCACCAAATTAAAACCAAAATTAATGCGCTATAAATGCTCATAATTTATAATATTTTATAATTGATACAAATAATTAGTGAATATTAATTAACATCTAATTATTAATTTATTTTATTAAGATTAATTTTGAGTCAATTTTAAAATAAAATTTTTTGATCCCCTCTCATAATTTTCGAAATGCTACAATATATATATATATATATATATATATATATATATATTTTCATTCTATGTTGTAAAGTTTTATTATATCATGTTTGTTCAAGAGTTTAAGAGTATAATTTATGCAACTGTTACTAGATATGTATCCATATATCAGAATTTCATATATTTATCAAATAATAACTTATATAAGATTCGGTAAATGTATATATAGATTATATATATAATATTATATATATATATTGAAAACCTTTCAAACATTGCATATTATAAAACCAAGTATCACACAAACAACTATAAAAAATGAATGAAGTTGACGAAAAGAAAAAATAAGCAACCCGATATTGAAGAATACAAATTCACCACTTTTTCAAGGACACTGAATGAATATTATATGCAAATTAGGTGATCTTTCTGTCATGCTGTATGCAAATTGCTAAAAATTTACAGCATGCAATGCCTGAAGTCACCTAAAAGACTTGAAAATAATTTCAAACAATATGTGGAAAAACCAAGAAAGAAATAAACATATTAAACTTCAAACACCAATTTTTTCATAATAAATCTTTGAAGTGGAAAATACCATGAGAGAAATAAACTTATTAAACATAAAACACCAATCCCTTCACAATAAATCAACCCTAAGGAAATTTAGTAAAACTAAATTTTAACTTTCTTTATTTTTGAAAAGCATGCCGAAAAAGGTAAAACACTCCAGAACAGCCATAAGACAGAAAACAGTTAAATCCACAATTAATAAGGGAAATGAATTCATCTACTCAACGATTAAGTAAAATAATTTTTAGTTTAAATTTTAGTGTAAATAGATCTTCTAATTTTTAGTAAATAAACCTTAATGTTAAATTTTAATTATTTAATTAAATTTGAATTTATTACAGAAATTAATTTGAGTTACGTAAATTCGCAATTCATAAATATATTGAGGTAGAAGTATTTCATGGATGCAAAAGAATATGTTATAGAGAAATGAGCGCTATCTGTTAAAGTGAAAAATAAAAATAAAAGTAATGACCCCTCCTCCCTTTTTTCCCCCCAATCCTTCCCATCCGTCCAGCCAAAAAACACTACCCATCCTCCGTAATCAAGCATCTAATCAAGCATTATGTACATGTACTATGTACACAAATTTTCGAAATTAAAGCTAAATAGTTTAAATACCGCAAAATAAAATAAATAAATAAATAATAAGATAAAAAACTACTCTTTGAGCTGTATGCTTCATTACTTGCATAAACGCTACTCAATAATAAAAAAGGGGAAAAAATAGTTATTAACGTTGTATTTTCATTTATTTAAAAATAATAATAATAATAATAATATTCTACACTGCTGTTTGTAAAAAATGCAACACCAAGAAGGAATGAGAATATCATACTGATATTTATTGGGCACATCCATTATAGTAAGAAGAACAATTGATTAAAATTTCAGAAAATTTGGAGTAACATGTACTGAGAAAACAGTACATAAAGCAGCGACCTCTGTGAGCAATAACTGCACTTATCTGTCTAGGTATTGAATCAAACAGCGATTGGATGACATGTACGGGTAGAGCACTTCATGAAGCTTTAACACGATGCGACAATTCATCGATCGTAGTTACTGAAGAGTGGTGGGGAGCCAATCGCTTTTCAACGATTAAACAGTCATTTTCGTTGATGCGAGATCAGGAGAATGCGCTGACCAGAGCAACGGTTGAACACATTATGTATTAAGGAAGGTCCGGACTATACAGACAACTTGCGGTCGTGCATTATCCTGCTTAAATGTGGCGCTGCGGAGGCCTTGAATATAGAGAGGAGGTGCGGGCCTTAACTCACCAGAAATTTAATGGCCGCGTTTCAGAGTGCCGGGAATGCGAACAAGAAGTAATCGAGACGTGTATCCAATGGGACCCCATACCATCACTGCAAGCGACGGAGAGTGTGACGATGCCGAATCCCAGCTGACATTGTGCATTATTGACAATGCCGTTAAATACGGATAAGGAAATCTTGATGCTGTAAACAGGATTGTGATTTGTCTGAAAGGCGACTTCACGTCATCCCTGCGTCCAGATTCATCATTAATCACACATTAAAGGCGCCCTTATCAGAGATGCAGTTTTGAAAGTAATCAAAATTTTGGTAGCCGCATACTGGGCCACCACCTGGAGTGATGGTATGTGGTACAATTGGATATACGTCTCGATCACCTCTTGTTTTGATTCCCACCACTCTGAATACCAGCCATTACATTTCTGACGAGTTAAGGCCCTTCGCTCTGCCCTAAATTCAAGGCCTACGAAACGCAGTACTTAGGCAAGACAATGCACGACCGCAAGTGTAAGTATTGTCCGGATCATCCTTGATACAGGATATGTCCGACTGTTGCTCTGGTCGGTCCGTTTTACTGATCTTGCACCAATGAAAATGACTGTTTAATCGTTGAAAAGCGAGTGACCCTCATCACTCACCAGTAACTACGATCGATGAATTATGGCATCGTGTTGAAGCTTCATGAAATGCTTTACCTGCACACGTCATCCAATCGCTATTTGATTCAATGCGTAGGCAGGTAAGTGCAGTTATTGCTCACAGAGGTCGCTGCTTTATGTACTGTTTTCTCAGTACATATTACTCCAAATTTCCTGAAATTTCAATAATATCATTATGATATTTGCATTCCTTCTTTGTGTTGTATTTTTTACAAACAGCAGTTTACATATTTTAGAAAATAATTTCTTGGGAATTCTTTCTTTCTATATACATCTAAGATTATTGTGACGAGAATAGAAGCTATATGCTTCATTTAAAGAGTTTTAGAATTTTTATTGACTTCTTTCAGGCCTATTCTTCTCTTGTCATAAAGTAATGGAACTTTCTTGAGGGAGTAAAGCTCTATGTATTTTTACTGTGTTGGAAACAAAATATTTGTCCACTGATTTGGAAGATTAATATTTTTAACCCAGGTCGATGGAATAGATAAGAACTAGACGTCACATGTTTTTGAAAATATACCTGCCGCCCTATGTTTGTCTTTTTTCCCTATCGAAAGTCTGATGTCGTCACTAAAAAAAAAAAAAAAAAAAAAAAAAAAAAAAAAATACACATCGCGCGCGGCAACACTCTACTAGAAAGCAAAGCATCGGACTGGACACTCAGCAGTTCTTTGCACCACCCAATTCCCTATTGTTTTATTCTAAAAATTCATATTTAATAAGGTCATCTTATGATATTGTTGAGTATAATAGTCGCAGCGTAATACAAAAGACAGGAAAAGCTATAATTTTATATCGATTTCTACAAAGAACGAGAATTTATCGAAATAATGCATGCGAAGATAGCAGAGAAAAGATTTAAAAGAAAAAAAAAAAAAAAAGAGAAAGAAAGAAAGAGAGAAAGAGAGAGAAAAAACAAGAATTTGTAGAGATTTTTTTTTTTTTTTTTTTCACAAAATGATTATATGGATTATATGAGAGATGCATTCAAAAATAAGTTGAATGATTCATGAGAAATTTCATAATAATTTTACATAAATTAAGCTATCCGCTTTCGTGCAATACAACAAATCGTTAAATAAATAAATAAATATAGTAATAATATTAAAAGAAGACACATAATTGTGTCTACATCATTTGAAATTATATATGTATGATGGCTGTAAGAAAATAAATAAAGTTTAAAAGAAAAAGTTAAAATTAAATAAAAAATTAAATTAATGTGGTAACCACAAGTAACGAACGCAAATTCACATTTTAAAGAGAAGAATCGGTTTATATTGTTCATTTTTACATATTTAAATCAAAAGATAACTATTAAATTACAGTTAATGTATTAAAAAATAAAATAATAATAATATATATATATATATTTTATAGAATTTAATTTAGTACTCACGTGCTACTTTTAATTCATGCTTTTTTCTTAGAAATTTATAACTTCTTCGATTGTATAATAGATTACTTCATAATAAACAAAATTCAAGATGATGTCCTGCTGCAAATGAGGATAATGATGTTTTCTTCGGGATACGGACAAAATCCCAACGGACAAAAGCCCCACCGGACAAAAGCCCCACCGGACAAAAGCCCCACCGGACAAAAGCTCCACCGGACAAAATCCCCACCGGACAAAATCCCCACCGGACAAAAGCTCCACCGGACAAAAGCTCCACCGGACAAAATCCCCACCGGACAAAAACCCCACTTAGCCCGGACAAAGGCCCTGCGTATGATATTTTGGATAAAATTAACATTTCAAATTAATAAACTCGCTATAAAATAAATTATTCAATAAATCTGTTACTTTTCCCACTAGAAACTCAGTGTGATCGTTCATAGTTTATTAAAGATATTAACTGTTAATTGTTTTCTTATCTGTACTAAATTCTTCACGGGTTATTATTAATTTAATTACAAATTAATTCTTTTTGGTTAACGTGGATTTCGGTGACATTTAATCTTCTGTTATTCTTAATTTTACTATGTTTTTGTGGTCTACAAATCAAATGAGGTTATTTTCGAAAGTGCAAAATTATTGGTTGGCTCGAAAAGTGGGAGGAGGGGGGGGGGGACAAAAAAATTGAAATTAGCGTGAGATCGCTTAAAATTGGTACATGTAGATTTTTGGGGCCTATAAATAGGATGAGGATATTTTCGAAAGTCTAAAATTATTAGGAAGATCGGAAAGGGGGGGGGAGCGAAGGGGTAAAAAATAGAATTGGAGTTAGCTCGTTCAAAATAGGTACATAAAGGTTTTGGGGGTCTGCAGATCGAATGAGAATATTTTTGAGAGTGTAAAATTCTTAAGAAGAGCGGGAAGGGAGGGCGAAGGGGCAAAAAAGTAAAAATACCGTAAGACCGTTTAAAATTGGGGGGGGGGAGGGACGAAGGGGCAAAAAAATAGAAATTGAGTTAGATCGTTCAAAATAGGAATATAACTGTTTTGGGGGTCTACAAATCGAATGAGAATATTTTAACAGGGCCCGAAATTTCAACTCAGATTACACTCGCCGAAAAAAAAGTTACTCGCCACAAAAGTTGTCTTTTTTTTTTTTTTTAATATTTCCTGAAATGCTTTTACAAATATGCTTAAAATTATATATATTAAAAGTGTGCCGTTTATCATCATGTCTCATAATCATTTATAATTAAAAATCATTATAATGTATTGTATTTGAGAATTGAAAAAGATTAAAATGTCTAATAACATAAATGCAAAGAGTCATTAAAGAAAAAAAGGAAAAAAAAAAACTCTTTGTTAAATAATATCCTGTGAAAATCTTTTTATTATGAAAGATTAAGTTTCCTCATTTACCTGTTTATTTATTTAACTTTTTACATCAGAAATGCCTTTTTCGTCCATTTTATTTATGTAATCAGACGGAATGTCGATGTGTATATCTTGTTCATTGTTGTCATTTGAAATAGCCATTTCAGAATAACTTTTTCGATAAAATCCTTTCTTACATGCCTACCTTCTGCAAATCATTACAAGCGCAAATCCTTGGAGTTTCAGTAAAAAACTGGAAAATGTAAACTGTTTTTTTTATCATTATTCAACAAAATAAACGTAGGCAGTATCTTTAAAAGGGATCGGGTTCATTTTCATGCGCCAATATCGCATAGGCAAACTTTCACATTTCTCTTCTCTCGGACAGTGGGCGAGGGGCAAAGAGGTTCTCTGCTCGTCTATTCTCACTCTGCTTGGAGAAATCACAGTTGGAGAAACGAAACTGCCGAAGAGATTAAAACTTTTATGCATGCACTAAGCATTTTTCCTTTTTCAGGTTATGAGGTTATAAGACGGCAAGATTTTGCCATATTTAAATCTATAAAAAGAATGTTTTCTGTCACCGTATCGTGTAAGAATCCTATCCATAACTAGACCAAATTTTTACTCGCCACAGTAAAAATTCCACTCGCCAATAGCGAGCTGGCGAGCGGAAATTTCGCGCCCTGATTTTAATATTTTAATATTTTAATATTGGAATATTTTATAATAATGAAAATAGCGTTCTACGCGTACAGACATGCTGACACTCACACACAAATACACAGACAAAATTTGCTGAAATAATTTTCGGCTTCCATGGTGTGTGAAACGTGTATATTTATGCATGTATGAAAACGCATTCATAATACATATATACATATGTATGTATAAGAGAAAGCATTAAACAGATTACTTTTTATGTCGAATATATATCGTGTAAACTGTACATGCACACCATATGATGTACTAAAAAAAAATTCGTACAACACTGAAAATTAATATTAAGTAGTTTTCCCATTTATATCAGAAATACTTTGTGACACCCTGTTAGTCAATCAATTACGCTAAACATATTTTATTTTACAGATATTGCTATTGGTATTGGGAGTAAAGGCGAAAGATTGCACTAAGGTCCTAGACCTGAAGAGGAGTGCCTTCCGTGGGGTCTTTCTAAGGGGTCTTAGCGCTCCTTTATACAAGTTTTGGTGAAAACCACGGAAAACACCGAACGGCATGGTCGACGAGAGCGACCTGGGATCGAACTCGTAATCTTACGTCTACCAGTTTACAGGACAGAACCTCTCGAGTGCTAGCGGGCCCTTATTTTACAGGAAAATTTATTTTGTATACATCAAATATATGTATATTAATTTTGTTGCATCGTATTTAGTATAAAGGTACCAAATTGTGCTTTAAATATGTACCTCGCATAGAATATACAGATTATTTTAATTAGTTCCTTTTTCGATAATTATTAGTAGGAAACGTTTTTATATTAAAAATTTTTTTTAAATTTTTTTTCTATTAAATCCAAACAGTAATATTATATATAATACAATATTGAATTATCTTAAATAATTCAATAATTAAAAAAAAAAATATTTTTAATAATTAAATTACGTATTATCAATTAAAATATTTTATTAAATGAATTTTAACCTTAAAAAAAAAAAAAAAAAAAAAAAAAAAAAAAAGAAACAGAAATACATATATATATATATAAGCATTCTTTTTTCTTTTAAAAATTTTTTATTAAAAATATTTTACAATAAGATTAACAATTAAAATCTGAAACATTATTATTCAAGCAATCTCTCTCTCTCTCTCTCTTTTTAATTGAAATGTATATTTTTAATAATTAAATTAGTTTTTCAATTAGGTCTTTTAAATTAAATAATTTTAATTAGCTCCTTATTTCTATGATGATGGATAGTAAAAAAATCTTTTGATGTTTAAGAACATTTTGAAATAGTTTTTTTTATTTAAACGACCAAACAATAGTACTAAGCAATCTGAACTAATTGAATTATTTAAAAGAAAAAAAAATATTTTTAGTAATTAAATTAATTTTTAATTAAAATATATTGCTATAAATTATGTATATATATATATATAATCATTTATAGTAAAAGAATAATTTTATATATAAAAAAAAAAAAAAAAAAAAAAAAAAAAAAAATCTTCGTGGTGATTGTGGTAGTGCTAAAGCCAGTTGATAACTTGAGTGCCCTACACCTGCGTGAAATGCTCTCCGGGGTGGGAATAGGGGGCGGGAGCCTTAGCCTATCCTTGCGAAAGTTTCGAAGAAAACCAGGGGAAACTCTCAACGGCTTGATCGACGAACGCGACTTCGGATCGAACTTAACACTCCCATTCTACTAGCATCGATTACCGCTCGAATGTTTAAATAAACTTTTTAACTGAAAGTCCAGACAACAGTATTAAACAATCTCACTTAATTGAAATCTTAAAAATGTTATTTTTAATTAATAAATTAGTTTTTTACTTAGAATATTTCATTAAATATTTTTATAACTAGGTTTTCCTTATAATCATTCATATATATATATATATATATATATATATATATATATATATATATATATATATATAAACTTTTATTATTAAAAGTATTTTAAAACAGATTTTTTTTTTTTTTTTTTTTTTTTTTTTTTTTTTTTTATTAATATTAAAACCCAAAACAATAGTACTAAATAATCTCGACTAATTTATTATATGTATAGATTATATGTATATTAGTTAAATTAGTTTTCTAAAATTTTTAGTTAATTTTTTAAAACTTATTTTTATTTATTTATTTATTTATTTTATTTTACTTTTTAATCATTCATAGAAAAAAATATATATATATTAATTTTTTAAAAAATAGGTTTTCCATTAAAAAGCTCAAATAGTTCTATTAAACAAATTAATTTAAACATTAAAAATTTTCACTTTTAATAAATAAAGATGTGTTTAATATATATTTTATTTTTTAATTTTTTGTGTATAATCTTTCACATAATATCATATATACACACACAAATTATTTTGACAGAAATTAAAAGCATCCATATACATTCATCTACACATACAACGAGCAGTAATGATGGCTAAATTTTAGCAGAAACCCCTCCCTATCAGAAATATGTAACTCTCAGTATATATTACTTAAAACTCTAATGATAATTAAACAAAGTTTCATTAATATCTTAAATATATATATATATTATCTTGCTATACTCATTGTGGTCCCCTTTAGCCTCCCCCCCATGTATATTTGAGCTTTAGTGGGGTTTTTGTCCGGTGGGGTTTTTGTCCGGCGGGGTTTTTGTCCGGTGGGGATTTTGTCCGGTGGGGATTTTGTCCGATGGGGCTTTTGTCCGGCGGGGCTTTTGTCTGGTGGGGATTTTGTCCGGTGGGGGCTTTGTCCGGCGGGGATTTTGTCCGTGGGGATTTTGTGACCCGTATTAAAAAACTGTTTTGGGGGCAACATTGTTTCTTTCTTTTTAAAAAAAAATAACGTTAAAATGGGGTTTTATTTAATATCTTTAGAACTAAGTATCTTACTGCGACGTTAAATAGATATTCGTCGGATTGATAAGTATGCCAACATTTGTAGCGATGGATGGAAAAGTTTTCTTTTAACTAATTAAAACCTGGTATAACACGACGTTTATTTTATCAAAATAGAATCGCGTTCCAGAATCTTTTTTTTTTTTTTTTTTGGAGTGGTCGTACTTCATACAGTTTGGAAGGCCTCTTGCTTATTATTATATGTAATATATGTGTATGTATATATATATATTTTAAAAAGTGACCTTCCAATTTATTAGAAAAGCAAAGTTTTTGATCAGTACATTTTGCCTGTTTTAATTTATACTTCAAAAACTTGATATTTAGCATGTAAAGCTATACAAAAATTTCAAATAACTCAGAGAAGCATAGAGAGATGCATATTAGGATTCACCCGAAGAGACAAAAACAGAAACACTTGAATCAGGAAACAAACAAAAGTTACTGACGATATTTCTTGAGTCAAGAAGTTAAAATGGAGCTAGTTTGGGTATCTTGCGAGAAAAAATGATGATAGATGGATCACCAAAGTTTTATTTTGGATGCCGAGAGATAAGAAAAGACCGAGGAAGAGACACTGTGTCGTTGGAGTGATGATATTGTGAAGTTTAGAACGAGCAGAATGGAGATGAACTACAGAGAATAGGGCAGTATGGAATCACCTAAGAGAGGCTTTCATATTGCAGTAGATGGTAAAGGCTGAAATTGATGTTTGACGATGATATAACGACGGAATATATAATGTAACACATAACTGCTTCATTTGAACTTCAATAGCATTCAATTAATCACCATGCATTCTCAATTTCGAAGTAGTTTAATCAAATAAACCTGCAAAATGAATTTCAACCATTCGAAATATATACATACATTATTCTTAATTTAAACTCATGTTGTATAATTATATATATATATATATATATATATATTTATTTATTTATGTATATGGTATTATTTGTTAGTTTTAAATTGCGAAAAAAAAATTTCACACAAATTTAATTTCAGCCTCTATCTATTAAACATTTAAAAAATTTACTTTTGAGTACTGCATCGTTTTGGCAAAATTTTATTAAATCTCGTTCCCGTTAGTAAAATATAGATAATCAAAAAATTTTGTTTATTCTTTTGTTTTTTAATCTTACAGCATTAACTATGAAAAGCCATGGCTTGCTAATACTTTGCTTTCAGAAAGTGCGGAAATTATAAAAAATCAAGTACCACATTTTTTACTTCTGTGTTTCTTGCTACGTCATCAGTATTTCTGGTTCCACTCTTTCGAATTTGGTGTTGTGATATTTAATCTCAGAACTTTCTTTTATTAACTTTCTTTTTTCTTGTTCCGGACTTTCTCTTTTTGTTTTTTGCTTCCCGCCAACTGATTGTTTTTGTGCACCTGCCGTATCACGTGACGATATGTCGCGTCTCTCTACAAGTACATTGTAATACTTTATTTTTTTCAATCATGTAATTTTCGTTATTCGGAACTGACGTTCCATTTTCTTATTCTATTTAATCATAATTTTTTCTTTTTGTCTAAGATGAATAAATTAAAGTAAAAAACATCTAGGCATTCTTTCATTACGCAGCAACGAGTGAATTATCCTAAATAATAATTGATATACATATTATGTAAGATAGCAGAGTCTAATCAAGATTCATTATAGGAAAAGTAGTTGCTAG
This sequence comes from Salticus scenicus, assembly GCA_963930645.1. Lineage (NCBI taxonomy): Eukaryota > Metazoa > Arthropoda > Arachnida > Araneae > Salticidae > Salticus > Salticus scenicus. Next base: position 227,719,039 of record OZ005659.1, on the reverse strand, counting down.
TCTTTAATACAGAAGTCATATTAAGGAAATTTACTTACTCTTCACCAATGGAATATTCGATTACCTGTGACAACCCAGGTAAGCTAAACTTTATTTAATTATATGACTGTTATTTTAGCAAAGAATTATTAGTAAAAAATATTTGTTATAAATATATTTAAGAAACTAATTTGAGGAAACTCCGAACTCATGCACTTATTTATAAAGTATTCTTCCTTCAGATTATGATTCTGATATTTTGAATTGAAAATTTAGATTTATTCTTGACAAAAGTTCAAAAGTTTTTTTTTTCATTGCACATTGGAAGAAATTGCTACATTTAAAATAATAAAATAAAAAATGAAAATGTAAGCGAAAATATTTGTTTTTGTTTCTTCAAAACTGAAGTGACACTAAATCGAAAGTATTGAAAAGTGCTTATTTTCATGAAAACTATTTAATTTTATTTTCTTCTTCAAGTGCTATTTATCCTAACTGTGTTGATTTAAAATATTAAATGAATATTTACGTAATGAACAAATATTAACAAAACTGTTACAAAAAATTTGTTTAAGTATGTCAGCAACAAAAGATATACATATTGAACCGCTGAACTCCACAAATTATAATGTGTGGAAGTTTCGCATCGAGATGTACTTGCAAAAAGAGGATCTTTTTACAGTCATTACTGACGATCCTCCCAACCCAATAACCGATCAGTGGCGTTCAAAAAATAGAAAGGCCAGAGCCATTATAAATCTACTTATTGATAACGAACAGATAGTGTACGTTATGAATCTAGATACAGCACGAGAGTGCTGGAATGCTCTGCGCCAAGTCCACGAAAGATCATCCCTTACCAGTAAGCTTTTCTTACTTAGGAAACTTTATTCCATAAAATTAATGGAAGGTGGTGATGTAAACCAACATATAGCTGATATATATAAAACACGCGACAGACTCACTGCTATAGGTGAAGTCATAGACGAATCGCACCTAGCTGCATTAATGCTATGCTCACTCCCTCCTTCGTATGACGTTCTCATAACAAGTCTCGAATCGAAAGACGAAGCGCAATTGACACCTGAGTATATACGAAACAAATTAGCTGATGAATATGCCAAAAGGCTTGAAAACAAAAGTATTCAAAATACAGCGTTAAAAGTCCAATACCATAACAAATCGGAGAAATTCTGCAAATATTGTAAGAAAAGTAACCACAATATAGAAGAATGTTATAAGTTAAAAAATAAAAATAATTCTGCTGTTAAAAGTCACAGTAAAAATTTCAACAAAAAACCCAACTTCAGATCCAACATATGCTCTCAGAACAATGAGAAGCCAGATAGCGCTCAAATTGCAGAGGGGAGCAATAAACCAAAAGCTGATAAATTGTATTCTTTTTATGTTGGAGATAAAACTGTAAATTGGGTGGTTGATTCAGGGTCGTCTTCACATATCTGCAATGATAAACTAAAATTTCGCGATCTTAAAAATAACGTTTCTAACGTCACTATCGCGAACGGCACGCAGCTAAAATCTTTGGGTTCCGGTACTGTGGATTTGTATACCGTAAATTCGGAAAACACACAGAACAAAATAACACTTAAAAATGTTCTTTATGTCCCTGAAATAGAAACTAATTTAATTTCTATAAAAAGAGCAACAGAGAATGGCTGTATCGCTGTATTTGATGATAAAACCTGTAAAATTGTAAATCAGGGAAATACATGCATTGAGGGATATGTGAAAAATAACTTATATGAATGTCAATTAAATTATTCTGAAAACAAACACACAGCGAACATTGTAATACAAACTTGTGATAACGAAAATTGCATAAACAAGTGGCATGTGAAACTTGGCCACAGAAATACTAACCACATTAAAGATTTAGTTAACAAGGACATGGCTGTGAGTATAAAATTAAATGATTGCAAACATAATACTGAATGTAAAACATGCATAATGTCAAAATTAACTGATTCACCTTACCCCAAAGCTGCACAATTTAGAGCCTCCGTACCACTCGAACTGGTCCACACAGACTTATGTGGCCCTATGAAAACCCCCACTGTAGGTGGAAAATATTACTTTCTTACATTCATAGACGACTACAGTCGTTATACTATTATATATTTGCTAAGAAATAAGTTTGAGGTATTTTCTAAGTTAAAGGAATATGTGGCTATGACCGCAAACAAATTTGGCCGGAAAGTGCAAGCAATTCGCTCCGATAACGGGGGTGAATACACTAGTATGGAAGTAAATGAATTTTTGAATAAAGAAGGAATTGAGCACCAGTTTACGGTTCCTTACTCTAGTGCTCAGAACGGCGTGGCAGAACGTAAAAATCGTACGCTGACCGAAATGGCTCGCTGTCTGCTTAAAGACAGTAATTTACCGAATTCCTTTTGGGGGGAAGCCGTAAATACTGCAAATTACATACAAAATAGGCTCCCGACCTCCTCGTGCGACTCAACTCCTTACGAAAAATGGACCGGCCGTAAACCCGATTTATCAAATATAAAAACATTCGGATGTCGCGCATACGCATATGTACATAAAATACATAGGGGAAAACTGGATAGCACCGCTCAAGAAGGAATTTTTGTGGGATATGATAATCGTAGCAAAGGCTACAGAATTTGCACAAATAATAAAAATGTAATAATTAGCAGAACAGTAAAATTTTTGGAGGATGAAAATAGAGAATCCCACAATAATGAAACATCACTAATCAAGAATGAAAATTCAAATGATGAAATTCCGGTGTCCAAATTACCAATATTAGATACTGATATAAATATAGATATAGCGGGCGATAACGATAGTCCGGATGACACGCAAACTCTGCCGCGACGATCACAACGATTAAATAAAGGTGTTCCGCCCGACAGATTTGCATTTGCAGTAAATGACAAAAGAATTGATGAGCCTAAGTGTTTTGATGATATACTAAAAATTCAAAACCCAGCTGAAAAAGAAAATTGGCTGAATGCCACACTCGACGAAATGAATTCACTCAGACAAAACAATACTTGGGAACTTGTTGACGCTCAACCAGGGACCAAAGTAGTAGGGTGTAAGTGGGCGTTCAAGGCCAAATACAATAGCCAAGGACAAGTCGAGAAATATAAAGCCAGGCTTGTTGCTAAGGGTTTTTCTCAAAAATACGGGGTGGACTATGACGAAACTTTTGCACCAGTTGCATCGCATACCACTCTAAGAAGTTTCTTGACCATGTCACTATATAAAAATTTGAATCTAAGGCATGTAGATATAAAAACTGCTTTCCTACATGGAAATTTGCAAGAAGATGTATACATGCATCAACCCGAGGGTTATGTTGTCCAGGGCGAAGAAAATAAAATATGTAAGTTAAAGAAAGCGATATATGGCTTGAAACAAGCCGCTAGAGCGTGGAATTTGAAAATTAATGAATCATTGTGTAAATTAGGATTTAAACAAAGTCAACACGACAAGTGTTTATATATACGTAACAAAGATAACACAGAAACTTACATTCTTGTGTATGTTGATGATCTACTTGTAGCTGGTAAAAATCACGATATTGACATACTAATTAATCAACTTAGGGAAGAATATCCATTAACCGACCTTGGGGAAGCCAAATATTACCTCGGCATAAATATAGAAAGACCTTGTAAAGGGGTAATTACGCTTGATCAAAATAATAAAATACGAGACATTGTAACCAAATTTGGGCTAGATAACGCACGGCCCTCTGACACACCAATGGAACCAGGGTATATAAAATTAACTGATAATGACAATCTCTTACCAAACAACACAATGTACAGACAGGCTATATGCGCGTTACTTTACATTTCTACAGTATCGCGACCTGATATAAGTGTTGCCGTTGGCATCTTAAGCCGTAGAAACGAAAATCCTAGAGCGAAAGACTGGGAGGCAGTTAAAAGGGTTATTAGATATTTGAAAAATACCCAAGATATTAAATTAAAACTTTGTAACTCTGGTGAACCTGTTCTTAGAGCATATTCGGATTCGGATTGGGACAATGATCCAAGTGATAGAAAGTCTATATCTGGAAATTTATTTAAGATAGGAAAAAATCCAATATTTTGGACTTCGAAGAAACAATCCTGTGTGTCCATGTCTTCAGCAGAGGCTGAGTACGTCGCAGCTGCGAGTGCTGCAGTTGAAATACAGTGGCTCAACAAACTGCTGGATGATTTAAATTTGCCGCAACAATGTCCTATAGTGTTGTACCAGGATAACCAATCTACCATCAAGATTGCTGAAAATGAAAAATTCCAGTCAAAAACAAAACACTTACAGCTGAGATATCATCTTCTGCGAAACTTAATACAAGAAGGCCTAATCAAGCTTCAATACAAACCTACCAAAGAAATGAGCGCCGATACCCTCACAAAAGCTCTGCCAAAAACTGATTTTAATAGACATAGAAATGCATTAATGAACAATTGAAAAATTTCTGAGCTTAAGAGGGGGTGTTGTGATATTTAATCTCAGAACTTTCTTTTATTAACTTTCGTTTTTCTTGTTCCGGACTTTCTCTTTTTGTTTTTTGCTTCCCGCCAACTGATTGTTTTTGTGCACCTGCCGTATCACGTGACGATATGTCGCGTCTCTCTACAAGTACATTGTAATACTTTATTTTTTTCAATCATGTAATTTTCGTTATTCGGAACTGACGTTCCATTTTCTTATTCTATTTAATCATAATTTTTCTTTTTGTCTAAGATGAATAAATTAAAGTAAAAAACATCTAGGCATTCTTTCATTACGCAGCAACGAGTGAATTATCCTAAATAATAATTGATATACATATTATGTAAGATAGCAGAGTCTAATCAAGATTCATTATAGGAAAAGTAGTTGCTAGTCTTTAATACAGAAGTCATATTAAGGAGATTTTTTTCTTCACCAATGGAATATTCGATTACCTGTGACAACCCAGGTAAGCTAAACTTTATTTAATTATATGACTGTTATTTTAGCAAAGAATTATTAGTAAAAAATATTTGTTATAAATATATTTAAGAAACTAATTTGAGGAAACTCCGAACTCATGCACTTATTTATAAAGTATTCTTCCTTCATTTGGTGACCAAGCCCTCATCATACTCTCCAGCTCTGCTTTTAGCCCCTGCTTACTACAGTTCTGTATTTGCTACGTCCTGGCTTGTAGGTGCGGTATGTTGTAAATTACGTCCTAGGTTGCCGATGTATAATAAGTCTTCATTTGGTGGTATGTACTATGTCCTTGTTTGCATGTGTGTATTATGTTCTTACTTGCGGGTGTGTAATGGATTTTAATTTGCCGTTGTGTATTTCGTCTTCATTTGCCTGTGTGTAAAAGGTCTTGATTGGTGTGTATCACGTCTTCATTTGCCTGTGTGTAAAAGGTCTTGATTTGCCGGTGTGTATCACGTCTTCATTTGCCTGTGTGTAAAAGGTCTTGATTTGCCGGTGTGTATCACGTCTTCATTTGCCTGTGTGTAAAAGGTCTTGACTTGCCGGTGTGTATCACGTTCTCATTTGCCTGTGTGTAAAAGGTCTTGATTTGCCGGTGTGTATCACGTCTTCAATTGCCTGTGTGTAAAAGGTCTTGACTTGCCGGTGTGTATCACGTTCTCATTTGCTTGTGTGTAAAAGGTCTTGATTTGCCGGTGTGTATCACGTCTTCATTTGCCTGTGTGTAAAAGATCTTAACTTGCCGGTGTGTATTAGATCCTAAAAGGGCGGCGTGTGTAATTTTTCTTTTATGCTGTATTTATCAGTATATAATCCGTGCATTAATTTTATGCATGTCACCATATTTTTAATTTACCAATTTCGTTTTTTCTCAAAGCTAGATAAAATACATAGTTTTACATTTAAAATATGTAGTTATCTGTACAATTATACAATGCTATATAAATAACTGAGCTGCCCTTTATGCGTCCGTAAAATTATTTATTTTTGACATTTCAGGTGTAAAAAAAAAGATCTTATTCTGGATATTAGACACTAAATACTTTTTATGGTACCAAATAATTGATTTTACTTTATTACACACTAGCCGCTTTTAGTGAGGAACTGTTTCGCTACACATGTAACTTATGACAGTGCAAGTTTCTTACTCGAGAGTTTTGTAGGGCTATAAGCACTAATCGAGTGTTTTGCTTTAATGAACTGCAATAATGATAAACATTATCAGGCTTTTGGTGTGCCATAAAAAATACTGACTCTAATGCAAACTCTTGTTCATAAATGTCCGTGGTGTTTTCTTTCCTTGACAGACATTACCAGACTGTTCGCGTATTTTGAAAAACCCCACTGTTCATATTTCTAATTGCTAATCTTACCAATCTGATGTATTGCACCCGAGTCACTTATATAACTTGAATTAAAATCATTATAGTAAAATATTAAATAATTTATCATCGCTAAAATTTCCATTCTGCATAACATTTAATAGTAAATAACCTCTCCCCCTTACCCCCTCCCTCCTCAAAAATAAATAAATAAATAAATAAAATAAATAAATAAATAAATAAATAAAATAAAAATAAATAAATAAGGGGGGGGGTGTTCTTTTTTCATGACGTAAGTTTTTGCCAACCCTAGGAAACAAAGTTCAAAAACAACATACAAATATACCATACGTATAAAAATATTATTATAAATGTAAATTATTTATTATTGCTAAAATTTCATTTCGATATAAAGTATAAAAATGAATTCAAACAAATGCCCTTTTTCCCCCTTTTCTTTTTATTTTAATGATGAAAATTTTACAAAATATTCCATTTTCACAGGCAAATATATAGAAAATTACCGAGTACATGCATCATAATTTATTTAATATAGTTATAATAGTTGTAAAAAACCTAAGACACCCACAAATTTATAGTCCACTATAAATTCATATTTTGACCTCTAGGGGCGCTGTGAAGCACGTTAAAATAGCATTAAAACCATTCAACCATTTAAATGCACAATATATCATAAATCCTTTCATAACAAGAATTTTAATAAAATTTTTACCGTAAGAGATGCTGGAATTTTTTTCTTTTTCTTTTTCTTTCTTTCTTTCTTTCTTTCTTTCTTTTTTTTTTTTTTTTTTTTTTTTTTTTTTAAACATAACAAAACACTAATTTCACTTCATAAAATGGTTATAAATAATTACGTTTAATAAATATTATTTATTCATATAAATTAATTATTAAATACAGTTGATAATTTTCTACCTAAAATAAAATATTGTAATAATTATTGATTAAAAATATTTAAAAGGTATTAAATCTAGCTGTTAAATAACTATTGTGTATATGAACATAAAACCTACAAAATGTGTACAGTAAGTATCATGAAAAAATCATATGTCAGCACTACTGATAATATAAATATTAAATAAGTATTAACAAATTCATATAACCGGACTACATTCTTTAATAAACAAGGTTAAAATTTTCATGTAAAAATTAAATACTAAACTAAGTATAAAAAAAGCATTTATAAAATCATTTTTAGGCAAATTCTATTATTCCTTTTCCTTTTATGTTGAGATTTCTTTTTGCAAAGAATTAAAGAACCTAATTTACAGAAAACATAATAGCCCCAAACTAAGTAGGTTTCAAAAACTACTTTACTATTAACGTGGGAAAAAAAGTACAGTTTACTACAACGTAGTAAATAGTAATTATTAACCCCTCCTTTGAAACAGGTTTCCCACCTGTTCATTCATCAATCGCCTGATATGTATTTTTACCGACCAAACGAGGACCTAAGATTTTCTATCATACACACTTCTTTTTCCCTTCCTTCTGCGACACACAATCTAGATACACACTTTGCTTCAAAATACCTCCAAATGAAGACTTCCTAAATTTTTTATTCTGTTAATGTCCAGATACTAAAAATCCATTATTAAATAGTATAAGATGCGAATCTTAAATTTTGGCAATTGGGGACGTCCCCATTTGCGTGTGTGTCCCGAGTTTGAAGGTGTGTATACACACGGAAGTCCCCGATTCGCACCCCTTGCCAACACACATGCACACACATAGACACACATACACACACACAGACACACACAGACACACTTTGGATTTCCTCAAACAGAAATTTCATAAATTATAATTTTAACATATATACCGATAGTAAAATAACAATAGATAAAATAAGTAATAAAAGGAAACAATATCCCGTTATTGAAAATATCCGGAAACAGCTTTGGGTTCCAATTTCAAGAAATCAAATTATAAATATTTATTGGGTCAAATGACATTCAGGTAATATTGGCAATGAACGGGCTGATTTATTGGCCAAAGAAGCTGCTCTTTCAGAAATGCCTTACGATTTTGAAGATATCCCGAAATCACACATAAAGAGTGAAATCCGTGAAAATATACTCCGAAAATGGCAAAATGAATGGACTAGCTCACAGAAAGGTTTAACGACTGAACTCTTTTTACCAACAGTTAACGATCGTCTAAATGCAATAATTCCACACAATAGCAAGCTAACTCAAATTATGTCTGGACATGCAAGAATAAACCAATATCTTTTTTAAATATAAACATTCCACCACCGAAAGTTGTCCTTGTGGTACCACTGAAATACAATCGGTTGAACATGTAATCTTCTTTTGCCCGCTTCTGGATTCACAAAGATCAGAACTCTTTCGAACAGCAATCTCAAATGGACTTACCTGGCCTCCCATATTAAGTACTTTTCTTCATTCTGATTATTTCAATATTTTTTGTAAATTTTGTTCGGCAATTTCATTTTTGTAATTAGTGATTTATGTTTGTAATTTTGTGATTTTCAATGCATGTAGTATGACTTTGTCACGGAACATGCTGAATTAAAATTTTAATTAAAAAAAAAAAGAAAAAACACACACACACAGACATACACACAGATTATTTGCTAAAAACATGATTTTCATATTCAGGGGACCTCGAAACGTGCAAATATAACAAAATCTCACTTTCGAAAATTTGACCCAAAAACTTTCTCTACATTATGGGTAAGAGAAAGTAAAAAAAGAGGTAATAATTACTAACTGATATCAAGGTGGAGCTAAATATAAGTTTTCAGGAAATTCTGTTCATTAGTTTTTGACCTAGAGTTCACACAAAATTCTTATCGCACATATCCAAACACACAGACGAACTGGCATTTTCTAAGAAATATCAATTCTTTATTAGAACATCTTAAAAAGGGAAAAATCTATCGAAACGCGGGAGCCAAAAATATTTACGAATCAAACCTTTCTTCTTTTTATTATAGAAGAAAGTAATAAATAAATAAGGAAAACAAAATTTTTAGCTACTTTTTTTGATTGTTTCAGCTTCTAAATTTACAATATCATAGATTATTTACAACGTATGATCACTTCACTGTTTATTATTATTATGTTTGTTACTTACATAAGAAAAAAGCACTAGATTTGTAAAATGTTTAACTTCCGGTTTTCGATAAATACACGTTTTGTGACATCTGAGTATGATTTGGTTTTTTTTCACTTGAAAATGACTGTGAGTTCCGTTAAAAAATAAAGAAATAAATAAAAATAAATAAATGTGGACGCGGTTTCTCACGAAGCAATTGACGCAAAGTAACATAACATTTGAATGGACCGGGAATTAAATTAGTGCTTATTAGCTTTTAAGATATTATCGTCCATTATGTGGCACTGATATAATGTGATCCCATATAAGGAAAGGTTGTATCACAACTTGTATGATACATAAATGCACTAAAGTTATATATGAGATCAGCATTATGTAAATCTCTGCTGATTCAATTTGGGTGCATATCGGCCGACAGGTGCCTCTGCTATGCTGCAATTTTATCTTGTTAACGGGAAGGCAGTATATCAGTTTCTATGATATTTAAAGGCATCACATTTCGTTTGTGAGATGGCTATTGTAAAGTTAAATAAATTAATTTTCCATATCGTCTATGTTAGGTGGCGCTACTACGTTGAAGTTTTACCCGTTTAGTTAAAATTTTATTTCAACGTTTGTCATTTAAATACCACAAACTTGGTATGTGAAAAATATATTATTAAAATTTATTCTGATTGAATTCGGATATAAATTGGCAAACAAGTTGTGCTGCTATTACTTTTTACGATTTCTAGATGTCCACATTTCAGCATCTATTGCTGAAAATTACACGAAATTACATATATAAAATGTTTATTATATGATAGTAAGTTGAGTAAAATTCTGTAAATGCTAATCGTAGCTAACTTTGTTCATATAGAATGATATAAAAGAAAGTTTTGTGATGGTCCCAGCATAACTAATTTTGTATTATAGTTGTTTCACTCAACGAAAAAATAGTTATATTTTTATTGATACGAGTATAATACAGAAATTATTTATTTTTTAGTAATAAATTTCGTAATTAACAAAAGAGAAAAATAATTCGAATTTCATTGTTTATAAAAAAGTTTCCATCTCTTCTTCACTATATTGTTTAATTTACTGATAAACCCTACAGTTAATGCCTTAAAGTATGCTTGATTTCAAATGAAGAATAAAAAATCTCCTGAAATCTATCTTTAGAGCTTTATATGGAAAATAAAAGTTTAAAATAGGTTATTTTTTAAATAGCTCTTATATCGTATAAAAATTTCGTGCACATTATATGCTGTGTAACAAGAAGTATAGAAAGAAAAAAAATTCATACTATTGAATATTTACAATGAGCAATTTCGAATTATATATCATATTTTTTCGGAAAATATTTGTGAGACCCTTTAAAACAATCATTAATATTAATCATAGCATATTCTACACGTTTTATTTTGCCAAATCACAATACATATGCCAAAATGGTATACATTCCTGCTTCCTCGTAGTTTAGCAGATGTCCGCAGATTTTTAACACATGTGGCGTGTGGCGGGATAATCTGCTGATTCTGCGAAATACAGTTCATGCAATAACATCCGCTTTTGATTCGAAAATTTTATACTATTTAAACCTTAAATCTTTTTCTAAACTAGTATATTGCGGCCATTACAAATCTTTCTTTTATGCTTTTTTGTACAAGTACATGATATTTATTAAAATTATTATTTACCAAAATTATTTTCTATGATGAATACAGACGATTTTCAAAGAAGTAAAACATTAAGCATACCATAAAAAAAAAAAAAAAAAAAAAAAAAAAATGATAATATTGTTTTAAATTTTCACAGATTTTTAGGGCTCAAGCATTCGTTTTAAAGGTGTAGATGACTTTCTTTGCAAAACACACATTTTGAAATTTTAACCCATAGGAAAAAGTGATGCCCTACCCAAATCACCCCCAGATTTTTTTTTTTTTTTTTTTTTTAGTTGGCTGTTGCTATTACACACACACGCATATATCTATATAAAGTAATAGAAATTAAGCTATTGTTTTTCCGTTAACGAAATTAAATTACAATAAACCAGCGCCACCTGTCGATCGATATGCACCCAAATGGAATCAGCAGAGTTTTATATGATATCAATATTCCATATCAAGTGTGCCCATTTATAATGAAGTGCATTTGTAAGTGTATTTGTATTTATAATAATTTATATCACAAAATCTGAAAAATTGCTTTATGTTTGCGGGATTAAGTTGCAGAACAGCAGCGCCACCAGCTGACCAATATACGCTTCTAAATTAGATCAGTGTAATTTTACATAATATCTTGCTTACATGTTAAGTTTGGTACATTTATACACCGTAGAATATGAGATATAACTTCCCCGATTTACAAAATAGCATCGCCACCTTTCATTCAATACATCCAAAGACAAATCATCAATAATTTAAGTCAAGATCCAACTAAATACCAAATTTTGTGAAATTCCGTTCATTGGTTTGTGAGATACAGAGTCCACAAAATTCTTACAATACACACACAAAAAGACGGACACGCAGATTGAATTTGTCTGAAATTTTTTTGTCGAATTGTGTCCTGGATATCTCAATACTGTATAAACTGCTGAAGTCAGAAATTTTCAGTTATAAAATACTTTTTTCTCAGAAAACAGTAGAAACACTATTTCTTTAACTTAATATACCTCTGCTAAAATTTTATGAAACAAATAATATTGAGTATGTGAAAAAAAAAAAAAAAAAAAAAAAAAAAAAAATCCGGAGAAATATATTTTATTAAATTCAAAAAATAAAATTATAAATACAGTACTTAAACTTTATTTTTTTTTCCTATTACCTCATCACTATTACCATTCTTTACTAACATGTCAACAAAACGTAAAACTAAAAATAAGGCAACATAAACAGAGAAAAAGGCATTTTGTCATATTCGTTATAACCACACTGAGACAGAACGTGTTACGACGGTGATACACTAGAACGTTTTTCTTAGAACTAGAATTGTACGTTTTATAGATGGTACAAAGCAAACCTTTTCAAAACGTTCTAAATAATACTATTTCTGAACGTCTAATAGAACGTTCTTTTGACACGAAACACCGTGTTTGAACGATTGTAACCGTTATTAGACGTTCACAGAACGTTCCCGTGCTACTTGGGTAGGGTTAACAAAGCGAAGAAAGGAGATTTGACCCAATGTTTAACATTTTCGCGATCGTATGCTTCTGTCTTTTTTAGAGTAAGGCCTGACTGTGGGCGTTAATCTACCAAGTTACAGCATTTCAGGAGAAAACTTTCTGTATTCATATTTATTTTACAAATGAATGTTCATTATAATTATATTCTTTCTAACCAAAATAGCTGTATCCATAGTATATTGATTGTACAAATATGAATATTGGGTATATTCTTAAGAATTAAATAGCATACAAATTGCGAAAGAAACGCACACAGGTGGAGTTACAGATTTAATGGATTTTTATCCTATGAATAACTAAACTATTGAGATTTAGGATTAATTAATTTATTTATTTATTTAGTTTTAAGAAATAAGTAAAACATTGTGAGTATTTAGACCTAATGAATTGTTTTTGTTTAAGAAATAACTAAAATAATTTTAATCGTTGAGCCCAGTGAAATGTTACATAATAAATAACTGAAAAGAAGAAGGATACCAATATGTTAGCTACTGTCACACCAAACAGAATACAAATAGACGGAAGAAAGAGGTAGAAAGAAGAAAAGAAAAAAATGTTGAGAAAAGAAAGGCAGAAAAGGTTCTCAACGTGAAAAGTAAAAAGCATGAGAAGAAAAAATAAAAGCAAACAATAAACTATTTTTTTGTATTCTCTAAAATCTTCTACAAAATAAAACTATAAAACGTTCAAATCATAAAACCTGTGTTTTTTCTTTCAATACCTTTGCGTTTTCTCACTTTCATGAGGGAGGGAGGTGATGTCTCCCTAGGCTTAGGGACACTTGACCCTTGTGCTGACTTACGAAATTTATTTTCATCGCACCATTTCTAGTAAGAACCATGTATAATGTTTAGCCACAGTACGTACAAAATAACAGACTAATTGCTCATAATTTTTATTTAGCTTCAACTGTTACACAAAAATATGAAAAATTAAAAACAAAAAACTGGGTCAAGTCTCCCTAGTTTCCCCTATATGAGTAATAGTACAGCAAATTTATATATTTCTTACCAATTAATTCTCTTAAATGCTGTAAAAACAAAATTAGAAGAAAACATTTTTCATCTTCTGTATGCATTTTCTTTTGCTTATTAATAGAAAATATTGAAAATTTACTAAGTATCGCTAAACATTTTGATTTAAAAATCATGTAAAACTGTTATTTACAATAAATTTCTTATACCATTAACATAGAAATTCAATTAACGAACTTTTGTGTAATATATCCTTGTCACATACTGATGTTAATTAAGTTAACGCATCTTAATTAACTGACATTAGATTTCATTTTGATGAGACTTTTCTTAATATGATAAAGTAAATTCTAATGAAACTTTAATCCGTGTCCTTGATTTATAACACTGGTAAAGAAAAATTAAAAGGAATTAATACTGCAACAATTTTCACCATCAGCTTTTCTTTCTTTTATTCCTTTCTATTTTAAATAAAAAAAGAATGTTAAACTCACATTAAATATATTTTCAAATATTCAATTTTGAAGAAAAAACTATTTAATCTTTTTTTTTTTTTTTTTTTCATCAAATACACTATAACAAGAAAGCAGAAATTCAATTAATAAATCTTCGCATAATAAATCCCTGTCACATAATGATGTTAATTAAGTTAACTTATGAAGTGACATTAAATGTAATTTGGTGAGACATTTTTTTTAATATACTAAAGTATTATCTAATGAAAATTTAGTCAATTTCCTTCGTTTATAATACTGGGTAACAAAAATGAGAAAACTTAAACCTGAAACGATTTCCATCATTTTTTTTTCTTCTTCTTCTTTTTCTATCTGCTTTTAAATAAAAGAGAATGTTGAATTCATATTGAATATATATTTATATGTTTAATTTTTAAGGGAAAAAAATCTATTTAATCTTTCCTTTACATTAAATACCCTATAACATGAACACGGAAATTTAATTAAGGAATCTTTGTATAATATATCCCTGTCACATAATCATGTTAACTAAAATAACATATTAAATGACATTAGCACTAATTTGATTAGACATTTTTATATTTTTTTCTTCATATATATGGTACAGAAAGTATTGTTTTGGGGTGAAATATTCGAAACTGAGTTTTTGTTATATTTACACTTTTTAAAGTCACCTGAATTTGCAAATCATGCTTTTAGCGACTGGCCTGTCTGCCTGTCTGTGTGTCTGTCTGTCTGTTAGCAGCATATCTCAAGAAACTATAGTAGCAGGAAGTTCAAACTCGATATTCTGAATCTGCAGGATATAGTGATGCTACGCTAAACTTTTCGTTCAGGTCGAGAAAATACTTCATGTACAGGGACATCCAAAATAATTCAAACATATTACGTCTATGGAAGAAAGTTCTGCTAAATAATGTGTAAATCTATAGGTTGCACTAAACAAAATGGAATGAACATATTTTGTTATATGCATAAAAACACTTTTTTGTATAGAATGTGGTACGGAAACCATTCATCATTTTACAGTGCTACTCAAAATATTTGGATGCATTGGGGCTATATTTGGAAATTGTTAGACATGTATTTCATTTTGGGTTAGGTGTTCTTCATATAAGTCTATATTTAATTACACAATGTTATGAGCATACAGTTTATAGGCAATATACAAGGCTGCCCAAAATTAAGCTAATCGTTCTTTTCTGCTGAAGGAGATTGATGGAAATGTTTTCTTATATTTTACTACGGTGACACCCACTGCTCAGGAATTAAAATTCATTTTTCTTGCCCACATTGTAAAGATTTTTTTTTTTTGAACTTCTATTTCCAATTCTGATTTCTTTTATAACATTTCGTTTTGCGGTTTCCTGAATACGAAAATCCAATTTTTAGCGGCTAATCTGTATATATATATAGTACCAGATTATCTTAACAAATAACAGCAAATAATTCAAATTTGGTATTCTAAAGTTCGTATTATGTTGGCACTTTAAAAATTTGAATAAGACTAGCCTGTTTGAACGCAAATTAATAATACCTTTGCATTTTCTTGTTAAATAAAGACCTACAATAAAACGGGGGTTGAGGGAGATATTACATGTTAAATTATTACAAGCCCAATCATATGTCATATAAAACTGTTTCTATACCTATTTTGGTTTATTTCGTAAAAAGATTGAGCTTTATTATCTTATTGATCAAGCTGATACTTTATTATCTCATTGGTACTTTATTATCTTATTAACCTTATTCATCTTCCGACTTAATTTGCAATGAATCTTCATAGTACTGAAATGCAGGTAAGAGAAAGACGTATGAGTGGCACACCAGATTATTTAATACACTAATACCTAATGAAAATTTAATCAGTCTCCTTCATCTATAACACTGGGAAAGAATAATTCAAAAACTTGAACCAGAAATAATTTTTATAACCTTTTTTTTTTTTTTTTTTTTTTTTTTTTTTTAAATGAAAAAGAATCTTGAACTTACATTAAATGTATTTTCAAATATTTTTTTTTTTTTTTATTTTTTTTTTTTTTTTAAGAGAGATTTATTTTTCCTTTTTTAATAAATCTTTATATAAATAAAAGTCATCGTGCATATGTATTCGGGTATGTATGTGTTACATCGCCTCCTAAACCACTGAACTGATTTCAACTAAACTTGGCACAGCTACTGCTTATTACAAGGATCGAAATACTGTGGGAGTTTGAAACCTCTAGAGCATGTACAACAGGAGAGATATAGAAAATACCCTTTTGAAAATAACATTTTTATGTTATTTTAATAGTAATAATGCAGCTAGATATTTGAAATTTGACATGTAGGCTACTTTTGATGTATAAATGTTTCCGAAGCAGAGGTTTTTGAAAATTTGAAATAAATAAATAGTGAAATTATTAATAAAATGTTCTAAGTCTACGCTTTTCTCAAAATTTCATTCATATGATTTAATAACACTGCTCTGAAAAAAAAATAAAAAAATAAAAAAATAAATAAAAAATGAGATCTGATATTATTATTACTGATTCTTATGTAAAATAACCTCCTGAATCTGAATATCTCTCTCATTTTGCCCAGTCACCCACCGTTTTCTAGATACACCACCACCTCCCTTAATTTCTTTCCCTGCTCGATAATTATAAGACCATGAATTTGATTTAAAGAATGAAAAATAATTAATTTAACACCTAAAAAATCAAAAACATATTTTTTAAAAAATAACATTAATAACAGATTTCAAAAATATAAGATGAGTTACAACTTTTTGCATTTCAGTGGCAAATCCACCCAAAAAGTTTCCCTTGTCGCATATGTCCATGTTTTAGAATTTTCCAAATCTGTAGCCCATCAAAAGATATTTAACGGTTAAAATAATCCTCCTCCTCCTAAAAATCAAATCTATAGCCATAAAATACCAAAAAAAAAAAAAAAGTAAAAATAGGGGACCATTCCTAAAAAGCGCGGGTGATAGGGCAAAATGGGCGTCATATTCGGATTCAGGAGGTCATTTTTCATATGCTGAAATGATGTCAGAGGCAATTTTCATGCCAAGCAGGGTAATTTTTCTGTAGACACGTCAAAATGTCTTAGTGTCTTTATGTAATTAAATTGTAAAAATATTTTTATAACCTCATGAAATGGATTTATATATATTATATTATTCGTATTTTAGAAAATCTCCTCTCAAAATCAGTACTATCCTCACTGAAAATGACGTCATTTCTTAAAAGTTATTCAATGAGAAACGCACATTAAAGTATTGAGCAACTTATACTAAAACCCAAACAAACATCGTCAGAGTTGCCAAATTTTATAATTTATTCCGGAGCAATTTTAGCCCCGCCTACTTTTCGCACCAGAAATTTTATAGAATATTTTTCTTTAATATGTGACAACGGTTAAATAAGGGAAAAATCATTCTTTAAAAATTCCGGTGTGAGAAAAGGGCGGAGCTAACAATTCTCCGGAAAAATTATAAAAGTTGGCAACTCTGCATCGTGTACATTTTAAAAGCTATGAGAAATAGAATGAACAGAATTTCAGTTCGCAAAAAAAGAAAGATGATAGGGGATTTTATCAATATTTATTTACAGTCAGCGAACACTCTATTATCATAGGGCATTGATTGAATCAAAATAAAAATGTGAGTAAAACCCCTTATAGTTTAGCTTTTTTTTTTTTTTTTTTTTGAGAGAGAGAGAGAGAGAGACAGAGAGAACTGGACTCATTCTGTCTTTCCATAACCTAAACTAGGTGCTTGTCAAGTGGTTCGGAAACTTTGCAACAGTTGAAGCAGTAGACAGCGCTACCTGGTATAGATTGCGCGACTTTTTTATTCAACAGTCACCAAAATTTTTTTAAGTGGGATATGATATACATGAAAGGCGAATAGAATCGAAGAAACGTCGATTATATGTATCATATATCGCTTCTTAAAATTATTGGTGACAGTTGAATAAAAATGTCGCGCAATCTATACCAGGCGGAGCTGCTACTGCTTCAACTGTTGCCAAGTTTCTGAGCTACGTGATAGGCATTTAATTTAGGAGGTTATGGTCTTTCATAATTTTGTGAATTTACCTGATATTTGTTTGGAGTTTTCATATAAATTGCTTATTACTTTTGGCTGTAAAATTGTGCAAATGATTTTTTTTTTTTTAACTAGCTTATGCAGAGTTAAAAAATATTTAGTAAAAATGCTCATATTTCGTAAGATATTGAACATTTTTGCATTCTGATTGCAGTATGTTGTGTCTAATGCAATATGCCAAATTTACTTAAAATGTCTTTGCATTGGCTCTAATATCCTATGTATTATAATTAAAAAAGTGGATTTTTTTTCTGTAATTTAAAATGTATATATATATCTTCATGAATATATGTGATAGCCTCATAAAAATTTATAAAGATAATGAGAAAAATCTTCATAGTCACATGCTACAGCCAAGGGACATTTCAAGTATTACTTTTTACAGGGTGATCTAAAACCTTTTGTTTTTTGTTTAATTTTCAAATGGTGCCCTTTTCTTCTTTAGGATACAACTTTTGTTGAAATATGTGAAATATAACATGTTCTTTAAAGAACTTTTCTAGATATTTGAAAAAAAAATGTCGAAAGTGTCGAAAGTGTCCAAATACTTATTGTTAGATATATTGTAAAAAAAGGATTCATTTAAATACAGAGACAAGCAAACCGAGCGAAGTCAGCATGTAGTCGATAATATTAACATAGAAATTTAATTAAAGTATCTATAAGTAATAGATCCTTGTCACATGATGTTAATGAAGTTAACTGACCATAATTAATTAACATTATATACACTGTTAAAAGAAATTGTAAAATCATGGGAGACCGTATAATTTTACGGAGAATAACCGTTTGGCTACCTAAACGATCAAAGCCCGTAAACTGATCTCACGAAAGTATAATTTTAGTATACTGGCTTTTTTTTTATGGACAAAAACCGTTAATGTGAGTAATTTGCTCAAATCTGCTATCGGACTGTATTTTTACGGTCAAATACCGTCATATATAAAGTGTTAGCTTTTCAGTGACGTCATATAAGAATAATTTTGTATTTGAAATTGAAAATATAAATGAAATTCCATTGATTGGAAGAGTTTAATTATACATTCAACAGATAGCGATTGATATAAAAGAGCTATTGTTTTCCTAATTTAATTCAAAGTTTAATTCAAAGTTGTATATTTGTCACAGCGTAAAATTACAGGGAAATGCACCATTTATGGTTCAAATGTTTTTTATGGACTTTGTCTGAGTTCTCTGCTGCCGGGCGTTGCCCGTAATCCAGCTTGAATTTTTTGTACAGTGTATGCGTTGATAAAACTTTGTTTAATACGCTAAAAAAATAAATTAATTAAAACAAAATTTAATGAAACAGTTTCTTTCATTTTAGATGTTGACAGAAAACATTAGAAAAAAGTAATAGCAGAAATGTTTTCCATCACCTATTTCTTTTTACTTATTAAACGAGAACGTTTAACTGATATTGAATACTTTCCAAAAATCATAAATTTTAAGAAAAGAGAGAGAAAAAAAAAAAAAAAAAAAAAAAAAAAAAAAACTTAGTCTTTGCAATAAATTTGCCATAACATAAAGATATCAGTTATATACAGTATAGGATATAATTTTCGTATAAATGTTCATGATAAGAATTATTTTTATGAATCGTTGTGAAATTAAATATGATTACACAGCTCTACATTTAAAATTTTGATCTGATAATTCTGGCTGTTCTTTAGGTTTCTTTGATGCGCTGAAACCGAAACTGAAATCTCTATCAGATGCACATTTTTGTCAATGCACAGCATCTACCGACACAACCTCTTCTGTGACTTTTTCACCAATAAAGTTATATGGTAACTCTTATAGTACACTGTAAAAGAAATTCAAGCTAGATTACGGGCAACGCCTGGCAGAAGATATTCCAGACAGAGTTAGTAAAAAAAAAAAAAAAAAAAAAAAAAACATTTAGACCATAAATGATGTATTCCCCTGTAATTTTACGTTGTGACAAATATACAACTTTTAATTACACTCTTTTAATTAAATTAGGAAAACAATAGCTCTTTTATATATGTATTGCTAATTGTATGAATGTATAATTAAACTCTTTCAATCAATAAAAATACAATTATATTTTCATTTTCAAATACGAAATCATTCTTATATGACGTCACTGAAAAACTAATGGATTTGACCGTAAAAATGCAGTTTGATGGCAGATTTGAACAAATTACGTATATTAATAGTTTTTGCCCATGAAAAAATGCCAATATTTTAAAATTATATTTTCATGACATCAAATTACGGTTTTGGACCGATTAGTTAGTTAAATGGTCAAATCCTGTAATTTTACATATTTTTTTTTTTTTTACTGTGTATGTTTCTATGATTAATTGTAATACAACATAATTAATCATAAAAACATACTAGAATTTACCAAAAATGGCAAAACTGTGTCGGTAAACACCGTGTATTGACAAAATTCTATACATCACAGAAAAAAACTGGCTGCATTTTGGATTCCAGCACACCAAAAAACACATGTAACAGCTAAAACTATCAAATAAAATTTTGTAAACATTATTTTTGTACTTCTGAGTAATCTTAGGACTGTCTGCATACATGTGATAACACTAAATCAGAAAAGAATGTCGCATATACCAGCTCGTATATAAATCGAAGGAAGTACCACCCTCTTTCGACGGTGTAAATTTTCCGTATGAATATTTTTTTAAGGAAGTCTACATACGTTTAAATCAAATGATGGAAAATTAGATATGCAATGATTTTAACCAAAGTTGCATGTGTGTGTGTGTGTGTGTGTGTGTGTGTGTGTTTAATAATAAGAACAACAAAAAATTAAGTCTAAGAAAACATTTTCTCAGAGATGTTGTCAAATGTGCACAAAATTTACTGTATTTCATCATTTAGTGATATACTTCACTATATTTAAAATCGTCAGAACACCTCATGAAGAATAACTTAAAAAAAAAAAAAAACACTAATTCTAATTAATAATCTGTACTGTGGAAATTCGCACATAAAACATAGAAGAAGGTTTTGTGATGACCACGTCGTACTTCATTTTCCTTTCTGCTTATTAAAAGAGAATGTTGAATTCATATTAAACATATTAAAAAAAAAAAAAGAAGAAGAAGAAGAAAATAAATACCTTCAAATTACCATTTACAACGTATTGCGTCTAACATTAACATACATAATTTAAATCAAAGAATCTTTAAAATATAGATCCCTCTCATATAATGTTAATTAAGTTAACTTAATACAATTAAGTGATATTATCTATGCATAAGCGAAGCTTTAATTAACATGTTGGAATAATTTCTAATGAATCGTTAATCAGTCTCCTTCATTTATCAGTTATTTTATCAGAATCTTACTTCCGCTTCTGTACTATCCGTGACATATCCGATTTAGTAAGAAACTTAAATTACATTAAATAATGTAAAATTTTAAAGAATGAATAATAGTAAATCTATATCTTGGATATCTTTTTTCCCCCATTAACAATCATTACTATTAACAAATATAAAATGTATGTATTGTTAATATTAAATTATTTGAGCAAGGTTTTTTCTTTTTTCTTTTTTTATTTTCGTCCGTAAGATAACCTTATGAATTTCAAATTATATTTAATTTAACAAGAAAAAACTTTGTAAGTAAACATTATAAACTATAAAAAATTCACAATAAATCAAAATAATAGTTCAGCCATTCATAAAAAAAAAAAAAAACTAGATATGAGTCAATTACTAAATAAGCAAGGCGTACGCTAGCCTTCTAATAAATTTCAAGTGAACGATACTTTTAGTTTCCTCAGAAATCTTGTTAAATTTTGGAGTACTGGAGTTAACTTTTGGAACTATCTCGACCAGAGAAGAGCCAAAATGTTACCTTTTAAATTTTAGAGTACTGGAGTTAATTTTGAGAGCTATCTACCGATCAAAGAAGAGATAAGAAGTCATCTTGTTATATTTTGGAGTACTGGAGTCAATTTTTAGAGCTATATATCGACCAAAGAAGAGACAAAAAGTCACCTTTTTAAATTTGGAGTACTGGAGTTCATTTTTAGAGCTTCCTACCGACCAGAAAAGAGACAAAAAGTCATCTTGTTAAATTTTGGATTACTGGAGTTAATTTTTGGAGCTATCTACCGACCAGAGAAGTGACAAAAAGTCATAATTCCATTAAAATAGGAGAAATAAGAAATAAAGGACCGCTGCGTATTGGGGAAAAAAAAAAGAGGGAGTATTTCAAATGTTTGATTTCACTGCAAAACCAATGAATGGTAAAAGGCTAAAACAAAACCTTTGAACTAGATACTAAAGAAAAATAACTAACATGTGGAAATTACTTTAGTAAGGCGACGCATACAAAAAAAAAAAAAAAAAAAATCCTGTTTTACAAAATTTGAAAATTATAATTTTTAAAGATGTGTTTTAAGTAATGATATAATCTTTCTAAACAAAATGTAAATACTAATATTGTTAATAAAGTAGGTGTAAACAATCGCTATAACATTAACTATGGCTGTTTAATTTATTACACTTTATCTTATCTTCTTTTCGGAACGTAACTTGATACTTCCTGAAAGATGTTTATCGTTTGAAAATTTATTCTTCCTTGGGGAACGCTATTCTTAATTTTATACTCCTTTCCTGCAATAAACTTCCAGGTTTCAAAAATTTTGAAAAGTTATGATTTTTTCATCGATGAAGATAAAATATTTTAAATAACTCATCTAAAGTATTTTGTTTTAAAATATTGTCTCAAAGAATATATCATCATTATTATTATTATATATATAATAAGACAACATTTTAACATATTCTTTTACTTTATAAATACTGTAGGTATTGCCTTTTGTGATACATTAAAAATTTTAGCCTATTTTAAAGCTAATTTAAAGTTTACGCCATAGATATAATTATTTATTTAGATTTAGCGATAGATGTTAATGGATAGTATCGATTAAACTAGTATTATATAGATTAATCGGTTGATAAATTTGAATAATTAATTAAAACCTTCCAAACTGCTGATACTTCTACTTCTTCTTTTTTTCTTTTGTTTACTAAGTAATTACTTTATATCATTATAATTTAAAAATGCATAATTACAGAACTCTAAATTGTTTTTTTATTAATGAAATTTATATACAATAGTTATAAATTCTGTCTATAATTACAAAATCTTTTTTTTTTTTTTTGGAGCTGAAATAGCCCTTGTTTGCATGCATTTTACCATCATACATTGAAAACAGCATTACAGTTCAGCCATTTTTGAAGACACCCAGTGAGTCATAAAATATGTTTCAGCTTGGTGCGCCATAATACAACTTTCTAATATTCGAAGTTTGTTGATCGCATTTGACATTTATTGATAAAACTTTTCCAAACGTTGAATAACTAAAACTGAGCAAGCACAAATTTACATACGCAAGTATAGAAAGCTCATTATGATATTCCATATTACGATAAATTACGATAATGACTTCATTTAAAGCTTTCCTAATAAGCTATTTCTGAAAATTCATGTTATGTGATAAGTGGTCCAAAACACACAGAAAGCATTTTAAAGGAATTAAACGATAATCATTGGATGATTTAAATATGTAAAATATTTCATTGTCATATTAGAAAACTTTGTAAACTATGAAATTATATTTTTTATTTAACTGATTGATATATTCATTAGTGGAAATACAAAAAATCAAAAAAGCATATTTTTTTTTTCCTTTAATTCGAAATTTTAATTTTTTTCTTTAATTATACGAATCTTTCTTTTCGGAAACATAATTAATATATATATATATATATATATATATATATTGTTAGATTGGTTGGTTTGTTGGTTGGTTGGGTTTTACGTCGCACTAGTGTTGCGCAATGGGCAATTGGCAACGGTCAAGGACTCACTCCTAGAAGTGGTCCGGGGGCATGCCACAATTTTGATCCTCCACGGAAAGGATGGCTGTCACACTTCGGTGACCCCTAGAGGTATAGTTTCCATGAGAACATGGAGGACATTACGGCCACGACAGATTTTGCATGCACCAGCCACCATTAGTATACACGACTAACTTTGGCCGGCTCGAGTACCGAAACTGCATATTCTTAGGACAACCAAACTAATTTTCTAGCTATTTTAGATCAGACAATAAAGAATGCACTGGGATTTTACCTTCAATAAATCATGGTAGTTATGGAAATCGGCTTACTTTATGTTTTTCGGGTCGTTGAATTCGAATTTTTAACTTGTCGTGAAAATTCCCTTGTACATTTCTCTCAAAATTTGTAAAAAAGTTCCTGCCCCCCCCCCCCCCACCCTCTTTGCTAAAAACGAACAAACAAATGATTTTTTTTTTTTTTTTTTAATACCTTGAAATTCTGAAAGTATGCAGAATTTGCAACAAAACAGATATTATAAAATTTTGATGTAGATTAATTTAAAAGCAAAGGGGCGTATTGTAACTTTGTACTACGTTATTTATCCCGAAGTGTCTGCTTATGGATTCGTGACTCTTAGTGTTCGATAGTCTTGGAGCGAAATCTCTCCCCAATTTTTCCTACCTCTGTTTTTTTTTTTTTTTTTTCTATCAAACAATTGAGATTTTCTCAATAAACTAAAATTGTTAAGTTCATTCGACAACTAAAAGTTTATCGAAGGTAATTAAACTATTTTTTTCTCTTTAATTGCACACGGGAAGGTGAAAGGATTAACATTGAATTAATATTTTTTGAAGATATTTTTGGTTACTTTGAAGAACGAAACTTTTATTGTAGTAAAAATTCGGTTTTGGTGCAAATGGATAAAAGGTGTGCAATGAACGTAACAAAATGTCTTCAGTTTTAATATTATTTATTTATTTAATTTAATTTAATTAATTTATTTATTTTTCCTTCCTCTTACCATACATTTTATGCGAAAGTTGAAGAAGAACTTTCCAAACTGAGTTTTTGATGTAATTTTATATTTTGATGCTTTTTATATCCGAATCGCAATGGAAATAGATTGCAGTGGAAATAGATTTCAATGGAAAAAGAAGAAAAACAATAGTCCAGAATTCACATTTAAGGTTACAGAGGCAAATTTTCAAAGTTTTTGAATATCGAGACCAGTATTGTTTTAATCCCATCGAAAATTTAATATTGGATGACTATAAATGGCATTGTTTAAGAAAATAAAGATGGTGAAGCATTGTTTAAAATGCAATTAAAACATATAATTATTTACTTAAGTGATGGATGTACTACAGCTACCGTAGAATTTAGATCTTTTGTTGGCGATTTCAGTGGTGTCCAGCGGGAACACATTGGAGAGCAGAGTGATAATTTGTTATTTTCTCTAATGATAGCCATTTCCAAGCAGAAGGTCTGGTGAACGCTTGAAACCAAGGTGTCGACGAACTGGACTTTTTCTAGGAGTTATTGTTCGGAAAACTTTTTTTCTTAAGACCACATCTCTCCTTAAAACATTTTCGTTGTTATCCCGACCAACTTGATTTTAAATGTATATTGTATATATGAAACTAGTGAATGAGTTCTAAAATATGTGTTATTATTTATACATGGATAGGAGGAAGGATTCGTCGATAATTACTCATTGACTTTTACATAGTATTTTCATCATTTTCTGGCGAATAGTAATAAGCGGCACATCATACATGCATATAAGTTAAAATTCTTTCTTTCTTTTTTTTTAATATCTTTAGTGTTAAAAATTAACACAGTTGTGTTGCTGTACATCGAATTCTTTAAAATTTTAAAATTAATGTTCTACATAGAAATAGAGTTCGTTTGATGTATGACAAGTGTTTATGAAACAAATTTGAAAATATCAACTATATTTCCACTTTTGTGTGAAATGACTAATATATATAAATATGATAAGAATACTACCATGCATTTATTTTGTAGAATTTACAACTTTTTAGAATCCACATTGAAAATAATCGTTAGCTTAAGATATCATTGTCAAAGGTAAACAACTTCCATAAATAATATAATAATATCATGAAATTTTAAATTCGTTTACAGTTATAATTAACTTTGAATCAGAAATTAGAAATAATCGAAACTCATTTTTATTCTAGAATTTACTATTGATCCAAATTTATAAATCCAATTTTATAAAAGCTAACCTTCTTAAAAACAAATACAGTCGAACCTCGTTAACATGAATCTCAAGGAGAATAAAAAATTTGTTCATGTTAAATGTAATTCACATTAAGCGTGTTCACGTTTACGAGGTTCGACTGTATTGCTGTAAATTTTCATTGAAGAAACGTCATAGAAATAGGAGACTGTATTCATGATAAATGTTCAACATAGTTTACCTAAATGTTTTGACGTACCAGAAAATACGTGTAAAACACGCATTATAAAAATATACAGTTACGAAGTAAATAACATAAAAAATAGTGAATAACAATCTTAATTAAACCAGCCAATTCCGACGTCTAATTAAATAAACAATATTTCTTTTTAATATTAGTAAATTTCAACCAAATTCAAATATTTTATGGGTGTGAGCATACAGTGATTCAAACCATTTTTTTTTTTTTTTTTAATTGGTTGAAATTTCAAGATTATATATAAAGCTATTTTAAATTCCAATCCAAAGAAATGATACTTTATCGTCTGAAAACAGTTTGAAAATCGCAAGCTTAGCATAAAGTACTTAAAAAACATATGATAATAAACTAAAAAAATACATTAAATAGATTTACACCAAAAACTTCTAACGAAAATCACATTTAAATCAGCTTTATATATATATATATATATATATATATATATAGCAGAAGAAACGGCATTTAAATTAGTCCAACTGTTTGGGAGCTACAATATCAGTAGCTGACACATAATGATAGATAAAGTTTTCATACTTTGAAAATTTATTTTTATTGATTGGGTTTTAAAAATAAAATTAAAAAGTTTGTAATCAAAAAAGAAAATTTCTAAATCCTCACTTTAAATATATTTTGCCGATTTTTATATTTTTACATTTTAACATTTCACTTTTACATTTTAAAACGTATTTTATAAAGTTGCTGAAGTGGAAAAAGTTGGTTAATAAATTCTTTTTTTTATTTTTAAATACATTTTTAAATGAAATAGTGACAATACCCATAAATTTCATTGTTTCGTTTACGCGTCTGAACAATTAAAAAAAATAATTTTTTTAAAGCATAATTAATTTTTTAAAGCATTTTTTTTTCCTTCCGAATACACATATGTAAGGAAAGTATTGTAATCATGACAAAAACCCGACTTTGGTGGTTTGGTGTTTCTACATGTTTTGAGCTCCCCTGAGATTTTATTTATTTATTATTTATTTATTATTATTATTATTTTTTTTACAGTGATGTATGTATGTACACTGTAAAACAATAGGGTCTTAAAAATAAGTATGTATTGTCTCAAAATAACTCCGAAACAATATATACTTAAATTTGAAAACCCATGTACTCATTTTTGAGTGTATTGACATGCTCAAAAATTGGGTTGACCAATAAGAATCCCAATATCCCCATGTTTGACATGTCAATGTACTCAAGAATGAGTACATGGGTTTTCAAATTTAAGTATGTATTGTTTCGGGGCTATTTTGAGACAATATATACTTACTTTTAAGAACCTATTTTTTACAGTGTATGTGTATGTACGTGTGTGCGTGAGAGTGAACACGATAACATCTAAACACTATGTTCTAATGTGCTGAAAGTTCATTCGTATGTTATAGATCCCGTAGTACAAACCCTATTAATTTTGGTGAATATAGCATTTACATTTTTTTTTTTTTTTTTTTTACAGGGGCACAAAGAGAAATTCTTTATCAGTATGACCTATGGGCTTACATTTTTTAAAGTGCGATAGCGTCAAAACGCTGTATTTGATTGAGTTGAAATTTTATACAAATGTTTTTGGTTACCATCGAACGATATGTATAGATTTTGGTTAATCTAACTCTTATAGCTTTTTTACAGGGACGAAACGGAAAATTCATAATCATTATGTCCTATGAACTGAAATCGTTTAAAATGAGATAGCGCCTAAATTTCTCATTCGATTAAACTTTAAATTTCTATACAGTCAGTCAAATAATTAACTGTACACGAAATCTTTCTCAGAAGGCCAAAGAATGAGTCAATATTAAAAAAAAAAAAAAAAAAACTTAAAATTTTTTTTTTTTTTTTTTTACTATAACTCATTTTATTAAAATAATTTTGTTAAAAATTTAAAATTTTAAATGCAGTTTACTTTTTTTAGATGCATCAGCTATAATTTCAAAAATTATCAAAAATTATCATGATCTATATTTATCGAATTATTAATTACATCCCTATCATATCGTTTTAACAAAATATAATCGGAGAAATATAATATAATATTATATTATATAGTTTTTCTTAAGTATTTCTAACCATTTTAAAATCATAAATTCATTAAAAAGCAAAGTGAAAAAACGCAACTTAAAGATTTTAAATTTGCAATGGATTCAGATTTAAATTTACTGCCTTATTAAAAGATAAATCGTTGTCGCCAGTTTTACAATGGTTGGACATTTATCGAAATCGAAATTTATTGAAAATATAATTGAATAATTTGAAAGTGATTTGAAAAAAGCTAATAGTCTTCCGTACTAAACTAAATTTTGCTTTTGCCAAAATTTAGTTTTGATAATTTAGAGAACGGTTTCGCGTTCATTTAATTTTTTCACAGACTGTACATGATATAGGTCACCGTCGCATGAACTGTAGGGATTTTCGTGAGTATAGCACTGGTATATTTTTACAGGGATACAACTAAAAATTCATTACCATTATGACGTATAGGCTCAAAATATTTGAAGTGCAATAGCATTATATTGTATGGTATTCTATTTGGAAAAAAAAAATACTCAAACACGCTATTATATAATTTTCTGTTTTATTTATTTAGCAATTTATCTTACTTTAATTTATTTATACAACCTTTGATTAGTTAATGTTCCGAAAGTTGAGTGGAGTCACTCAATTTTCTTTTCGTAATTTTATGAAATATTGAATCGTTTGTGAAATAAAATGCCGTATTATTATTATTTTTATTTATTTATTTGTTTTTCGTTTAAATACCTAACGTATAATCATTTTTCTCACATAAAATAAATTTTACTAATCAGAGTGAATTAAAATTTCCCTCAATACATCGCAATGAAATTATAAACTGGATTATGATAAATAATAATAATAATAATAAAATTATGAAAACGTAGAAATCTCTCATTGTTTGTTGAATACACTTTTCACTGTGTATAATTTTAATTTTCGTGAGTATAGCACTGGTAGATTTTTACAGGGATACAACTAAAAATTCATTACCATTATGACGTATAGGCTCAAAATATTTGAAGTGCAATAGCATTATATTGTATGGTATGCTATTTGGGAAAAAAAAATACTCAAACACGCTATTATATAATTTTCTCTTTTCTTTATTTAGCAATTTATCTTACTTTAATTTATTTATACAACCTTTGATTAGTTAATGTTCCGAAAGTCGAGTGGAGTCACTCCATTTTTTTTTTTTTTCGTAATTTTATGAAATATTGAATCGTTTGTGAAATAAAATGCTTTATTATTATTATTTTTATTTATTTATTTATTTTTCCTTTAAATACCTAACGTATAATCATTTTTCTCATATAAAATAAATTTTACTAATCAGAGTGAATTAAAATTTCCCTCAATACATCGCAATGAAATTATAAACTGGATTATGATAAATAATAATAATAATAATAAAATTATGAAAACGTAGAAATCTCTCATTGTTTGTTGAATACACTTTTCACTGTGTATAATTTTAATTTTCGTGAGTATAGCACTGGTAGATTTTTACAGGGATACAACTAAAAATTCATTACCATTATGACGTATAGGCTCAAAATATTTGAAGTGCAATAGCATTATATTGTATGGTATGCTATTTGGGAAAAAAAAATACTCAAACACGCTATTATATAATTTTCTCTTTTCTTTATTTAGCAATTTATCTTACTTTAATTTATTTATACAACCTTTGATTAGTTAATGTTCCGAAAGTCGAGTGGAGTCACTCCATTTTTTTTTTTTTTTTCGTAATTTTATGAAATATTGAATCGTTTGTGAAATAAAATGCTTTATTATTATTATTTTTATTTATTTATTTATTTTTCCTTTAAATACCTAACGTATAATCATTTTTCTCATATAAAATAAATTTTACTAATCAGAGTGAATTAAAATTTCCCTCAATACATCGCAATGAAATTATAAACTGGATTATGATAAATAATAATAATAATAATAAAATTATGAAAACGTAGAAATCTCTCATTGTTTGTTGAATACACTTTTCACTGTGTATAATTTTAATTTTCGTGAGTATAGCACTGGTAGATTTTTACAGGGATACAACTAAAAATTCATTACCATTATGACGTATAGGCTCAAAATATTTGAAGTGCAATAGCATTATATTGTATGGTATGCTATTTGGGAAAAAAAAATACTCAAACACGCTATTATATAATTTTCTCTTTTCTTTATTTAGCAATTTATCTTACTTTAATTTATTTATACAACCTTTGATTAGTTAATGTTCCGAAAGTCGAGTGGAGTCACTCCATTTTTTTTTTTTTTTTCGTAATTTTATGAAATATTGAATCGTTTGTGAAATAAAATGCTTTATTATTATTATTTTTATTTATTTATTTATTTTTCCTTTAAATACCTAACGTATAATCATTTTTCTCATATAAAATAAATTTTACTAATCAGAGTGAATTAAAATTTCCCTCAATACATCGCAATGAAATTATAAACTGGATTATGATAAATAATAATAATAATAATAAAATTATGAAAACGTAGAAATCTCTCATTGTTTGTTGAATACACTTTTCACTGTGTATAATTTTAATCCGAAAAATGTAATACATTTTTTAATACTCTTGAACGTTGATGCATTATAACTTTCGATAAAAATTATTTGTAAATGATTAAAACTTTTTAAAAATCCCCCTTTTACCTTTCAGTTATTTAAAAATAATTTCTTTTTACAATGAGTTTTAATATGTATTTATTTAAAAACAAATATGTTTTCCCTTATAAAACATTTTTAATTCTCAAAAGTATTTCTGTCACACTTAGTCCACTAAATTAAATCCCAAACTAATTAAAGTTAAACATTTTTTTTTTTACTTTAAATTAGACTATGTTTATTCTTGCATGACGACAACAATTGTTTGATTTTTCAAAAACTACAAATTTAATTAAATTCAATGTATTTAGAAATTTTCTTTCACATTTCTTAATTTTAAAAAGGAAGCTTTAACAAGGTTTACGTTTGGTTCTAACTCACTCCATGTTAAAAAGAAACAAAAAATGTAATAAAGAAGACTTTAGCATTTAAATAAAAATATTTTCAGTCGCCTTGACTTTTTTTTTTTCCTCGAATAACTATAATTTATAATTTTGTTTATATATCAATACTAGATAATAGAAGAAACTTGATATAATGTGTTTACAGTGTTGTAAATTTAGGGTATTGGACTTCCCTAAATTTTATCATTATCTTTATTCAGAATTTTATATAGATAAAATTTAATATTATTGCCAGTTAAATATTAGTAATTAGTCGTATATTTTTATTTTATTAATTACTGTTTTTTTTAATTGTATTTTAAGAGGATTAATTATTATAAAATTACATTTTGTTTAAATTTCTTTTTTTTTTATTAACATTTTTCTTTACATTACTATTTTTATAACTCACACATAAGCCTTTGGGCACTTTTTTTTTTATGTTGATTGGGAATTAATCATTCTAGAAACATCGATTTGTGAAGAGCCATTTTGTTTCAGTAGCATTTAGTATATAGTCATCGGTGCACTGATACATTGTTCAATACACTAATTCAAATTTTCCCTAGCATACTAATTCAAGCGCATTGGTGCACTATTTTAGAATTTTCAAGAGTTTGTGTACATTCAAATATATATATATATATATAATTTACGATATTTTAACCGTGGCAACAAAAGCAAAGTGCCGCCTGAACCTGCATAGAGAGGATTAATTTCATCGAAACGAAATCGCACTAAGTTTAAAACACCAATATTACTTTCCAGAAATCTGATAAATTCCAACATTATATTTTGAAAAAAATTTTCTTTCTTTTTTTTTTTTTTTTTTAATATATATATATACAGATAGAGCATGGCGGGATGTAAATATTTCGTATAAACTTACAATATGGCGATAATTGTATTGGGAATAGTAATGAATACCATTACATGAAAACTCAAATACGGAACTAATAGAAGTAATTTTAGAAAGAAAATTAAGAAAATGTAAGTTCAGTGTGGTGAAAGAAAGTAGCCCAGAGGATACGTAATTTCCGTCTTCGACCAGAACAGGCAATCAGTCGAGTTATTTGCTCTAATTACAAGCATACGGTAGAAATAACCTGTTGCTCAAATTTATGAGAAAATAAAATATATATTAGGAAACTATTTATATACTCGATTATTATTATTATTATTATTAACGAGATAACAATCCGCAAAAAATATGGGTTAGTACACAATTTAGACGAATGGGTTGGTATTTTGTTTGTATATAAAAAAGTTTAAAATAAACCAATTTGTCTCTTACAGTACAAAATATTTGAATTCTCAATTAAACTTTTACAAATGATGATTTACTATTTTGATAAAACCGATTTAAATTAAAGCTTTAAGCATTTAATTAAAACTATGTCATTTAATATAACTGGAATGAATTTAATATTAGAGATTTTGAACAATTGTTTGATTTTAAAAGTAAAATATAATTTTACGTCATTATATTTAAACATTCACTATTTTTAATAAACTCGTATTTTCAAGAACTATGATTAATAAAAAATGTAATAATAATTGGATAAAATGTAATAAGAAAATTGAAATAGATAAAAAGCTTTATATATAAAGCTACGAGTAAGAAATATTTATTAAAGGCTAAATATAAACAGCTAAATAAATAAATAATTTAAAGATAAAACATTAAACAACATATAATAGATAAGTTTAACCTCAACATAAACAAAGTAAAATTGATTAAAATATTATACAATATACTCTATTAAAATGGTTATATGATAAGTAAAATCAATTAAACTTTTTTACTCAATTGTGGTTATTTATTTAAAGAGTAAATTTCGAAAATGATGCAAAGTTTAACTTATGAATGCAAGATGAATGAAACAATTTATTTTCTTATTGTCAAGAACTATAATTAATAAAAAATGTAATAATAATTGGATAAAACTAAATAACATAACTGATATACAGATAAAGCATTATGTATAAAATTACGAGTAAGAAATAATCAAGAAATATTTATTAAAGAATAAATATAAATAGTTAAATAAGTAAATAATTTAAAGATAAAACATTAAATAACATATAATAGATAAGTTTAACCTCAACATAAACAAAGTAATATTGATTAAAATATTACACAATATACTCTATTAAAATGGTTATATGATAAGTAAAATCAATTAATCTTTTTTACTCAATTGTGGTTTTTTATTTAAAAAATAAATTTCGAAAATGATGCAAAGTTTAACTTATTAATGCAAGATGAGTGAAACTGTTTATTTCCTTTGGCGATTTCAGTGGTGTCCAGCTGGAACACATTGAACAGTAGAGTGATAATTTATTATATTCTCTAATGATAGCCATTTCCATCCTGGTGCAATGTTGGCTTAGTAATTAGCAGAAGGTCTGGTGAACGCTTGAAACCAAGGCGTCGAAGAAGTGGACTTTTTCTAGGAGTTATAGTTCGAAAACTTTTGCCTAAGGAGCACATCTCTCCTTAATAACACTTTCGTTGTTATCCCGACCACCTTGACTTTGAATGTGTATATCAGACTACTGACTGAGTCCTAAAATATCTGGTATTATATTATTTATACATGATTAGGAGGGGGGATTCTTCGATTATTACTCATTGACTTTTACGTGGTATGTCATCATTTTCTGGTGAATAGTATTAAGTGGTGCATCATACATGCTTGCAAGTTAAAATTCTTTTTATTTATTTTTTATTTCTCTAAATATCTTTAGTGTTAAAAATTAACACAGTTGTATTATTGTAACAAAAAATTCTTTAAAATTTTAAAATTAATAATCTACATAGAAATAGAGTTAATTTGATGTATGACAAGTGCTTATGAAACAAATTTGAAAATATCAACTATATTATCACTTTTGTGTAAAATGACTATTGTATAAACATAGTACCATGCATTTACTTTGTAGAATTTACAATTTTATAGAATCCACATTGAAAATAACCGTTAGCTTAAGACATCATTAACAGGGATTAACAGGGAGGAGTGGCCGCTCACCACTCGAGGAGTGGTGTCGAGCGATTCTAGCTATGCTAGTCTCCTCCTCTGGAACGTTTATTTAAAAAACTTAAAAAAAAAAAAAAAAAAAAAAAAAATACATGGGCCGCTGGAGACAGGTCTCCCACGCGACAAGCAGCGGCGATAAAGAAGTCATATTTCAATTTAATACTGAAATCATCACGACAAGGGGCATCAATGCAGAACAGAGATTCATTAATGTAGTGCCGGGCATAACCCTACGCGACAAGGGGCACTTGGTCAGGATGCTGTTGAACTGCAGGCAAAGATTTACTCAAATTGTTAAGACATCATTGTCAAAGGTAAACAACTTCCATAAATAATATAATAATATCATGAAATTTTAAATTTGTTCACAATTATAATTAACTTTGAATCAGCAATTAGAAATAATCGAAACACATTTTTATACTAGAATTTATTCTTGATCCACTTATAAAAGCTAACCTTCTCGAAAACAAATATTACTGAAAATTTTCATTGAAGAAATGTTATAGCTATAGGACACTGTGCTAATGATAAATGTTGAACCTAGTTTACTTAAATGATTTGATATACCAGAAAATAAGTGTAAATCAAGCATTATAAAAATGTGCAGTTACGAAGTAAATAACATAAAAAAAAGCGAATAACTATCGTAATTAAATCAGCCAGTTCCGACGTCGAATTTACTAAACATTATTTCGCTTTAACATTAGTAAATTTCAACCAAACTCAAATATTTTATGGCTCTAAGCATACAGTGACTCAAATCAATTTTTACTTTCTTCTATATGTACATATAGAGAAATTATTGGATTCGTGAAAACTTTCAAACTCATATTTTCGATGGATTTACACGTTTTGGGATGTCCTGAACACGATTTGACAGTTTTTAGAAAATGTCTGTCAGTCTGTCTGTGTGCGTGGCTGTGTGTGTGTATCACACATTTTGTGGACGTTGTATCTCACGATTTAACGAACGAAATTTAACAAAACTTGGTATTTAGTTGGATCCTGACATAAATTGGTGCTGATTATATTTAGGGATCAATCGCTAAACAGGTGGCGTTGTAATCACATTTTTCTAAATTTTTAATGTGGCAGTATAGGACAAAATTTCGTATAAATGTACATAAGTAGAGTTATTTTTAACGTGTGATTGTAAAATTAATATGAATTATTGATAATAGTAGTAGTAAACTAGGGGAAAAAGTCGTGCATGTGGGAGCATCGCTTTCTCCTGGGAGGGGGGGGGGTACACTTCGGTAGTAAATTTTCAATATGGGTATATTTCGAAAGATCTCGTCAATACCTTTCAGACGAATGGTTGAACTATAAATCTGTTATAATTTAAAACAAAGTTATCGATTTCTTTAATTTTTTAATGGAAAAAATCTTATTTCTTCTGATAATTGCAAAAAATTGACTTTCTTTTGGCAGTTAGTAATGCAATTCTGTCAGATAAAAATCGTCTGCTTTTATAATGGAAAATAATTTAATAGTTTAATAAATAACTTGTATTGAATGAATTTTGTGTAAAATTATATAGAAGAAAGTCATGTGGTGGCCGCATCATGCTAGTTTTTATTGTTTATGAAATTTCAAGATTATATATAAAGTTATTTTAAATTCCAATACAAAGAAATGATACTTTATCGTCCGAAAACAGTTTAAAAGTCGCAAACTTAGCATAAAATACATAAAAGACTTTCGATAATTAACTAAAAAATTTTAATTATTACATTTTCATCAAAAACGTCACGAATATCCCAATTAAATCAGCTTTATAAAGTAAGGAAGAAGAAGAAGGAAACGGCATTGAAATTAGTCCAACTGGGTTCGGGAGCTACAATATCAGTAGCTGATACACACGGATAGATAAAGATTTCACACTTTTAAAATTTATTTTTATTGATTGGGTTTTTAAAATATTAAAAAGTATGTAATCAAAAAAGAAAATTATTAAATCCTCACTTTAAGTATATCTTGCCTATTTCAACATTTTAACATTTTAATATTTCACTTTTACATTTTGAAACGTATTTTATAAAGCTGCTGAAGTGGTCCTGACTTGACTAATAAATTCTATAATTTATTTTTAAATACATTTTAAAATGCAATAGTGACAATGCACATAAATTTCATTGTTTTGTTTAGAGATCTGAACATTTTTATTTTTTTTTATTTTTTTTTATTTTATATATATTTAAGCATAATTTATTATTTTTATTTTCCGAATATACATATGTAAAGAAACTATTGTAATCATGACAAAAATCCGACTTTGGGGTTTTAGTGTTTCTACCTGTTTTGAGCTCCCCTGAGTTATTTTTTTTTTTAAATATTTTTTAGAGTGATAGATGTATGTATGTATGTGTATGTATGTGTGTACATGTGAGTGAACACGATAGCGTCTAAACACTATGGTCTAATGCGCTGAAAGTTCATTCTTATGTTATAGATCACCGCAGCACAAGCCCTATTTATTTTCGTGAAAATAGAATTTATAGTTTATTTTTTATTATTTATTTATTTATTTATTTATTTATTTTTACAGGGGCACAATGAAAAATTCTTTATCAGTATGGTCTGTGGGCTTAAATTTTTTAAAGGGTGACAGCGTCTAAACACTTTATTCGATTGAGTTGAAATTTCATACAAATGTTATTGGCTACCGTCGAACGATCTCTATAGATTATGGTTAGTCTAACACTTATAGCTTTTTTACAGGGATGCAATGGAATATTCATTATAATTATGGTCTATGAACTGAAGTCGTTTAAAATGCGATAGAGCCTAAATTCCTCATTGGATTAAATTTTAAATTTC
Organism: Salticus scenicus; assembly: GCA_963930645.1. Lineage (NCBI taxonomy): Eukaryota > Metazoa > Arthropoda > Arachnida > Araneae > Salticidae > Salticus > Salticus scenicus. The sequence goes on along the minus strand of OZ005659.1, from coordinate 227,681,714 downwards.
TGTACATGATATAGGTCACCGTCGCTTGAACTGTATGGATTTTCGTCAATATAGCACTGGTAGATTTTTACAGGGATGCAACTAAAAATTCATTATCATTATGACGTGTGGGCTCAAAATATTTGAAGTGCAATAGCGTTACACTGCATGGCATACTATTTGAAAAAAAAATACTTAAACATCCTATTATAATTTTTTCTTTTGTTTATTTAACGATTTATCTTACTTTAATTTATTTACTAGCTGGCTTCACCAGCTAGCTGGCCAGAGACCCATGAAAATTTTTATCACAAAACATGCTCTCAGGCGCCTGCGGTGCCAATCGTAATTTGTTTTCTGGAAAAGTCGCATAATATTAAAATATTAAAAATTCAAATATTTTTAAATGAAATCTAAACGTAGCTCTAGTTCAACGTAAAATACACTCAAACCAATGAAAATCAAATAAACCAATCAAATCTCTCGTAATTCCTCTTAACGTAGCTCTAGTTCAACGTAAAATACATCCAAATCAATGAAAATAAAATAAACCATTCAAATCTCTTCTAATTCCTCATAACGTAGCTGTAGTTCAATGTAAAATGCACTAAAATCAATGAAAATCAAATAAACAAATCAAATCTCTCTTAAGATTCTCCATTCTGCGTCATTGTAGAAATGGGAAGTTTTATTTTCATACTTTTATTAATTAACACGTTAATCGCCATGTCAGTCATATGTGTCTAACGCATTTTTAACACGCATTTTTAACTAGGAAATAACCCTAAAAGGAATATGATATACGCCGAGTAATTATTAACACTTTAATCGCCATGTCAGTCATATGTGCCTGACACACTTTTAACACGCATTTTTAACTAAATTGTCTAATAAAGTTACCATGGCCCATGTGAAAATTTTTCTGATATTATCATGTCGATTAACGTGTTAAAAGAAAACTAATCAAAAATTCGAATATCTGACTTCGATGTGCAAAATGACCCTTCCAAGGGCACGTTTGTGTTAAATCACGTGACTGTCCGAGCTACCCTTTTCGATAACAGTGAAATATACACAGATATATATATACAAATATTGCTCACTTAATAGTATAAGATACAGCATTTGATTAGTTAATGTTCCGAAAGTCGAATAGAGTCACTCTAGATTATTTTTTTTTTTCATAATTTTATAAAATCTTGAATCGTTTGTGAAATAAAATAACTTTTATTTATTTATTTATTTATTTTTCGTTTAAATATCTAACGTTTAGTCTTCTCATTTAAAAGAAATTTTACTAATCAGAGTAAATTAAAATTTTCCTCAATACATCGCAATGAAATTATAAACTGGATTATAAATAATAATAATAATAATATCAAAATTAAAATTATGAAAAAGTCGAAATCTCTCATTGTTTGTTAAATAAACTTTTCACTGGGTATAATTTTAACCTGAAAAATGTAATACATTTTCCAATACTCTTGAATGTTTATGCATTATAACTTTCGAGGAAAATTATTTGTAAATAATGAAATCTTTTTCAAAAATCCCCGTTTTATTTTTCAGTTATTTAAAAATAATTTGTTTTTACAATGAATTTTAAAATGTATTTAATTAAAAACAAATATGTTTTCCCTTATAAAACATTTTTAATTCTCAAAAATATTTTCGTCAAACTTAATCCGCTAAATTAAATCACAAACTAATTAAAGTTAAACATTTTTTTTTACTTTAGTTAATTAGACTATTTTTATTTTTGCATGACGACAATAATTGTTTGATTTTTCAAAAACTACACATTTAATTAAATTCAATGTATTTAGAAATTTTCTTTCACAATTCTTAATTTTTAAAAGGAAGCTTTAACAAGGTTTACGCTTGGTTCTAACTCACTGCATGTTAAAAAGAAACAAAAAATGTTATAAAGAAGATTTTCGCACATAAATATAAATATTTTCACTTATCTTGTTTTTGTTTTTTTTTACCTCGAATAACTAATTTAAAATTCTGTTTATATGCCAATCTAGATAATAGAAGAAACTTGATATAGTGGGTTTATAATGTACATTTAAGGTATTGGACTCCCCTAAACTTTCTCATTATCTTTATTCAGTATTTTATACACGTAAAATTTAATATTAGGTGTACAAATAAGTTTTAGGACAGTTTTCATAAAATTCAAGATTTATTAAAAAAGAAGTAAAACACAGTTATTCATCGAAGTAATCTCCATTGCACTGAATGACCTTCAGCCATCTCTCAGGTAACTCGCGGATGCCTTTCGCAAAGAAACTTTCGTCTTGTGAGGTGAGAAATTTAGCGACCCATTTTTCCACTTCTTCAAATGTTTTGAATCGCACGTCAGACAAATCGTTCTGCATTTTCCGGAATAAATGATAATCGGATGGGGCTACGTCTGGTGAATACGCCGGGTGTGGTACAGCTTCCCATCCAAGCGCTAGTAACGTATCCTTGACCGGTTTACCCACATGAGGCCGCGCGTTGTCATGGAGCAGTTTTACTGGACGTTTTCCTTTACCAGAAAATGGACGTTTCTTTTCAATTTCTTGATTCACTTGCATCAATTGATGACAATAGCGATCGGCAGTGACTGTTTGACCAGGTTTGAGAAGTTCATAATACAGTACGCCTTTCATATCCCACCATATGCACAGCATGACTTTGTTACAATGAACATTGCGCTTTGGCGTGGATGTTGTCGGCTCGCCGGGGTCAACCCAATGATATTTGCGTTTCGGATTATCAAAATAAATCCACTTTTCATCGCCGGTCACAATTTTCCATAAGAAAGACCTTCTATGTTGCTTGTTGTAAAGACTCGCACAAATGTTAAGACGGCTGTTTTTATTTTCTTGAGTCAGAAAGTGTGGTACCCACTTTGTTCCTTTTCGAATCTTACCCATTGCTTTTAAACGATAAGAAACAGTTTGTTGAGTTACTCCAAGCTGTTCCGAAAGTTGTTTCTCCGTCTGACAAGAGTTTTCATCCAGCAACGCTTGCAGTTCCTGATTGTTCACCTTTACAGGAGGCCCGGTGCGTTCACGGTCACTAACGTCGAAATCACCTTCTTTGAATCGCTTATACCAATACTCACATGTACTTTTAGGTACAATGTTGTCTCCAAGAACAGAACATATCGATTCACACGCTTTCCTAACACTTTTTCCTTGACAGAATTCATAGCGAATGCAGTGTCTAATAAATAGCTTATCGGTCTGCATTTTTAATTTACAGAATTTATAGGTTATGTTTATGACTCCTTTACGTTTCGATACTACATATCAAGCGCCATCTATGATAAGTGAGCGGGACCTTTGAATTAATTTAGAATAGCTGTTATGATACAAAATCGAAGTATCCTAAACTTATTTGTACACCTAATATTATTGCCAGTTAAATATTAATAATTAGTCGTATATTTTTATTTTATTAATTACTGTTTTTTTAATTGTATTTTAAAAGGATTAATATTATAAAACTGCATTTTGTTTAAATTTCTTTCTTTCTTTTTCTTTTTTTTCTTCTTTTTTTAAATGTTGATTTTGAATTAATCATACTAGAAACATCGATTTGTGAAGAGCCATTTTGTTTCAGTAGCATTTAGCATACCGTCATCGGTGCACTGATACATTGATCGATGCACTAATTAAAAATTTCCCTAGCATACTAATTCAAGCACATTGTTACACCATTTTAGAATTTTCAACAGTTTCTGTACATTCAAATATATATATATATATATATATATATATATATATTGTTTAATTTACGACATTTAAACCGTGGCAACAAAAGCAAAGTGTCGCCTGAACCTGCATAGAGAGGTTAGAAAATTTCTTCTTCTTCTTTTTTTTTTTTTTTTTTTTTTTTTTTATGTATATATATAGTTAGAGAGAGACAGAGATTCATAGCATGGCAGGATGTAAATATTTCGCATAAACTTATAATATGGCGTTAACTGTATTGGGAATAGTGATGAATACAATTGCAGGAAAACTGAAACGGAACTAATATTAGTAATTTCAAAAAGCCAATTAAGAAAATGTAAATTGTGTGTGGTGAGAGAAAGTAGCCCAGAAAATAGGCAATTTTTTGTTTTCGACCGGAACTGTCAATCAGTCGAGTTCTTTGCTCTAATTACGTGCATACTGTAGAGATAACCTGTTACACAAATTTATGAGAAAATAAATATATATTAGGAAACTGTTTATATATTCAATTTATTATTATTATTATCAAGATAAACAATCTGCATAAATTATAGATACATACACAATTTAAATGAAATGGGTTTATATTTAGTATGTACATATAACAGTTTAAAACAAATCGATTTGTCTCTTACAGTAAAAAAGAATATATATATATATATATATATATATATATATATATATATATATATATATTCGAAATCTGAAATAAACTTTTACAAATAATGTTTTTTCTTCTAAAACTGATTTAAATTAAAGCTTTAAGCATTTAATTAAAACTGTGCCATTTAATATAACTGAAACGAATTTAATATTAGAGATTTTGAACAACTGTTTGATTTTAAAAGTAAAATGTAATTTCACGTCATTGTATTTTGAACATTGATTATTTTCAATATATTTTCAAGAACTACAATTAATAAAAAGTATAGTAATAATTGGATAAAATAAAATAACATAACTGATATACATAAACAGTTTTATATATAAAAGAACGAGTAAGAAATAATCAAGAAATGTTTATTAAAGACTAAATATAAATAGCTAAATAAGTAAATAATTAAATAATTAAAAGATAAAACATTAAATAACATATAATAGATAAGTTTAACCTCAACATAAACGAAGTAATATTGATTAAAATATTGTTCAACATACTCTATTAAAGTATTTATATGATATGTAAAACCAATTAATCTTTTTTACTCAATTGTGGTTCTTTATTTAAAGAATAAATTTCGAAAATGATGCAAAGTTTAAGTTATGAATGCAAGATGAGTAAAACAGTTTATTTTCTTTTGTTAAAAAAAAGGTAATTTTAGTTAAAAATAATTCGTGATATTATTTTTTAAAGCATAAATTTCCCATTCAGTCGCCTAGTGACCGAGCGGTTCTGCGCTCAAAGCTGATAGACGTGAAGTGCCGTGTTCGATCAGAGGTCGCGCTCGTAGGCCTACTCGTTCGGAGTTTTCAGTGGTTTTCTCCGAAACTTGCGTAAATACGGGCTAGAGCCCCTTAGAAAGATCCCCCGAATGGCACTCCCCCTTTTTTCTTTCTTTCTTTTTTCTTTTTTCTTTTTCTTTTTTTCTTTTCTTTTTCTTTTTTTTTTCTTTTTTTTTTTTTTTTTTTTTTTTTGAATGATGCAGTTGCAATAGAAAGAATAATTTTCAAATTGACTAAATTTGTCTAGTGGAGTATTAATGAATGGAGCATTCTATGAATATTAACATAAAGAAAATTCTAATATAATGTTATTACTAGGTTACCTTCTATAATATTTAACTTATAAATTAAAAAATATATTTTTTTTCGTCATAGAAGCTTACGTAAATACTGTTGCATTAATACTATAGAGGTTAGATTCTTCTCTAAAATGTTCGAAGGAAACTCTCATAAAATTTTTTCTTTACAGACAAAAAAGTCAAAAAGTATTTTTTCTCCCACAAAATTACTTATAAATAAACTGAAAGGTTATAGGGGATCTAAAATGAAACATCTGAAAGGAAAATATTTATGAAAACATCAAATGTTTTTCTATGAAAATGTTGGTATGAAAGGTTTTAACGTAAAATAAAAGTGTATGTGTACTTTAGGTTTTAGACTTGTAAAGTAGCTTGATATAAAGTCATGATAAATATAACCCCTGCCCAACCCCCACCCTCACGTGAAAAAATAAAAATAAAAAATTCGTTATTTAAAAAATTAGAAAAATAACTATCATAAAGATAATAAAAATGTTAACCATTTAACATTTAAGGTTTCTTTTTGTATCATTATTATTATTTATTGTTTCATTGTACGCTGATAAATTCTTAAAACACTAACAATCCTTAAACTATTTTTAGAATATTGTTTATTTAGACATTAAAAAAAATATTTTCTTAAAAAAAATAATAAAATTGAATTAATTGAATCCTCTATAAATAATAATGTGGCAATAAAATGAAATAATATTTGAACAATAATAATCAGGTCTTCAGCATAACTATTAAGTAAGGTTGTCAGATTTTACTATGTACAAGTTAAAAAAAAAAAAAAAAATCTTATCGAGGGTAAAAAATAAATAAATAAATACTATAACAGAATTTCTGAGACAGAATTTAATTTAGTACGACAGACCTACTTATATTTGTATTTTAACACCCTTTCAAAATAATAATAATAATAATAATAATAAAAGGCGTTTAGTGAAATTCTTAAAATCATATTCAAATAATGTATTCATTTTTAATTCCAAATAAATAAATAAAGTTTGAATGTATTCCCTTTCTTTACTTACTTATAAATAAAAGAAAAACTTAGGACTCCTTAGAACATTCCGAAGAAAAAGAATCCGAAAGATCCCAATGCTGTAAAAAAGAAATTACGAAATAACTGGTAATAAGTGATGTATAAAAAATGTTTTTAACGCAAACTCCAACATAAATTACAAACTGACATTATTGACGGTTTAAATCATTTAATACTACAATTCGGCAGGCAAAGAAATATTCCCCCAGGTACAATGCAAAAAACAATAATGCACGTTGCTACTTGCTGCTTTCATGTATCGCTGCTATCGTACATAAATAAGCACATTCGCCTGATGAAGAATTGCGCAATTTAAACTTAAACAGTTTCAGTTACTGTATTTAACTAACTTATTATATGTAATTCAGTGAAAATAAATTGATAACATATCAGGATCAGGTCAGTAATTCTCTAAATTTAACATAAACAGTTTAAAACGTAGCACATTTAATCGGTTTTCTAATTTTACTTGTGTCAGTTTCTTTCTTTTATATTTGCGGTTGTACTAAAAACAACCAGTAATGTTATTAGGATAGTTATATTGAATTTTGATTTCTTCCATTAACGGATGGAATTTTTCGATATAATTATAATACCCAATTAATATTTTACTTTCCAAATTAATAAAGATTGAAATGACATTGGTGTCAAAATGAAATATCTTGAATTTGGTTAAGAAGATACGAGGATCATCCAGTAAGTAAATACTACTCAGTTATATAAAATAAAAAACACAATATTTATTGGAAAACCAATTCTTGTACATACATGAAGCATCCTCTACTTCTTTACGTAATTACCGCCTGTATTTAAGCACTTGTCGTAAATTTTCACGAGCTTCAGAAATCCCCTATAAAATATTTTGAAGGTCAGTTCATTAAGCCGATCCATTCATATCATTCTGGATCGGGTTGTGACTGGTGATGAAACGTAGTGTCTCACATCACTCCCGCGAGCAAAAGCCAATCTCTTGAGTGGTATCAGCAAACATTAGGTTGGCCATATGTCCTCGAATCTCGAGGACAGTCCTCGAAAACTGCCTTCGTCCCCAAAAAATTACGACACATTTGAGGACGCCGGTTATAAAGTTATTAATGTTTAATTATAATAATTTATTACATATATTAGAAATAAGCTGAAATAAGTTATTTTATAGGTGCTTTATACATAAAAATTATAAAAGTTTACAATTTAAGGTTATTTAATAAAGTATTTATTTTTTGTCCTTAAAATTCGAGGACATATTTGTCCTCAAATTCTATGAAAAAAATATGGTCACTCTATGGTCAATATGAGCTCCGAAATACGGGAAAATTTGTAGAGACTCAAAATAAAATGTCATTTCAATTGTCTTTTAAGATCATAAAAATGAATTTTCTCTTTTTTATCTGTGATAAACGGTGCCACTCAAATGATTTCGTGTCTAAGTTGAGGCGTGATGTGAAACATTCATATCATATACCTAACACAATCATGCTAAGAATAGCGGGAATGAACTATCAACAAAAGTGTATAACAATTCTGATACTCGTGAGCTAACACAACAAATGTTTAAATGCAGGAGGTACTTATGCAGAAAAGTAAAATAGCTTCAGTTATGTACCAGAATTGTTTTTTGCAATACATATTGCGTTTTTCATTTTTAAAACCAAACAGTCTTTACTTTATGGATGACCCCCTGTACTAAATGTTTTAAATTTAACAATAAAAGTTTAAAATATAAAATATGTTTTTACACACACATACACGAATACATATATCTCTATTCAAAATAGTAACTCTCAGTAAATCTGCCCGGGTGTCATTGTTTCCTATGCAGCGTTGCACTATTGAAATATTTGATGGATCCTCTTTAAACTTCAAAGGTGTAAATAATATATTACATTTGATATTTTTGGGAAATAATTTTGTCTAAAAGGCAAAAAAGAAGACGGAGAAAAATGTGATAGAAAACGACCTGTAAGAAAAAGTTCTTGAAACGTGTTGTAGTTGTAGTAATTGCTTATGATGCACATTTAACATTATTTATTGGTATGAATAGCAAGTTAATAGCAAGTATATTAATGGTGCAAATATATTCGAGCCTACGAATAGCATATTCATGGGGGAAAAGGTTTTTTTTTTTTTTTTTTTTTTTTTGACAACATCGGAAACATTTCGGGCGTTTTTTGTTTGTAACATTCAGATTTTTTTCAACCAGATGCAATTTCCATGTTAGAGAACTTGATGTACTAAAATCGAGACGACATACGGCAATGAAAATTTCAATATATTAAACAGTTAATAAAGTATAATCATTTTTATTAACTAATTTTGACAACCCATGCTCTAGTGTTATTTAATTATTAATTTGTTTATTTTGAATATTTTCTTTAGTATATGTATAAGGTTACTCGAAAAAAGAAAATGTATATATATATATATATATATATATATATATATATATATACTAGCTGACCCGACAAACGTTGTTTTGTCATATAAATTATTTCTAGAGAATATTTTGCTAGAAAAAAATAACTAACTTATTGCAAGTGTGTAAGGATGTGGTATATAAGTGAAACAGGCATGGAGCGCTGTGAACGGTGACTATGAATTCCGATTATAACGTAAAAGACATAATAACCGAAATTTTCGCTACTTGCTTCTTGCTACTTGCTACTTGAAACTTTCTACTTGCTACTTGTTATTTAAAACCTCCGCTGTATATCGAACAGCACAAAATTTTATTTCATACGGAAAATATTTCAATTTATGAGAGAATCTCTGATAGCAACGAATTTCAAATGAAAATTCCGTCTCTTTTGAAAAAGCTGTAACAATCTGGACCGATTTGATGAAAAATTTTATCAAAAAGTTATTACAATATCTAACATCATTACATGTGCATTTATCACAATTCAATCAATCGATGCATGTGAGTATGTGTATAGTATGAGCAAATTGAAATGTAGAGTTCGTATTAAATAAAACTTAAACTCGTTTTAATTAAAGGTGAAAAATTTGAAACTCAATTTATTTTAAAACAGGTATGTTTTTTTAATCTACAAAAACTTAATTTATCGTAATGCCATTGAATGTACAATATTTTTGGTTAATCCTTGAGGAGTATACACAAGCAAATTCGAAGGTTTTCCAACCCTGGAACACGCAACATATAATTGGCCGTGAGAAAAGCACGGATTTTCTAAATCTAAGCCACAAATTGGGACCTCTTTGGTGAATTTAAATATTTTAAGCCATTTTTGCGATGAATTGAAATGGCTATCTCAATTGTGGAACTAAAGATCTTGGCGAGAAGCGTCCGAGCTACTTCGGTGCCAAATTTCAAATTTTGCCAAAGGGATCCGATACTAAAGGTGTTCCATACAAAAAATAAATAAATAAAATATCAGTGACATACACACGCACAAAAGTATGGGACCCCTTTGGTGACTTTTAATATTTTAAGCCATTTTTGCGATAAATTGAAATGGCTATCTCAATTGATGAACTAAAGATCTTCGCGAGAAGCGTCCGAGCTACTTCGGTGCCAAATTTCAAATTTTGCCAAAGGGATCCGATACTAAAGGTGTTCCATTCAAAAAATAAATAAATAAAATATAATAAATTAGCTACACAAATAAATTTGTAGGTTAGGGTGGTTGTTAATCAACGCGCGATAGAAAATTGTATAAAATACTCACTCCAATTCCGCACTAAATTTGCAAAATGTATAGTTTGTTATGCACACTTCAAAACTCTTCAAACACTAATTACATCTTGATGTAACATTTTAGGACACAATTTTTTGTATAACAATAATAACACGAAGTTACAAAATATTTTCCTGAATTTGATCGCAGCACCAACTGTCGGGACAAACTGGAATTACAATAGAATATACGCAAGCGAAGTGTGACGTCACTGACCGTCAGTGGATGCAAGAAAAAGATTTCCTATGTTAATATCCCATTGGATTTCTTATAAAAAATTATTAAAAATCGAAGAAAATTATTTCTCGATTTTAATCCCCGTATTTGGGTATAGATATGTATTCGTTATCGTATGCATGTGTTAGATTGAGTTATTTTGCTCTCAAATTGACAAAATTTTAATTTTAAATTTTAAAACTCTGTCTTCCTTGGCGTTTTTTTTTATTTGGCGATCAAAAACTTAATACGAAAATATACACGCCAGATGTATATTTTCGTAATATGTATTGTACGAAATTGTTTCATATTATTCATTACTCTCTTAATATAAGTTGTTGAAATAACCATTATTTTTGAAAGAAATTAAATATGTTCGCCAGATGATATGGCGATATTTTTTCCCCCCAAGGATGACAGAGTTTTGAGATAAAAAATTCAAATTTGATCATTTTTACAGCAAAAACAACTCAATCTAACGCATGCATGCACATGATAACTAATACATATCTATACCCAAATATGGGGATTAAAGTCAGGAAATAATTTTCCTCGATTTTTAGTAATTTTTTACAAAAAATCCAATGGGCGATTAACATAGGAAATATTTTTCTTGCATCCACGGACGGCCAGTGACGTCATCACTTCGCTTGCGTATTATTGAATATTCGATACTACGATCGATACTGCCGGATCCAATGTGAAACATTCCAAAATCAACAACAATTTATAAGTGATAAATTAATTAAATAAACAATTTAAATTGGACTGAATTGTAAATCTTAACCATTCTCGAATCCACCTGAAGACACACAAAAAATTTCATTAAACTCGGTCCAGCCGTTTAGGAGGAGTTCAGTGACATGCACACGCACAAAAGAAATATATATAAAAAGATAAATACAAAGGCTTTAGTATAGACCTCCCCTCCCCTTGTCGACTTTAAATATTTTTGGCCATTTTTGCGATGAGTTAACATGGCTATCTCAACTGCGTAACTGACGATCTTGGTGAGAATAGTCCGTACTACTTCGGTGCCAAATTTCAAATTTTTCCAAACTAAAGCTGTTCCATAGGAAAAAAAAAAAAAAAAAAAAAAAAAACTGTTTTATGATATATACAAAATAAAAATAAAAAATTCTAATAAATTCGAAATTATTACTATTTACAATTAAGGTGAAAACATAAAAGAACCTTTATAAGTTACATATAAAGTATCAATTAAAACGAAAAATTTTGTTTTATTGTAGAAAAGAAAAGTACTACTAAATTAAATAAAAATTTTAAGCTAATACCAAGTATCTCTATGAAAATATTTATTTACACGCGAAATTAAAAATATTTTATTTCCGGAAAAAAATAAATAAACGTGAATTTTGTTTATTTTGGCACCAAATATATTTTTCTTTTTAATCATTTTAAAGTTAAAATGGAGTTTTTATTTAATATGTTTTGATTAATTATCCGATTGAACTGAATTGTAAATCTAAACCATTCTCGAATCCACCTGAAGACACGCAAAAAATTTCATTAAACTCGGTCCAGCCGTTTAGGAGGAGTTCAGTGACATACACACGCACAAAAGAAATATATATATAAAGATATATATATATATATATATATATATATATATATATATATATATATATATATACAGTGTGTCTCTGAATTCTTGGGACAAACTGTAGGGTTAGGTAAAATGCATATAAAGATATTATACAATATATAAAGCAATATTTTTGTATACAATTGGAGCTAGGGAATGAAAATTTTCAGCGAACCTAGAACCAATCTTTCCTCCGCTTTAGTTTCTTTTTCTTGTCAATTTGTCCTTTATTTTTTTCAGAAAACAAGTATTAGTAGTAGTGTTAGTAGTTTTTTTAAAAGTTTGTGATATTGCGGTTACTTTCTTTTTCCTTCTTTTTTTTTTTTTTTTTTTTTTTTTTTCGTGTTAATTTCTAGATTTGTCACTTTTTTCCCCATTTCAATGTTCAGTACGTTTCTTGTTCATCCGCTTTCATTTACGATCCCATATCGTTGTACAAAAAGTGATTCTTTATATGCCCTTTACCTACCTGAAAAGTTTGGCCTATGAATTTAGGGACACCCTGTATAATGAATATTCAGAATGTTATTTTCGATAAAATGAATTGAATTGCCTTTGCTTTGAAATTAAAGCGCTAATAGATGTATTACATTTAATTAACTAAGAGAGATTATGCAGTAGGAGAGAATACACGTACAGCGGATCGGTGGGAAGAAACAGAGTGGGCGCACTTTAATTCCAGGTAGATGTACAATATGAATAGTGGAGTGCCATAATGAATGTGCATGATGACTGCTTCAAGCATCTAAGATAAAACATGTTTTCTTTTCTTTCTTTCTTTCTTTCTTTTTTTTTTTTTTTTTTGGTTTCGACGATTTTAAGAATGAATTCTTGAATTTTTATATCTTTTCTCAGGAATTTCTGTAGAATGGTAGTAGTACAAAATATTTGTTTTTAAATTCAATGATTTCTGAAAAGCTACTAACCAAGACTAACAGTACGAACACAAACGTGTCGCTTAAAAACCGAATATTTTTTTTTTATAGAAGGCTGCGCAATCTCTTCTACGGAAATTGGAGAGTTGCCCTTTTGCTTTTTATGAGGTATTGCGTAGCTATTTAGTAATAGCAAAACGATGGGGATATACTGGATCACTTAATAAAACTGTCCCACGAGACAACTTCGTCAAGTATCTGGACTAGTCTAAATATTCTACCTGTAGGTTGCACCCTTTACAGCAATAAGTTTAACAACTGTTAACAACGACAGATTAGGTTAGTAAGCATGAAAACATTCAAATTGAAAGGAAAATTTAATAATTTTATCAGGTAGCTTAGTGTCATTTTGTAGTCTTATCTAGTCTAGTTTCTTTTTCACTGATTATTTAATATATATATATATAATTTCTTTTAATTTTCTGATTTTTTTAAAATTATTATTAGGTTGAAATATCCACTCCTAATACAAAAGCTAGAGACTTTCTTCTATATTTTCCTGTGCAAATAATTTATTAAAATTATTATTTATTAATTATTTACCATGATGAATGCATACGAATTTCATCTTAGGGAAAACTAGCACTAAATGTCCAAAGAAAGACAGTTTTATTCTCTGTAATTAATATCTTGAAAAATGCATTTTTATGCTAGTTATCTCCATTTCAAGTTTCGTACAGTTATACGCCATAGAAGTTGAGATATTATTTTTCCGTTCTCGGAATACATTTCAGCATAGCAGCACGACCTATTGATGGATATGCATAAAATTTAAATTATCATAATTTCTTATAATGGACTGCTAACATATCAAGTTTTGTTTGATTATATGCAATACAACAAGAGATATAGCTTTCTCTTAAATTGTGGAAATCACTGTATAACAGCGTCACCTGTTGAGAGATTGACACCGAGAGTTTACAGGCACTAAATTATGTCAAGGTTCATTTAAATTTATATGTAATTCTGTCCAGTAGATCTTGAGATATAGCCTCTTCTTAAATTGTAGAAATCACTGTATGGCAACGCCACCTCTTTAGAAATCAATACCAAAACCTAATGCACACTTATTCAAGTCAAGGTGCATCTACATATAAATTTATATGCAATTCTCTGTAGTAGTTCCTAAGATACAGTTGCCAAAAAATTTTGTCACACACAGACAGGTAGACAGACATTTTCTAAAAATGGTCAAATAGTGTTCTGGACACCTCAAAACGCGTAAATACATCGGGAATCGGGAATCGGAAATCAAAATTGTTTATGAATTACTACTTTCTTCTATATGAAAGTAATATTTGTTTACAAAATACCTTCCAACAATGTTATTTAAGTGCAACTATTAATGTTAATACTAATTTATTTATAGTTATTATGAATAACAATCTCTCCTACCTATGTGGATAATCACACACGCCCTGTGAGGACTGAATGCGCAATACAGTTCTCTTGATTTTAATCATAGCTGTTGCTTTAATTTACAGCATAACAATAAAATAGTAATGGAAATGCATGACTTACGAATTAGTTAAAATAATTAAGCAATAGTTTAGCAAAAAATTACTATTTGGATTTTTATTTTTAAATATTATTATATTGAACTGTGTGCAAACTCTCCTAGCTTTAGCTTATATGTGTGTCTGTATGTCCATACATAAATCATGATAACAGGAGTTATTTTATTGTGATTTATCAAATAAATTAAATATCCTGTTTTGATTAGTTAGAAATAGAAAAAGAAATATACATGTTTTCACATTTGCACAGGAAGCTGACCATTACTTACCCGTCTATTTAAATAAATTTTTAAAAGAATAAATATGACATGTTATACCCAAGCATGTGTGTTCCTATGTGCACCCTATCACACATACATAATTTAATACGTATTGCACATATATGCTTTTTTTTTCTTTCATTTATATGTAATATATTAAATATATAATTGCTTTAAAGCAGCAAAATATACAATCCAATTTAGGAACAGAACAAATTAAACTTAATGAAACAATTTATGCAGAAATTTGAGCGTTATAGTGAGTTCCCTATTGAAAATCAATTAAGCAGATTAATTTTTCTCATAAAATGATAATCAATCAAACTTTACACGAAATTGTTGTTTACAGCAAATAAAGTTTGTTCTTCAAACAAAATAAAAGTTTTGCTGTAAAAGATGTCAAACTTAAAATTACTTTATAATTATAAACTAATTTAAATTTCTCACAATCAAATTATTCATTACCTGAAATAGTAAAACTATGTTTTACAAAGTAATTAATTGCTATAAAGGTACGATTAGACCTGTCAGAACAACATAATATAATACTTTCATTCAAAATTGTGATCATGCGAAATTTATAATCTAAAGGAAGTAGTCATTTTAATATTTTGTTCATTGAAAATTTGTAAAAATACTATTATTTTCCGTTTTCGTAAAATGAATTTCAATTTATTTTCCGAATTATTAAGAAATTACTTTAAAATATCTAACTGAAGTTTTCCTTAAAATGCAATAAATTTCAAGTAATTCACCCTATACGCACATTCAAACTGAAAATCCTTTTCATGATTTAGAAATATCATTTAAGTTATAGTCATTATCTACAAATTTCGAAACAAATTTCGCAACTCTAAAATTTGTTCCTAGAAATTTATCAGTTAACTGTTTATTTATCACGAATTGATTTATTTATGTAAACAATTGAAAACTACAAATAAATCTCTATAACAATAAAGCATTATGAATTTTAGATATTATTAAATTTTCCACTGGAACTTTATTAATTATCAATTTTATGCATCATTTGCCATATAGTTTTGCATATACTTATGAAGGAATGAATAAATTATCCATTACCAGTTATAAGGAGAGGTGTTCAGAAAAGTTATGCCCGTTTATTCACGCATGCGCATGTTGATTGTCAGACCTATTTCAAAGTTACCAACATTAAACATGTTTATCCCCAACACGGCAGTATTCGTTATATTCAGGTCATTCTTTTTGACACTCTGCTGCTGTTAAAATTAAAGCCTAAAATACTCTCTATTGTCTGATGTAAGATAAAATCTATGATAATGCCAAATAAATAATAATATAAAATACTCATATTGAAAATTCATATTAACGGGGGATAAACAATAATCCTACATATATTTTTTTTTCTAATAAGGTATTACTACTATAAATAATTATTTTAAATTCATAGGGGTTTGTAAAAAGTTATTCTCCCATACATTTCACGGTGCAGCTACATATAAATTTGTACGAAATTTTCAGAATTAGTTCTTGAACTAGAGCTGCCACACAAATTTCGTCACAGACAGATATTTTCTAAAAATAGTTAAATCAGGTTTTGGACACCTTAAAACATGTAAACCTATCGTAACAGAAAAAATCTGGTGTGACTCAACTCGAATTTCCGAACATTGAGTAATTAACAGTTTTGTAGATAAAGTAAAGAAAGAGTAGTTGTTAAACAAACAAAAAAGAAAATCCATAATAGATTGTTTGGGTATTTTTCTCCATATATTACACGATGTTTATTTAACGCTACTGAACTTTGAGCCCATGATCATAATGATAAAGATATTTTCGTTGTGTCCCTGTAATTACCTTTAAGTGCTTGCATTTAGTGCAACAGTGATTTATAATATTCATATAAATTTTCAGCTCCATTGAATAAGGCGTTTAGATGCTATCGCACTTTTAAAAATTTGGTCCCATAGGCCATAATGATAAAGAATCTTTCTTTGTGTCCCTGTAAAAAAACTGTAAGTGCTAAATTCACCAAAATCTATACAGTTGGTGCAACTGTGACCTATAATATGTGTAAAATTTTTTTGCTCAGATTAATAAAGCGTTTAGACGCTATCACACTTTTTAAAAATTTGGCCCCATAGGCCATAATGATAAAGAATTCTTCCTGGTGTCCCTGTAAAAAAACTATAAGAGCTATATTCCCCAAAATCTATAGGGTTCGTACTATGGTGACTTACAATATACGTACCAACTTTCAGCTTGTTCGAACAAAGCGTTTAGACGCTAGTGTGTTTACTCACAGACATACACACATATATACATGCATACATTCACACACATATACATACACACATACATACACACATACATTCACACACACATACATACATCATCGTAAAAATAGTGGAAACGGATTCAGGGGACCTCGAAACGTATAGAAACATCAAAATCTCAAATTCGGATTTTTGACATGATTACAATACTTTCCTCACTATAGTGTTCGGAAAGTAAAAAGTAAATGGAATCTCTGAATTTTTAACAAAAAAAAAATTAAAGAAATAATCCTAATGTAACATAATTTAATATTTTAAAGATATGAATTGCTTCTTCTATATTAAAATATTTCTCTATATGAGCAAATTATTTTTTTCCTTAGCTGAAGAACCGAAAGTTTAAAAAAGAAAAAAGAGGTTTTTTTTTTTTTTTTTTTTTTTTTTTATGTAACGGGTTTGTACCAACAGCAAAGAAAGTTTTCTCAACATAGATACTGATTCAGCCATTTTATAGCTTTTTTAAATGAAACAAAGCGACTATTGAATATCTCCTTTACAGCTTTTTCAGATAAAACATATAAACCTCTCATAACTATTGGAAAATATTGTTAAGGGGGTCCGGGACACTATATTTTTGTTTTTAATCTTTATTGATGAATTAATGTAATTATTTTTTTTTTTAATTGAAGCTTTTTTGACGACGAGGTTGAGCAAGAAAGAATCTTAAAAAAAAATTAAATAAAATTTTAAAAATATATAAATTTTAAATTTTTGATAAATTAAAAATTTGTTATATCTCATAAACTAATGGTTAAATTTACAAACTTTTTTTCACTTTTATATACAGAAAGGATTTATCCTCAATTTGTCTTCAGGATTTCTGATTATAATAATAATTTTTTTAAATATTAATTTTAATTTCAAAAAAGTACTTATTTCATGCATAACTTTTGAATTACGAAAAAAGTTTTGCTCCTAATTAAAAATCCCGAAGAGAAATTGAAGATAAATCTTTTCTGTATATATGGGTAAAAAAGTTTGTAAATTGAACCATTAGTTCATGAGATATAACAAATTTTAAATTTATCACAAATTTAAAAATTTTAATTTTTAAAATTTTATTTTAATTTTTTTTTTTTTTTTAAGATTCCTTCTTGCTCACCTTCATCGTCAAAAAAGCTTCAATTTCAGAAAAAAAAAATAATTACAGCAAGTCATCAATAAATAATAAAAACAAAAATTTGGTGTCCCGGACCCCCTTAAATTGTTTGAGAAGTTTATCTAAAATCAAAATAGTATTATTTTTCATTAACTTCTGACGACATTATTTTTATGATAAGCAAATATGCAAGTTTCACAAGATTTTTTTTTTTTTTTTACTTTCTTCTATATTCAATAGTAGAAAGTATTGGATTCAAAACAATTTTTTCAGCTTTCGGTTTTTGATAAATTTACACTTTTTGTGAAGTCAAAAACTTGATTTGAACATTTTTAGAAAATGTCTGTGTGGCAAAATTTTGTTGCAACTGTATCTCAGAAACTACTGCAAAGTCTTTCATATAAATTTATGTGGTTGTATATTTACATGTCTATCAACTTTTGATGCAAATCGTTCAAAAGGTGGCGCCTAATTCTTCCATTTATTGTGTATGATTTTAGTCATAATTAAACCGTATACTGATCGAAGTTGAGAATAGTATATCGATCGAAGGGTGACTCTATTATGCTGCAAATTTCCTTTTATACAGGCAGTGTTGGGCATAATTGATTAAAAAGTAATGGAATTACAATTAAATTACAATTATAATTATTTTACTCTCAATCGATTAACGAGTAATTGATTACAAATAAATTGAATTACTTTTGCACAGCTTGTAATTCAATTATTTTGTAATGAAAATAAAATCACTCTCAATTACAATTGACAAAAGTATTTGAAAATACTTGTAATGGATTACAAATTAATGTCATTACGTTTCTTAACAGTTTAATTCAATTAACTTCTAATGCAATTGACAGTTAATTCCATTACATTTTTCAAATTGTAATTTCACGTGTTCGCAAACAATTACAGGTCAATTTCAATTAAGTTTTCGAAAATAATTAAATTAACCTATAATGAAATTACAAATTAATTCCCATTTCATCTTATAAAATGTAATTCATTAATTTGTATTTGAATACAAGTTAATCAAATTACATTTTTCGAGAATATAATTGAATTAATCTGAAATTGAATTACAGGTCAATTCAATTATAATTTCTAAATTATTCCATTAAATGGAATTAAATTATTCTAAAATCCGTCAAAAGTTAAATTTAATTACATTTCTTATGTAATGAATTTTTCTCTGGTTGTTTAAAAGACTTTTATTATCATTATTTAGAGCGTAATTATACAGCTAAAAAGTCATACATATTTATATATATATCTTTATATATAAAAATTACTATGTTTGTCCGCGATGAACTCCTAAACTAATGAGCCGATTTTAATGAAATTTGGACACTGTGTGCAGTTTGGTCCAATTGGAGAGATAGGATAGTTTTTATTAGAAAATTCACCCCCCAAAAGGGGGGAAGGTGTCAATACGTGATTTCACAAACAAACAAACAAACAAAAAAAATAGAAATGCAGATAGACTTTTTAAAATTGGTATAGATAGGTTTTAGATGCCTGCAAATCGACTGAGGATATTTTCGAAAGTGTAAAGCTATTAGGAGGGGCGGGAAAGGAGGCGGAGGGGCAAAAGTAAAAATAAAGTTAGATCGCTCAAAGCTGGTACATAGAAGTTTTTGATACCTACAAATCGATTGCAGATATTTTCGAATTTGTAAAATTATTAGGAGAGGAAATGGGGCGGGGGGGGGGGGGCAGAGGAGCAAAAAGTAAAAATGGAGTAAGATCGTTCAAAATTGGTGCATAGAATTTTTGATACCTACAAATAGATTGCGCATATTTTCGAATTTGTAAATTTATTAGGAGGGGCGGGAAGGTGGGCAGAGGGGCAAAAAATAAAAATAGAGTTAGATTGTTCAAATTGGTGCATAGAGGTTTTTGACACCTACAAATAAACTGCAGATATTTTCGAATTTGTCAAATTATTTAGAATAGTCGGGAGGGGGAGGGCAAAGTGGCAAAATAATAGAAATAAGAGTTAGAGCTTTGAAAATTAGTATTATTAAGTTTTAAGGCCCGATAAATCGATTGCGGATATTTTCGAAAGTATAGAATTATTAAGAAGGGCGGGAACAGTGGGCGAAGAAACGGTGCGCACGGTTTGCACAGGTATATGCTGCCGCAGGCAGTGGGGGTCCGGACAGATTATTCCAGAGATGAGAGAAGATTTTTTTGTATTTTATATCATTTCCCTTTCGATAATATATGGATTCATTATGAGTGTCGAACATTTTTCCCGATCAGATATTTTTTCTCTTTTTTTTTCACATGATAAAAATTAATGCAGTTTTGAGAATTCTTTAATTATAGTGAATCAGTTTAAAATAGGGACCAGCGAAGCGGGCTATGCCTGATAAGATCAAGGATGTTAACAAGGATTGTCTCTATTCGTAAATAATAATTTTAATGTATTGAATATTTTACTACAATATAATTCAACGTATAACATAGCCACAGCAACGCGTAGCCGGGTCTGCTAGTATATATATATATATATATATATATATATATATATATATATATATATATTAAGACAATTTTTACGCTCTAATATAATATTGCGATCATGTTATTCGATAAAACATTCATATTTATAAGTTCATAACTTCAATAAAACGGTATCTAGTTAATTCTTCATTATAGATTTGTCATAAAAGTTGTCGAGCTCTTAATATTTGATCAAATATTAGACGTTATAGTACTTAGATATAAAATTGAGACTGGATGATACTATATACACAAATTCAAATATTGAAAACACCACTGAAGTTAAAAGATTATCTGCTAAAGGTTTGAAATATAAACACAAATTTTAATTTGAACTGTAGCATCATAAATATATACGGGATTTTCGGTGAGGGAGCAGCAATGAGAAACTTATTTCAAACTGCAGCCTGGAAAATATTTAATAATTGAGAAGACAATTCAGTGATATTATCAAAGGCTATTTTTATATAAATAAGTTTTAAACAAGGTAGCATGTGGGACTAAAACAAGTTTACAACTTTTCGAAATAAATAAATAATAAAAGTAAAAGATGTATTTCCATTTAAATAAAATATATTAAATTTGAAAAGCATAGCTTAATTCTCTCCTCTCCCCCTCCTCTGCGTTGATATTGCCTACCAAGAATCATAAATTCATTAAGTTTTTCACTAAGCAAAGTCATAATTAAAAAAAAAAAAATTTTAGAAGTTTAACAGTTATGATAGTTTGTAACACTGGAAATGTAAAGGATCGAGCTATAAAAAGATTATATTATACATAACAAAATATAACGATCTCGGGGAAGAAAGTGTACTTAGAATAATAAAAAGTATCCGTAATAGGAACATTTTCGAATTTTTACTTTAGAAATGCATTCTAAACAGTAAAAAAAAAAGTAAAAGGATTGGGAAATAAAAGAGAAAAAAAAAGAGATTTATATATATTATATATATTTATATATATTTGCTTTTTACAAACAAACTTTTCACAATTCTTCTTACTAATGTAGAAAAAAAATCCGAGTAACAGATATATCTGACGAAAAGGTGGAGGGATTAATGAAAAACATTTTTATCACTTTTTCTTCGATTGCTGCAAAATTAATGAAGCTGTATTTTGGGAAAATTCTGGGGAGAAAAATAGATGCTAACCGCCTTCGAGGCAAGGGGTGGCTGTGAATAAAAAATGGAGAAGGATATATATATATATTTGTGTGTGTGTGAGTGCGTGTGTAAGTATTATTTTTTTTTTAATTTTTTTTTTTTAAGCACAACTAAGTACTCTTATTCAATACTGATTTCCTTAGATATTCTTGGTTAGCAGAAAGGAGAAGGGAGGGGGGGGTTCTACTCAACACAGCCGTGGCGATTCTGTACAAGATAGAGTAACAAATTTTGGTATGTAGGTTGGTTTTAGGACCCTGACCCCCCACTAAGACAGAATTTTTTTACCCCCCCCCTTTCCCCTGTGGGGACAGAAGGTAAAAATGCGTTTATAAACATAAATCGGCTCTCAAATAACTTCACG
Source organism: Salticus scenicus (assembly GCA_963930645.1). NCBI lineage: Eukaryota > Metazoa > Arthropoda > Arachnida > Araneae > Salticidae > Salticus > Salticus scenicus. The sequence goes on along the minus strand of OZ005659.1, from coordinate 227,659,533 downwards.
GTGAAGAAATTGCAGATGGGGAGACTAGACTTGAGTACAAAAAAGTCATTCTCTGCGATTTTGGAAATTTGAATTTTTTAGGGGGAAGGGAGAAAAACAATTTCTATGGGAAATTTATCAGAATCCTGAATTTTGAGTAGAACTCGTCCAATAATAGTACAAAAATATTGACAACAGCCGTTCGTCTTCTTGAGGATATTTCCAAAAACCTATATTTCTTTTTTTGCGATTTTCGATTTTGGTGGGAAGGGGAAGTTTAAGGGAAAAAATTCGAGACCCTCCTTTTCTAGCACAATACAGCTCGTGGCGATTCTGTGGGATATAAAGACACAAATTTTGGTGTGTAGATTAGTTTACGGGCCCTGACTTCCACAAAAACGGTATTTTTGCTAAATTCCCACCCCCACCCCCCTGTTTTGCGAAAACGGAGACAAATACACGTTTGTAAGCATAACTCGACTTCAAATTACTTCACGGTGAAAGAATTGCACATGGGGAGACTGGACTTGAGCACAAAAAACTGTTTTCTGCGATTTTGGAATTTTAAAAGAGGGAGGGAGAGAAAACGATTTTCTGGTGAAAATTTCACAAAATCTGGTTTTACGAGTAGAACTCTATCAATAATGCTACAAAGATGTTGAAAATAGGCGTGCGTTTTCTTGGAGATATTTCCAGAAATCCATTTTTGTTTTTTGAGGGGAGTTACAAGGAAGCGAGTTCGAGACCAACCCCCCCCCCTCCGTTTTATCTACAGGAGCTGCGGACAAGAATTTTGTTGTGTGGGTTGTTTATTTGTATATCCATTGTAACGAGATTTTGCGAAATTTACCCCTTCCCCCTCTCCTTGGAGACAGATGGGACAATAAACATTTTTTCAAGCACATATAACTTTACTTCAACCCTAACAATACACTTGTCCGCAATACATTCTGAACATGTCCACAGGATGTCCATAGACGTCGTTTTTTCCACAAGACATCCTGAGGATGTCATTTGGAGGAGGTGTGCTGTTAGGGAAATTATCTCAGTAAGATTAATTTTATACATGATTTTGTTGACGTACCCAACACGCACTATAAAGGGATTTTGTGAAATTTCTCCTTACCCGCATTTAATGGCAGGGGGAGGGGGGGGAAACTTTTAAAGAGTAACTCTGCTCACTCATGTGTCGATTGATTATTGGTACCCAACACACACTGCAAAGTATTTAGCGAAATTCCTCCCAATACCCTCTTTGGGGATCGGGAGGCAAAAAACATATTTCCATGCATAAATGTGCTACAAATAATCTTACAAAGGCGATTTTTTTTAAATGTGTCCTTGTTATACGTACCTAAAATATAGTATAAAAATATTTTGGGAAAGTTCACCCACCCCCTTAAGGGAGGGGGCAAGAAAATTGTAACTCTGCTCCAAATTATCTCAGGAATGCGATCTTTTGATGAGTCGCTTAGTTATGTGTACCTAACACGCACTCGAAACCATTATGCGAAATTATTCACTCACCCCCTTGTGGTGGAGAGGCAAAAAACGCGTTTTCAAGTTTTACCCTGCCCCAAATTATCTCCGAATGGCGAAATTTAGTGTGTGGGTGCTGGTTAAGTGTACGTAATATGCACTTTTCTGGGATGTTGCGAAACTTCTAACTTTATTCGCGGGGGAAGAAGGAACATATGCATATTGCATATGTTCCTTAAAGCGGGTAAGGCGCTACCGAAGGCGGTAGGGACCCGATTCGTCATGCTGCGAGCGTGAAAACCACTACCGAATGCAGTGGTCAATATTTCATATAGGTTTCGATGATTACAATGATATATTTTTTATTTATTATTATTATTTTAATTAATACTGATGTGAAATTGAGAAATCATTTAAATATAGTGACCAAAGAAGCGGGCGAAGCCCACTAGTCTGATGTAAAGTACAAAAACAATGAGATAGCATTTGTTAACACAATAAAATGTTTCTGAGCAGATTTTTTAAGAATATGCTGTTGATGGGATGCTTAAAATTCACAAGACAAATATTTTCTACACGTGCAAATTTTTAATTAGAAAATTTATAACTGTAAATGTTAATAAGTGAATAAAAATTTTTGAAATTATTATTATCATTACTGAAAAAAGAAAAAAAAATTGACGTATTTCTTTCTTTTTCTTTTCTTTTTTTTTTAAGTTAAAGCTCTTTCGAATATGGTTAATAATGAATATTATCAATGAAACTACAATATATATTATAAATTAGCTGCATTTTCGCGGAAATAGTCTCAGAACATCAATGAATCCAGCTGCCAAACATTTTACCCCTTTCCCCTCCCTTCACCACCACTTGGAGGACAGGTTCTTGAAATTGCTTTTAGGTAGACGTATTTGTTATACTTTAAAACAAGGATGGATATGTGCTTTTACTTTCCGAAATAAATATTATTATTAAAAAAAAAGGGTAATAAAAAAATTCAATTAAAGTGTTGTATGTATTTACAGAATTCACATGATAACGTGTAAACGTTCATTCGATTAAACTCAAAGTTAGTACTGTATATTATAGAACCCCGTAGCGTGATCTATATTGATTTTGATGAGTGCAGGATTTATAGCTCTTTTCAGGTAGATAAATATATATATATCGTTATCATTATGGTTTGTACATTTACGTTATTGCAAGAGCTCTAACGTGTCAATTCTATATTGAATTACAAATTGGGAAGGCATGTTATAGATCATAGTTTTAAGAACTTTATATAAGTATAGAACTTCCTGATCTTTATTACTTTCATCACCCGACGACCGCAGGTAATGGAAGTATTGTTGTCGGTCAAAAATTTCGATGTCAAATTTTCATCTGATTTACATGTTTTAGAGTCTCCCGAGTCAAAAAAAAATTGTTTTTCGCAACTGGTCAGTATGTTAGGTAGTGTGCAACTGGTCAGTGTATGCGTGTAGGTAGAGTCGGTAACAAAAGTCTCTGTTCGTAGTTAGTCTAAAAACAGGATTCGACAAGGATTTATTTAAGAAAACTGTATTAAGTGTACTTTTTTTATATAGGAATTTTTGCTAGTGTTCGGAGACTTTTGTTACCGACACCGACTGTATGTGTACGGGGAATATTGTGGCATTCAAATCTCCAAAACTAATAAAAATAAAACTACTGAACTTCAAAATTAAGATAAGTTTAGTGTACAGATGATTTTTCCAACTTTTTAATGAAAACTGCAAAACCTGAAGTGAGACCGTACATCCGTATCTGAAAAAGACTAACAATTTCTTCAAAACTACTATATAAGCACCGTTTTGGATGTCTTTCCGTATGTGTTAACTGAATAGTTCAGGAAAATTGCATAACACTCTGAATAAATAGGTAAATTTTAGATCTCGCGAATGCATTCCATTAAAAACAACTCTATGTATTCTCTTCAAATTCACTATACTGACTCCCTTATAGATATTTTAGTATATAATTGTTATTTTGCAGTGAGTTGATGAGTTTGACCAGTTTTTATGAAAATTGGCAGGGGGATTGAAAGTCGATGTCTCAAAAACAGTTCTAACAATTTTCTTCAAATTCGCTACTTGGTTACTACAGGAAAATTCACGAGCGTCCTGATTAGGCAGCACAGTTAAGGATTTTGGAAATGCGTACTTTAATAAACGGCCTCTAACGAATTTTTTTTATTATTATTATTTTATTTATTTACTATGTAAATCTCTTTAGTATATCTTCTCGACATATGTATCAGTTTGCTGTTACAGGAAATTTGTTAGGTGTCTAATTTATTGAAACAATTTTGTTTTTTCTAAATATAATCTTTCAAAAAGAATGTACAGTATGCCTAGTGTTGGACAATGGAAATGCTGTGGTTGTTATACATCAGTTTTTTTTTTTTTTTTTTTTTTAAAGGAATATATTTGCAGTATTCAAAATCAATAAATATTTAATTTAAATAATGACTTTCATATATATATATTGGTAATTACAATTAAATTGGTACAACATTCACTTAGTATTAATGGAAAATAAGCAGTAAGGATTATATACATCTGCGGGAGGGGGTCGGGCTAGCGGTAGTTTGAATGAAAATAATTGTTTTTATATCACCTTCTTACCGATTTTTAATGAAACTTTGTATAAAAATCATTTATTAATTATGAAAAATTTCAGCAAGTGTCACACTTATTTGGAAGGGAGGGATAAGTGAGAGGGACAGAGTGAAATAAAATTATTTTTTATATTATCATGTTACTATTTTAGTGATATCTTATATAATATTCCACTTACTGTTTATTGAAAATTACAATGAATGAGTATTATATATGGCTAGAGAAGATCGCAAGAGAGGTGCATATGGATTTTTTTTTTTTTTAATCACACAGTTTAAATGAAGCTTTATATAAATAACACTTACTATTTAAGAAAAATTAAAATGCGTGTTACGTATATCTGCAAGAGGGGGCTAAAGGGAGGGCAGAGGGAAAGAAAACTGTTGTTTTTATATTCTCATATCACCGTGTTACCGATTTTGATGAAATTTTGTATAACTGTCACTTATTCTTTATGAAAATGAAAGTGAGTTTTTCATACAGTTGAAGGGGGGAGGAGGGTTAAGGGAGGCAGAGGGTAATAAAATGGTTTTTAAACCGACCCCATTATCGATTGTTTGTTGAAATTTTGTGTAAATATTACTTATTGTTAATGAAAAATTACAGTGAGTGTTACATATGATTTTTTTTTTTTTTTTTTTGGAGGGGGGAGGGGATGATGTACAGCAAAAGAAAAGAAAATTGTTTTATATCACTATGATTTTCATTTTAATAAAACTTATTATAAATACCACCTACTGATTAGGAAAATTTATACTGATTGTTATCTACACCAGCGGGGGGAGGGGGAGCAGAAGGGAAAAATGATTGCTTAAATATCATCGTGTTACCGATTTTAATTAGAATTTGAACAGCTATCATCTATCTTTAAGGAAAAATCACAGAGTGCGTTAGATATATCTAGAGGCCAAGGGGAGACAGAGGGAAAGGAAATGATTGTTTTTACGCATCCCTCTTTACATTTATAGGAAACTTTGTACAGATATCACTTATTGTTCGTGAAAAATTACAGAGAAGATTATCTTATCCAGGGGATAGGGGGCATGCGGAAAGAATATGATATTTTTATACCACGCTGTTGCCGATTTAACAAAACTTTGCTTAACCCTTTGTGGCGCAAGGTAATCGAGATCATTTAAATTGGACTGCCACCGAAATTCACGAACAAAATTAAAATAGAAGAAATTTTATGTTTGTTAAAACGGCCTTTTTCTGCTACGTTATAAAAGAAAATTTTTGATAAAAAATTTCAGGGATGATTTACAGCTGGAGCTTAATAATTTGCGTCCTCGCAGCGAGGACAGCGCACCACAAAGGGTTAAATATTGCTGTTTATGAAAAATTTACAATGAGGGTTACGTATCATAGTGTCTTCATCTTCCTAATACTCAAAAATTCAGCGTTTGATTAAAATCTCTGAAAAGGTAATTCAAAAACGAGATTTTTTCGTTTAATCTGTCCTTTTAGTACCCTATCGCAGGAAACAAAAAATTACGTTCTCGTAGATTTTTAGCATGCATCGTACAAGTGGCAATAAGGAAAAGTGTTCATTTTCCACGATCCGGAACAAAGAGTGCCGGAGGGCATTTTTAATAAATGGTACTTATTAAATATATGTGTCCTGAAAAATACTTTGGAGCGCTATAGGGATGAGAAAAAGAAGATGTTATAATAGAAAAAAAAATTCCCCATTGTACTTTAACCCCCAATATATTTGCAAGCCCTAAGTTTTTTTTTTTTTTTTTCTTTTGCATGTAGCATTTGTGAAAAGTCTCATTTTTTCCGGCGGCCAAAAAATAAGGTCGCTTTCCTTAATTATTAATTGTAAAATACATGCTATACATCAACAAGTTTGTAAATATTTTTTCCCTGGAGAAAAGACAAAGGGGACAGATTAAAAAAAAAAAGAAAGAAAAGAAAAAAGAGAGAGAGAGAGAGAGAAAGAAAAATTTTTTTGTTTTAACTTTATGCAGTTTTTAAGCAAAATTTGAAGAAAATTTTGAATACTAATTTAAGAAAAGAAAAATCACTGTGATTTGTAACACTCACTCTCATTTTCCACAAACATGGAGTTATATTTTTGAAAAGTTTAATTAAAAACGGTAATAAGGCGGTATAAAAAAATCATTTTATTTCAGTGTGCCCCATGTATATGTAGCCGTCACAATATTTTTTTAAAATAGACAATAATCGATATTTAAGCCAAGTTTCCTATGCATATGAAAAGATGTAATGTTGAAGAGAACTTTTCTAACTGCCTTTCCCTCTGCTCCCTTTCGCCCCCCCCCCCCCCCCAACTATATATAACGCTCGCTGTAATTTTTCATGAAGAGTAAGTGATAGTTATACAAAGTTTCATTAAAGTCGGCAACATGGTCATACAAAAACAATATTTTTCTCCCCCCCCCCACTCTGTTTTACCCCCGAAGCTATATGTGCAGTCGGTAACAAAAGTGTCCGAACACTAGCAAAAATTCCTATGTACACTTCATACGGTTTTGTTAAATAAATCCTTGTCGAATCCTGTTCTTAGTCAGTGTAAGAACATGATTCGATAAGGATTTATTTAACAAAACCGTATGAAGTGTAGTTTTTTTTACATAGGAATTTTTGCTAGTGTTCGGACACTTTTGTTACCGACTGTAACACTCACTGTAATTCTTTATAAACAGTAAGTGATAGTTATTAAAATTTCTAATTTCAATCCTTCTTCATCCACAGCATAAATATAAATATTCATTTTAAGCTTGCTTTATTATATTCTACAACCTATAAAAAAGTAGAATTGTTTGATATCTCTTACTGATATAATTTTTGGACCCCCGCCCTTGCCACCGCTAACGATTGGTGATCACACGTCCTACAGAAGCCAATCTTTCTCTATCCACATCATAAATGTAAATATTCATTTTAAACTTTTTTTATTAAATTCTAGAACTTATAAAGAAATAAAATTCTTTAATATCTTTCACTCATAATTTTTGATGACCCTTCTCACTTCCGCTAACGATTGCTGATCACACACTCCACAGAAGTCTTTTAATTTCTAACCTTTCTCCTTCCACAGCAAAAATGTAAATATTCATTTTAAACTTGCTTTATTAGATTCTAGAACCTATAAAGGGGTAGAATTGTTCAGCATATTTCCCTCATGTAATATCCCCCCCCCCCCATCCCGCTCCATTTTCAACAAGCAATAAACGAAGCACAATCTTTTTCTCTAATTTTCTTCTATGTAAATATAAAGCTGATTGTTTGTTTGCTTGCCCATATTTTTTGTTCGCTATACAAATCTATACCGTTCAACCGACAGCTGCGAAAAATGCCACATTTATTACTCAGGAAAAAAATCTAGCTAACGCCGTTTTTTTTTTTTTTTTTTAATTAGCTCATTGGGTAATTGGATCAAAATATATTAAATAAAAACAACATTTTAATGGCTCCCTACACTCAGATATATGTAACACTCATTGTGATTTTTTTTTTTTTAAACAGCATGCGACTTTTATTCTAAATTTCACTAAATCGGATACATTGTGGTATAAAATAATCATTTTTTTCCCACTGCTTTCCGTGACTCCCCCCATTCTCAGATATATGTAAAACTTTTTGTAAATTAAGTAGTTATTTACGAAAGATTTCATGAAAATCAGTATCAAGTTACTTTTTATAAGATCATTTTATTTCTGTACGCTACCCCCCTCCCCCCTCTGAACCCCAGAGCTATATGTAACTCTCGTTGTAATTTTCATAGATATTAATTGATAGTTTTACAAATTTTCATAAAAATCGGTAACAATTTCTTCCCCTCTGCCCCACTAACCTCCCCCCTCCCAAGTATGCGTAGCATTCACTGCAAATTTTTAAAAATGGTAAGCGTTCGTTGTTCAAATTTTCATTAACTCTTAACTGGAAACTTGCCGTCTGTGAGGCTGCTGTGTCTACGTACCTACCCTCTACGCAAAAATGAACGTCTCCAGATTTTATCATTCCCCCTAATCTTTCACCTAATATGGTGATGTTAATACATTAATATAAAAGAATATGTGTTTAAGTTTACTATTTGTAAACTATTTAAAGTTTTGTTTATTTTAATTTTTATAGTAAATTTTTGAATGTCAGCAGTCTCACAGACTTCACGGTTCTGTTTGTGTAACAATTTCGCATGTTTCTAGTTAAGGGATATATATACTAACCCGATTAGGTTATCATTTTTTTTCGGCACTTTGTTAGAATACCATGGGTAGCTGAAGATCTGAAGCCTGTTAGAATACATAATTTTTAAGGAAAAAATCTGATAAAATTTTTGAACACTCTTAAATTCTTCTACTTTACGGGCAGACAAAGAATATTCATATATATATATATATATATATATATATAAATAAAATAAACAAATATTTTACTTTTCATCAGGAACACACACACTTCCCAAAAATGTAGGTATTGACAAAAAAATTCATAACTTTTGAACAAATTAAGATATTTGAAACGTTCAAATTGCATAATAAAGCTCAAGAATGGTATTTTTACCGAAAATATCACGGAATTGATGCATAGGTATTTCTTTTATATGTCGGCTCTGAGAAATGAGACAAAAATGGCTCGGATCTCTATGGACCTACGATAACCTCAACTGGTTAAGGATTTTCTTAAAAGTAGTAAGATGGCATCTTAAGATATAAAATTGAAATAAATAAAATACCTTTATATATATGTGGAGTTATTTCTTTCTTTCTTTCATTTTTTCAAATGTCAAAAATGAAAAGAAAAAAACAGAAAGCCTCATTTTGCTTATAGTTTAATAGAGATACTCCAAGTATATTTAAAATATAAAAACATAAAAATCGAAAATGACAAGCGACATATTATATTTGTAATATTTTGATAAATTTTAAAATATTATTTTTTTCCTTTAAAGAAATAAAATGTATTAAATATATGTATATATGTATATATATATATATATATATATATATATTTTTTTTTTTTTTTTTAATTTCATTTCTTTAACTTTATCGGATGATAAATTAGTGCTTCGTTTTTCTAGATTTTCCAGAGTCATTAGAAATAAAAAGGCAAATGAAATATAGTTATATGTATATTTATTTTATACTATCAGGTGTTGCATGCTTCGCAGGTTACTATGTTTAAATTAAGACTTAAAATTACATATAAATTATTAAAATCTACCCACCCGCAAATAAAATAAAATAAAATAAAATGATTGATTGAAACTTGTCAAAAACCTCAGTCCTTTTGCCCCTTCCCTTCCCACCCCGCTGAAGTGTGTGGGGGAGATAAGGCACCGTGGGGAGTAAGACCCTTTTCCCTTTCAACGGTGCACTCTTTGTCATATTAACAGCAAACCAACTCCAAATTTAAAATTTTGTGAAGTTTGGACCATAATTTTTAGTGATAAGGCACCATGGGCGGTAAGGCCCTGCCCTCTTCCAACAGTGCGGTCTTTATTATAGTAACACCAAACCAACTCCAAATTTAAAATTTCGAAAAATTAGAACGGTAACTTTCCGAGATAAGGCACCGTAGGAAGTAAGACCCCTTCTTCAAACAGTCTTTGTTAAACTAATACCCAACCAATTCTAAATTTAAAATTTCGTGAAGTTTCGACCATAATTTTTCGTGATAAGGCGCTATGAGGGGGGGGGGGCTGCCCCCTTCCAACAGTATTCTTTATCAAAGTAACACGAAAACAACTCCAAATTTAAAATTTCGAAAAAATGGAATAGTAACTTTCCGAGATAAGGCACCCTGTGGTGTAAGACCCCACTTCAAACAGTGCAGTCTTTGTTAACCTAACACCCAACCTAATCCAAATTTAAAATTTTGTAAAGTTTGGTCCATACTTTTTCGAAATAAGACACCGTAGGGGTAAGAGCCTCTCCCTTTCTATCGGTGCACTGTTTGTCATATTAACACCAAACGAACTCCAAAGTTGCAATTTTGTAAAGTTAGGATAATAAATTTCCTAGATGAGGCACCGAGGGGAGAAAGGAGGTAAGACCCATCCTCTTTCCAACGGTGCAATCTTTGTTATAATAATAGCCAACCAACACCAAATTTAAAATTTCTTAGAGTTAGGACTGTAACTTTTCGAGACACTCCCCCTTTCCAACGGTGCAGTCTTTGTTATAATAGCACCCAAACAACTGAAAATTTAAAATGTCATAAAGTTCGGACCATTATATTTCGAGATAATGTTCCGTGGAGTGTAAGACCCTCTCCCCTTCGAAAGGTGCAGTCTTTGTCATACTAGCACCAAACCAACTACAAATTTGAAGTTTCGTAAAGTTAATGCCGTAACTTTTCGGTCCACCAGCGGCCGAGCGGTTCAACACTCAAAGCTGGTGGACGTGAAGTGCCGGGTTCGATTCAAGGTCGCGCTCGTCGGCCTAGCCGTTCGAAGTTTTCCGTGGTTCTCTCCGAAACTTACGTAAATACAGGCTTCGACCCCTTATAAAGACCTCCATGGAAGGCACTCCCCCCTCTGGCCTTGGACCCAAGAGTAGTAAATCGGCCTTATTCCGCAACACCAACATCGTAACTTTTCGAGATAAGGCAACGTGGGGGGTAAGACCCTTCCCCTTTCAACAGTGTAATCTTTGTTATACTAACACTAAACCAACCCCAAATTTAAAATTTCGTAAAGTTTGGAACATAATTTTTCGAGATAAGGCACTATGAGGGGTAAGACCCTATTCCCTTCCAATGGTGCACTCTTTGTCATAATAACACGAAACCAACTCCAAGTTTAAAATTTCGTAAAGTTAGGACCATAACTTTCCAACATAAGACATGTGGGGGTAAGAACTCCTCCCCCCTTCCAATGGTGCAGTCTGTTATACTAACACTCAAACAACTCCAAATTTAAAATTTTGTAAAGTTCGGCCCATTATTTTTCGAAATAAGGCTCCTTGAGGAGGGGGGGTAGGTAAGACCCTCCCCCTTCCAACAGTGCAGCATTTGCCATACTAACACCGACTATCCCGAAATTTAAAATTTCGTAAAATTTGTACACTGATTTTGGTGAGGGGGAAGGGGGATAAAACTCGCCTTCCTTTCACTGGTGCAGTTTTTGTTATACTAACAGCCAACCAACCACAAATTCAAAATTTTTAAAGTTTCGACCATAATTTTTCGAGATGAAGCTCCGTGCGACGTAAGATCCTCCCTCCCCTTCCAACGGTTCGATTTTTGTCATACTAACACCAAACTTAAAGTTTCTTAAAAGTTCGGACCATAATATTTGAGATAAGGCAAGTTGGGATCAGACCCTCCCCCTTCCAGGAATGCAATGTTTGTCATACTAACACTTAATTCAAAATTCAAAATTTCGTGTGGATCGAATCATAACTTTTCGTCAGAACATCAGCGAAGAAGTTAAATCGATCTCTACCTAAATGTAATTTGAATTCCAAAGTCACAATTACAAAATTATAATTATAATTATATCGTCAGTAATTACAATTACATTTTTAATTGCGTAAAATAATTAACCATTAAATTACATGTAATTGCAATCGTAAATTTTTAATTATAAGTACAGAAAAGTAATTATAATTATAACGTTTCTAATTACAATTATATTCTAATTCTATAAAATGATTACCCATTAACATTACATATAATTGTAACTGCAACATTTAATTATAATTACAGGCAGATAATTATAATTATAATGTTTTTAACTGCAATTACATTTCAATTTTATAAAATGATTATTCATTACATTACATGTATTTGTAACTAAAACTTTTCAATTATAATTACAGTAAAGTAATTATAATTGAAAGCTTTTAGTTACGATTAAAGTAATGATTAATTGCAGATGCTCAGTTACAATTACAAGTAATCATAATTGTAATTGCTTACTGTCAATTGAAATGTAATTCATTACAAATTAATTGAATTACAATTTTGCCCAACTCTGTATACAGGAAGGCTATATCACAGAATCTATAGTATATATAATGGCATAAAACTTGGTATATGAAAGAGTCATTATGAAACATTATGCTGCTTAGATTTCGGTGCATATTGGCAGTTGGATGGCGCTGTTGGGATGGAATATACTTCATGAACAGGAATGCTAAATCTGAACTTTTACGGCATATAAATGGTCAAAACTTTATATATAAGGTAAGTAATACAAGACTGAATGAATGCTGACCTAAATATGGTCCATATCGGTCGGCTGGTGGCGTTGCTAATACTCACCTTCAGTCATTTTCCACATGGCTACATCTCAGCATCTATTACAAATTATTAAACTTGTATCAAACTTCATATGTAAAGCTTTGATTGTGAGAAGCTATTATTAAACTTTTGTTCATGTTAAATAGTCAATGAATCTATGAAATATAATGGTATAAAAGAAAGTTTTGTGAGGGTCAAAACGTACTAGATTCTATTATAGTTATTTTAATTTTTTATTTAAAAATGACAATTTTAATGTTCATTAAATAAGTATAATATATATTTGCTTTCTTTTACCCTTATATGATACAGAAAGTATTGTTTCGATGTTAGAGTTTCGAAATCGAGATTTTAATACATTTACATGTTTTGAGGTTCCCTGAATCCGACAATCAGATTTTTAGCCGTTACTTGTGCCATTGTGTGTGTCAATCTGTGATTTTGTTATCAGAATATTACAATAACAGCATATTATATTATATTGTAGCAGGAAGTCCAAATTCGGTATCCTAAACATGTATCTTAAGGAGATGCTACTTAAAACTTTTTGTTAAAATTGAATAAATATTTCATGTACAGGGTTATCCAAGCTAATTCAGATATATTACATCTATGGACAAAACTTCTGAAAGGTTCAGTTTCACAGTTTAAAACAAAATAAAATGAACACGTACTTTTTCATAAAATCATATTTCGTATAGAATATTATGTAAAAAATTGTTCTCCTTTCGTTTAAAGGGCCAAGCAAAATAATTTAGATGTTTTAAGTTTTGATTGCCCGTTTTTTTTTTTAATTATTATTCATATTGTGCATTGATATGTACGTTGGAGTATGCAACACTATTTTTTTCGTATATAATTTATCGGCTATATACAAGGATATACAAAAATTAAGCAAAATCATCCTTTTTTAATGAATGTAATTGATGAGAGAATGACCAACATGGAGGGCAAACTACCCAGGCCTGAAACTCTCGTGTAATTAGTCGATATTAACAACTACACCACTACGCTTATAGATAGCAAATTATACAACTGTCAGTACAATTATGCAATTATACAAATTATTACAAATATGCAAATCTGTGCAATTATACAGATTATTATTAAGTCCTTACTTAAATATCTGTAGAAGTTCAATCATTTTGAAGATCAAGAATGTATGAAAAAATACAAACTGAGAAAAATAAAGAATTCGAATCAGTAAAAAATATATCAAAACCAAAAACATTGTTGCCTGAATATATATATTTTTTGGCCAAGCCTAATATAGTTTAATTTATAAATATTAAATAGAAATATATGTTTTGTATGAAACCTACTTTGTAGTGCCGTCAAAGGTGACAAGTCCCCTTCAAGAAATAAAATTATGGAAATTTTGTGTTTTGTGGTTCCACGTGTCCCTAACTTGGGACAAATTTATCCACGGACTACTATATCTATACACAGTGCAGTAAGAGTTAAATGGAAACTATATATCAAGTTTTCGCATAGTGAAAATCTTTATAAACTTAGGTGTTTTTCAATTTTTAAATCATCTCAACTCTTCACAGAGTTGCGATTTTTTTTTTTCAGACGCTTCCAACTAGAACTTCAGATCTTAAACTTTTTAGTGCTCCAACAAAACCTAAAGAAAAGATCAAAATAAAAAACATTCATTGAAAATCAAAGTACAAAATTGAAAATGGAAAGTAAGAAAATATAAATTATGCAGTTGAGGACAAGTGTAAATCTCCTGTCTGCGTTTGCCAGACATATAAATTACTGAGGTAATTATAGCTTTAGGTGATAAACAAAAAATATTAAAAAGAAAAAAAAAAATCTTAAGTTATATACTAAATCCACATAATAATCTTATTTTTTTTTACCAAAAACTGTGAAATTTATTTCGCAAGTACAGCAGTAACAAAACTTTAAATTAAAAAAAAAAAAAAAACACTCTACCAAAGAATAAAATGTAAGCAATTTTTGAAATTCCTATAACTCAGTCATATTTGATTTTGTTTCTAAAGACTAAACATAACATACCGTGGAATTCCGATCATTCACCCCCACCCGAGGAAACACATTTTCTGATTTTTCTTTTTCTTTGGGGGGGTAGGTTGCTCGTAATTTTAAGGTAGAAAGGTTCAAATAAACAAATACCATGACTATTAGGCCCAAATTCAAAGAGACTTCACTTACCCCACTGCACCCTATTTTGGTACCGTCTGATTAAAAAAATAAAAAAATAAAATAAAATAAAACAACCTTTGAAATATAGCAATTCTTAATTTAATTTAATTTTTTCTTTCCTTCTTTCCTTCTTTCTTTCTTTATTTTGTTTCGAGATTTTCGGACCAATCGTAGACGTACCTGAAAAACCATCATCAAAAGCTCATTCTAGGCTCTAAATACAAAGTTAAAGCACTCACATTCTCAATCTCAATCCTTATATATGAAAAATGTAGTGTTTTTTAAGGATAATATATATAGACAAAATTAAATATTTAAAAGAACCTTTTTAAAATCTTTCCCAGTTCATTTTCACCGTAATATGTCAAAAATATTTTTATCAAAGTTTTCATAATCATGAAAGTTTAAAATTTTCACAAGGTTCAAAACTTTATTTAACATTTCAATGAACTTTCATTATATTTTTCATATAGCTATCAATCTTGATCTTGTTTAGTTTTAATAACTTGTAGTATCAGACAGCTTCATTTTAAACAAAATATTCAAGTAACCAAATACTTAAATACATTTAATAGATTACGTTTTATTAAAACAAATATTTTTTTATACAAATTATTTAATTTTTTTTTTCAATTTTCCCTTAATTAAATTCATTATTAAATTGAAGTACGTTATCTTTGCCAGAAAAAAAGAAAACCTCTAACAAATACGTCGTAAAACAAAGTTTTCATTCCACGAGGAAAAGGCTGGCAACATAAAATATTGATGTTTATATAAATACTTTTTTTATTGTTTTAAGACCCGTTCATGTAACATCAACGGCTTATTTATATCCAAAGTTTCCTAAATAAATTAATTTAAGACTTGTGTTTTGGAAAGTGCCATAAATTTTTGAAGATAAAATCTATTTCATAGTTTTTAGATAGAAGATATTTTTTTACGTAGATTTTATTTCAATTATCTGACAGACAAAACATTTTTATTTGCTATGTTTAAAGAACAATAGTAAAGTATAATACTATAAATACATTAAAGGACAAAAATAAAATTAAATGAATAAATATTAACTGATACCTATTTTATTTGTAACAATTTCAAAAGTAAAAATTGAAACAAATAAAATCGTCGTGCTTGCATAATATCAGAGCATTAAAATATACATTAAGGGGGACACATGCACGCACGCACACATACTCACACACACACACACACACACACACACACACAAAAAAAAAAAAAAAAAAAAAAAAAAAGGCAACAGTTGGATATTTTATTTTTTTCTTTTCAGAAACCGCCTGTTTTATTGTTTAAAAATATAGGGATGATACGGATAGTGATTTTATTGGATATCGTATATCTGGCGCTTTTTTTCCTACTGGATTCCGATACCCGGCATAATCCCTAACCATTTCATCCTTAAATGGTAAAATTGGTAGTTGCTCAAAAGAAAATGGAAAACGAGCATGTTCGTTTTTTTTTTTTTTTTTTTTTTTTTTTTTTAATTGCTTGGTGCACTTATGTGTACATTTGCAATTCCGTAATGACTTTGTTACTCTTAGCACAATACTGAATTTAAACCAACACAAAATTTTCTTTTTTAACGTACTATAATGAACATTACTTTGTATTCAATTATAGTTTGATTTATAAAAGAAACATATTGTATTTTAATACATTAAATAAAATTATTTAAAATAAAGCTAAGAGTGTCTGCGCACAATTAAGCATAATATTAGATTTCTCTCTCTCTCTCTCTCTCTCTCTCTCTCTCTCTCTCTCTCTCTCTCTCTCTCTTTTTTAAATTAATTTAATTTAATTTACTAAACTAGCCATGAACAATTATATACCACCATATCTCATCTATATATTTTTTCTTTTGATGTATTGCTTGTATATTGGAAGGATTAATAAATTAGATATAAAGTTTAATTCATTCTAAGTGTCCTAAGGTTTACAAACCAGTTTTAGGGGATTTACTTTTTCTTTCTTTCCTATTCATTTCTTTCTTTCTTTCATTTTATATTATTTATTTATTTTATTTTACTTATTTATTTATTTTTGTTTATTTATTTATTTATATTTTATTTTATTTTTTGAGGGAGAAGAAAAGACAAATTTCCGTGTTTTTTTTTTTTTTTTTGGGGGGGGGGGGAAGAATGATCAAATACTTAGTGTGCTGAAAAACATAGTTGACGCCTTTTAAAATATAAACATATTTGTTTTTAAAGAAAATGTATCTATACGGTTAACAGATTCTACACATATTCTTTTACTTCACATTCAAAAACATATGTTAACACTTGTATTCCTATATTGGTTCTGCTCCAATATTTTCTTCTTATAAAGAAATTATTCATTCATTAGAAAGCAAAATAACATTGTAGTGGTATCATGCTGTATTTACATGCAAATTTATTAAAGCAAAAATTGAACTGATCAAAAAATTTAGTTTAATATAAATGATACCGAAAATTAAGAGCATGCTTTTGAGACGGATGTACAATTTTTCATTTAACTACAAGCACTATATATATATAATACAACACTTTTGTATTGACGCATCAAAATATGACAAAATTTGTTATTTAAAATAATCTGGTATTGTACTCACAATGTTTTGTGTACCGAGATATTTAATAAAATACATTCGTATGAATGGTTGGTTGGTTGGTTGGTAGCCTTTTAATGGCGCAAGGTCCTCAATAGGACATACTGCGCCAAACAACAGTGTAAAATTAAAGTGTTGCTTCTGGATGGGTTTTACCCATCCAGATGGTCAATAAAAAACAAACCTAAAGTTAAAACAAGAATAGGTAAAAAATAAAAAATAATGAAGTCAATCAAAAAAAGAAAACAGGACAAACAGTGTATAAGATGAAATAATGTAAATGTAATGAGCAGTGTATACAATAAAAACCGAAGTAAAAAATGATTAACAGAGTATCATTCGAATGAATGACCTCAAACTTCGCTGCCCTTTAAGAACAAACACTGCTCTTTAAGAACACATGGAACATAAAATGGGTCAAATTTTTGAATTTTCAATTATTGTCTTAAAAAATAGAGTAGACTCAGACGTTTCCAGCAACATATAATTTGTATAGGTTTGGAATATATAAACACCCAAAATACGGCATCTAAATAGGTGCATTATACAGTCGGTAACAAAAGTCTCCGAACACTAGCAAAAATTCCTATATAAAAAAAGTACGCTTAATATAGTTTTGTTAAATAAATCCTTGTCGAATCCTGTTCTTAGTCAGTCTAAAAACAGGATTCGACAAGGATTTATTTAACAAAACTGTATTAAGCGTACTTTTTTTAGATGGTAATTTTTGCTAGTGTTCGGAGACTTGTGTTACCAAATGTAGGTGTTCGTACAGTTTTTTGCCTTTTTCTCAAAATATGTTTTTTTAATGTTTTGGTACACTTTTCTAAAATTCTATTTAAGATAGAGAGTTGAAATTTTCCAAAATTGTGTAACTAATTTATTTCCATAAAAATATGAAACAATGTAAATCTGGATGAAAAGTTTTTCGAAATTATAAGAAATATGTTCTCAAATTTTTTAGGATTTTCAAAGTTATTTAGTAAAAAATATTTTAATATTATTTATTTTCAACCAAACTTAAAATTGCTTTTTATTGTTCTCAAATAGTACATTTTCTGCTACCATACCAAATATTAAGGTATTAAACTGAATAGATTTTTAGAAAAGTGTATTGAATGGACATATTGTTAAAAAGTATTCATGTAGACATATAAAAAGTTAATTATCTCTAGAAAACTAATTTATTCAGCTAATTAATTTCTTTTGCTTTAAATATGGGCTATAATGTACATGTCAACTGTGAAAAAATCTCAGTTCCATCTGTATTTTTCAATAAAATACAAATTGTTGAATCTTTTGCAAAACTTGCTTCATTTAGCCTGTTGAGATGTTCCACGTGCCCTTAAACTGATAATTATTTATTGAAAATTTAGGAAGAATATGCACACTACAGTGCAGTCTTTTGGCAGTGAAAAAAAAAGAAAGAAAGAAAAATTCTTAATATAATACAGAAAATGGCAAAGTTGACGAAAATACCTGGATGCTATGCGAAACATATGCTGACGAACATTTCCTTTAATAGAGCCATACAAAGAATACATATTCGTACACAATATATCTTTTCCGTAGGACACACAGTTAAAAAACTGACGTTATGTAAAATTTTAGCTCTCCTACCAGATAGGATCAGATCAAAGTCCACCGAATTGTAGGTTACAATGTTACCTCTCATCCACAAAAGCAAATTTTTTTCAGTTGCTTATCAATTTTCAAACCAAATTTGATGACAAATACTCCATATGCAAAACAGAAAAGAGTATGTAGCCACTGTGAGGGTAAAAATCCCCCACAGATGAAAGCAGCTAGTATATTGGCCGTGAAGTTTGCTATAAAAAGTTGTTGAAAAGATGAAATAACCAAAGTCTTGAGAATTTTACATACCCTTCTTTATTAGATGTTCGTTATTAAATAAATCACATGAAGACAAATTTAAGTTTACACATAAAATTATTTGCAAGCAATAATCCAAGAATTTTATCGGGAAGCAAGGGAGAGAGAGAGAGGGCCAAAAAAATACGTACCAACTATATGATGAAAAAGCGAAAACTGTGGGTCTGCTTTTTTTCTCGCACGGGGAGAACCCCTGGAAGGGCAGTCATATGTTTCGCTTTATCTTATTTTCGCCAAAAATGAAAGCCAACTTCAGTTCTTTGTTTTAGATATTAAACTAATGTTAATTTTTGAATTTGTAATGACGGTTTATAATTGTATAAACCTTTTAATCGCCAACTTTACGCCAAGCGACCGTTTGACTAGAGAAAATGACCGTTATGAACTGAAATCATTAATATTGGGTAATTTAAAATAAATTATATCCGGAGTTGCAATAATATAACTCATTGTCAGAATTTATATTAGATATTATTTCTTTTATTTTCTTTTTATCCCATAAAATAAAGTACTTTTCTATTCTATAAAGATAAACATTTTATTTATGATTTAGATATAAAACATATACAATTTAGATTTCTGAATGATGTGTGTTATTGTTTTATGTTAATAAATAGTGTAGGTCGTATGTATAATTAAAATTGTGTAATTTTTAACGACATTTAAAAATAATTCTTTTTCCAAATGCTTAAGAACAAATTATGTAAATATAATATCTCACTTAAAATTTAATTTTTTTTATTGCAATAATGCATTCATTTATCATTAGATTTTATTTTATTTAAAAATTCAATTAAAATTTAACCAAATATATGTGAACACCTTCACAGCCACCACATGAAATTTTTATGAATGTTGTTTTTGATGTAAAATGGAAAGAAACTGTAACTATTTTATGCCCAATATTTTCATTTTCAAGAACTGAAATAAAATAAAAGACATTTCATTTCATTTAAAGAACTTTCCATCTCAGTTTACACGTTGCGGAAAATATGTGCCGCTGCTCCCCATTCTACTACTTGAACTGTTTGTGTCATCAAATTGTAGATTCTTCTCTCACACACTTATTCTAATGGAGTTGTATTATTATTATTATTATGTAGTTTCTGTTAAGATGGAAAGACATCTGTTAATTGCTTTTCCATTAAACGATTTTTTCCCCATATACTTGATGTGAAAATATACCAAATGTGTAACTAATATTTAATCAAGAATTCTATTAAACACAGTATACTAAATATGAGATTTTTCATCACACACAATTTAACTAATGATTATGTGAAGACCCAAATCTATTTACAGATGAATTATAATAACTTCCACGAATGATAATGTATAATGAAGAATTGAAGCTGGTAATTGACATAGAAGGTGAGTACAAATTTTACCTTTCTTAATAACTGATGAAAATTACTGTGTTAATAATCTAACGTACATTAATCAGCTCTCTTATATGATCATATGTATTCTTTTATAGAAATACAAATCGTTGAAATATATATTTGAGTTGTGCTATGCGCCGCTTTTATAAATAATTATTAAATAATTAACGAAATATTTTATCTGATTGCAGAATAAAAAGTGTATTTTTAAAAGATGGAATTTTAAACTCAATTTCCGTAATTTTAGAAAAAAAAAAATTCTTTAAGAAAGATACTGAAATTTTCTATTAATGAATAAAATATTTACAGTGCAGCAATTTCATACAATAGGAGAGAATCAACTAATTTTGATATTTTCTGTATAAAATATTCTAGCTGTATACGCGCCGCCACATTCAAATTTCAAAAAATAGTTTTGCACAAAAATAAAACTAAAATACATATTAAGAAATTTCCAACACAGCTGGCATATGGCCACACAAAAATGTGTAACTAGACAAATGTTAGATAATTACACCCAAAAGTAATTCGATAAGTATCCTAATTCTTTTAAGTAGTCCTGTTAACTAATGATGACTTATATTTCATAATATTTTTCATGGGAAACGTATTTCATATATTTCTGATACTTAAGGAAGTCTAAAGTAAAAATGTTCTAGTGGTAATTCCCGCTTATAGACGTAATTTACGAGGGCAATCCAGAATGTGAGCTCCGTTAAGTAATTTAACAAATGAAAACCAATATTAGAAACATAATTTTAAAGCATGACGAAGTACAAGGCTTAGATTATTTTTCAACATGGCTGTCACTATTGTTGTAGCATTTATAATACCGAGGCACGATCATCTGTATGCCCTGGCCGGAGACAGATGCCACCTAAAATTTCACAATTCATGAAGATGAGAAGCACAAATTGATGAAGTGAACGTGAAATTTAAAGAAAACGTATTAACAATGTCGTAATTGTGAATCTTCGGTTCTCCCTATTCTTCTCTTAATTTTCTGTAAGCAAAATATCACCAATAAGAGACAGCTGCCCACTTGATTCTTCATTATGACAATTTTCACCTCCTTGAACTTCTAAGCTACCTCCTTACCAGAGAACCACTCATCGCTTTTTTTCCCTTAAAGCACAAATTTCACAATTTTACTCGTGGATTTTAATTGTTTTAATTTTCCTAACATTCATATGATGAATGACTAACTATAACTAGCACACGGTTGCATGTTCAATTAAATATATATATATATATATATATATACACATTTGAACGCCCCAAATGCATCCGATGCACTACTCAACAACCCATATAAATAACTTCAGTTGTTGGGCAACGAGTGAGAAAGCAGACGCGCTTTCGTGAAATCACCAACACAGTGCTCCAGCGGCAAAAATTGAAAACAGAACTTACTGGATTTCCCTCGTATTTAAATGTTTTGTACGTGTTATATCTTTTCAATAGGCATTTTGTCTGATTTCAGTAAAATTGTCAAGAAGTATTACCATATGATGCACATACAGAATAACGAATTTCGACCTTCTGGGAGCATCTTATTTTCTGTCATACTGATAACTGTCCCACAAACATACAAACCCCTAAAAAGCTGATTTTTCAATTTAAGGAACTCCATAACCTGTAACTATAGCAAAAAATAAAATTTCGTAAATACGATGGTAAAACAATACGTTCTCTTCCATATGTAGGAAAGCGAAATCAAATAGCAGACATATTTTACTAAATACTCCTATTACGGTGCTATCTCCCACACTGTAAAAATAAATAAATAACTAATCAGTTAAAAAATACTGTAATTTTCTTACAGAAAATTTCTTTTCTTTTTTAATTAAATTACAAAATTTTACCATAACACTACATCTTAGTCTGTCAAAAGTAACTTTTCTTTTCACAACTAGTTAAAATCTACTTCAGTGGTTGCAGATTTTATCTGATAATTACATATTTTTTTCTGTTTTGCATATAGGAAACTCAGTATTGAAGCGGGATTGGCATGTTCTAAATAACAGCATCGAATGCATTTCACTAGCTGAGCGGTAACTTCGTTGCCTACATTGCGGTGGACCCTGGTTTTCCTCTCTAGTCGAAATAGAGAATTTTACTTAACGCAAGTTTTTATCACAGTGTGTCTTACGAAGAAAATCTTTTGTGTAGAAATATTTACTGTATCGGTCTGTTAAAGGAAATTTTTTATCAACGTATTTTTTCCATCGATTTTCACTAGTAACTTTACTAACAACGATTTCCTGTAATATAACAGGATTTATTTTACAGTGCAATGATTTATTATTTTGATAAAAAAATAATTTTATAATATTTATTATAGCGTTTCATTAACGTTGTTTAAACATCGTGAGCGAGACTAATTAGTAATCTAGATTTGTTGAGGATAAATAATAATAATAATAATAATAATTTCCATACAACAATGTTTTTATCAGTCTTTCTACTTAGGCATATATGATAAATGCATACTAAGAGAAATATTTTTAATATTTTTTTAATAACATGGAACTTAAAAATAACACTTCTTTCATATGCCCAGAATATAAAATAGTCTAAAGGAGTGTGAAGGAAAGAGCCGCCACATTTACCTGCTGCTTCAAAATATTTTAGGATTTTTCTGCCGGCATAAAGCAATTCTTTAAATCTTTGATATTTTTTGCAGAAAAAAAATGTGTTTGTGACAAATCTAAAAACCCATAATGGTATTCACGATTGGTGGCAATATTTTTAAGCATATATATATATATACACATATAGTTTGTTTTCTATATTCTAAGTCGTGAAACGTTTATTAAATATGATAAATTTGGTTTCAATATTATATACCAATTCCCTAATGATACACTTACGTAAAAATAATCATTTTAATGATAAAAGCCTAAGTTTTCAGAAAGTAACGCTCTTAACCAATACCATTTCTAAAATAATTTATTAAAATAAAGAAAAAATAATTTTACTCTCGGTTTGGTGGAGTGAATTAAATAACGGAAGAAAGATGATTTAGAGGAAAAAAAAGTGTTACAATTTCAGCAATGAATTAAAAATAATTTGAAAGATTTTGAATTTATTGATTTGTGATTTCACAAAGACAAAATAAATCTGAATCGTAACTTAAAAGATTAGATGTAGTTCCATGTAAAAACGTAAATTGGCAATTTGGTTTTCTTTGTTGGACACCAAAAAAAGTTAGCTAAACTAGAGAGAAATGTTTTAAAATAAAATAAAATAAAATAATTAGAATTAATAATAATAATAATAATAAAGTTAAAAGCATTAAAAATTAAAATATTACAACATAAAAATATTAAAAATAATTTAAACGATAATAAATTCTAGCCGAAAAATAATATTTTCTTTTATCAAAATCTGAAACAGCTATTGTATTAAAAAAAAAGGGGGGGGGGGGTTAAATTTGGGGTTTTAGGCTTTTTTTTTTTTTTTTTTTTTTTTTTTTGTCAAATAAATTAACTACGAGTTTGATGAATTTCGCTTAAATTAATTTTCATAAGTAATTAAAACTAAATTATGTTTCAAGACACGAATCCAAGTTTTAAAAAAAAATGTTATCGCTTAAATATTTGCAACCATGTATATCTTTTTAAGATTATGTATAGACGAAATGGTGTACCTAAATATAATTCTACAGTAATAACATACAGCATAACCAGAAATACACTTCCATCAATTTTCAGCTATTGTAGCACTATAATCTAGTTTTTTTGTGTAGCCCTGTAAATGAACAGTGAATTATTTCCCAACCATATTCTACATGAGACATGTTTTTATACATATAATATATATATATTAATTTCATTTGTTTTAGTGCAGTCTATAGCTGTTAAACTTTACTTACTTGCAATTTCCCACATAGACGTAATGTATTTTAATTCTCTTGGGTGTCCCTGTAAACGAACCATTTGCTTCACCTCAACGAAAAGCTTAGTGTAGCATCCCTATATCCTACACAATTACAATACCAAGTTTGCCCGTTCCAATACCAAGTTTGTCCAAGTTTCTGCTGCCATTTGTTCTTGAGATATGCTGATAACAGACAGACAGAGAGACACACAGACGAACCTCTAGAAACTTTACTTTCGGATTCAAGGGACCTCGAAACTTGTAAATATAACAAAAACTCAGTTTCGAAAATTTGACCCAAAAAACAATACTTTCTCTATATTATACGTAAGAGAAAGTAAAAGCAGTTAAATTTTAAATAATTATTTTTCTTTTATTATTGGACATTTATCACGGTATTGGACCATTGTTTTTGAATTGAGAAATATAGCAAATTTGAAAAAAAGCCCATATGAAAATATCGACCGCTAAGCGGGCGAAGACCGAATAATTTATAATAATAATATAGTTAACTTATAATTTATACTTATAAATAATATCATCTATACGTATTAAATTAAATTAAATAACTTTTTCATAGGGTATTTAAAATAATTGAATTTTAATTAATATTTTCAAAATCTCAAGCTCTATTAAACGTTTTAAATGGTAATACTAGTTTGTAATAGTTAATTTGAAATTTTAAGGTAAGCATTAATGTAATTAAGAACATGTAGGTTTAATGTATGAAATATTTTAACTTCAACATGTATTCCATTTATCTAATTATCATTCCATTTACATTCACTTAAGTTTAGGTAAAATCTGTTTAAACCACAGTAAATTTGAAAAATTACTAACTTTATTCCATTGTAGATTCATATAATCGTATTAAATGAGTTACTCTCATACAGAAATTATAACTCCTGAAGCATTGAATGATTGAAGAAAATTTATAATTAATTAAATTTCATCAAAAAGTTAATGAATCACTTAACTTGAACAATTTAACTTCTAACGTTAACTATTACGTCAAATGATGCCTCACATATTTATTTAAGAATGTATATGCATGTAAATATTTTTTTTCGTTTATCTCACATATTTTTTATTAACAAACGTAGTTTTTTTTTGTTAATTATTATTATTATTATTACTTTTTTTTTTTTTGGGGGGGGGGTTTATAAAAAGGCTTAATTGAGATTTTCCTCTTTCTAAATAAAATTTAGTGCAATAAATATGGATTAAAATAAATACAAGTTAAGCGACTCAACACAAGTTAAGTGATTCTGAATAGTAACATGGCCAATATGTTACAAATAGTATACACACATATACAGGATTACATTGCAGGAGACATATATATATATATATGTATATATATATATATATGTATGTATGTATATATATATATATATATATATATATATATATATATATACACATATATATATATATATATGTATATATATATATATATATATATATATATATATATGTATATATATATCTATATATATATACGGGAGACATTATACATATACTGAAAGAATAATCAATTCATTTACTGAAGACGAAAGAAATCGATAGAAATTATGGGAGAAATAATAAGGAAGAAATCGACTGACACATTTGTTGAATAATTGATTAATAAATGATTAATGAGCTAACTGATTATTAGAATTGATTATTTGAATAAAATTATACTAATCCTGGCTTCTAAACGTAGTTATTGATTGTATCATTACATTTGTTTCTATTATGGATAAATCCATAAAACTCATGGAAGTGTGTTACTCATTTGTTTCTATTATGGATAAATCCATAAAACTCATGGAAGTGTGTTACTCGACTATTTTTTTTTTTCTTTTGATAATTGTGTCCCTTATAGGCATGTATTATAGATGTTTAAGAGATTATATTACTCTCTTATATTTTGCACAAATCTCTTAAAAAAAAAATTATGAGTGCTAAATTTAAATATGAATATTAAATAATATACGGTAAAGGTGTCACATGCTTCGCTATACTGCTGTAACTTAATAGCTAAAATAATTACAATAAGTCAAAGTTCAAGGACAAACATCAATTCTTTTTGCTAATTTCTATTGTGAATAAGTCTTTTAAGGAACAAAATCACAAAGTAAAATATCACAAAAATTAATATCTGGAATCGCACTAATGAAAAAATGTAATTGTAAGGTTTTCAACACTTCACAATTTACAGCTTCCTGAAATGTCAGAAAAATGACAAAAATGAAATTTTAAGCCCCCCCCCCCATAAACCAAAACGGATGAAATTAAAAAGAAAAGAAAAATCCATTGCCAATTTATTAATCTGTTAAAGTATTATTAAGAGTTCAAATTAAAATCAAACGTTCAAATAGGATTCAGCAAGGTGGTCTCTATAAGCATGAGGCCACGATATGTATTTCGTTGACAGCAAAGGACCGTGCGGACTGAAAATTTTGAATTGATGATCGTCGAAAATGGAAGATAATTGAAGTCAAGATCTGTTTACTGACGAAATTCGAATCGATGTAAGGTGTGATACAAGAAGTGTTTCGATATAAAGAGAAAAGTGCAGTCCGAAAAAAAAACCCACACTCGTTCAGAGAAGTCCACATTACAGACGTGGTGGTTCGATGATATCAGATGAAATCAGCATAGTTGGACGTATGGACATGCGTATCATTCGGAATGGCAATTTCACAGCCAAAAAGTATGTACACTGTAAAAAAATAACTATTACCAGCTGCAAGAAACTCTTTGTGATTGGAGAAAATAATTATTTTCTCCAATCACAGAGAGTTTCTTGCAGCTGGTAATAGTTAATTTTTTTCAGTGTAGTAGAGATACTGAAACTTCAAATTTTGTCTCAGTATTCAAACTAGTATTCAGTATGTCTCAGTACTGAAACTTCAAATTTTGTCTTATGTATAGCCAGATTCCAGTCTATTAATGCGCGATAATTGCAGACCTCAAACGGCTCGCCTTGTGGAGAACAGGAAGCTAAAACAATAAAACTATAGGGTATGCCCGTATGTTCTACTGACTTACATCGGATCAAGTACGTATGAGAAACATTCGGACAATATACTGCAGCAAAACATAAGGTTCCTTTTGTTCTCCGGGAATTTGAGATTACAATTCTTGAAAAATGGAACAGTATTTCACTAATTCTTACGGAGGATTTCATTACATCCATAGGAAACAGGTGCCTTGTCTTAGCTATTTAAACTTTAAAATTTCTTCACACACCATAAAATTGAAGAAACGCCACCGGTTTCGAAACAACGTGGCCTTACTTCATCAGGTGCAAAAAAACGCATGGACTGCCTTGGAGGAAAAAGCAAGACGTGAAGAAGTTTTAGAGTTTAAATATTTAGTGTACACCAATTTTGAATTTAGTTTTGTAGTCTTAGCTGTTCGGGGAAAACACATGTTATATTCAACATCTTATGTAATTAAAAATATATATACCAGGTGACCCAAAAGTTACAGAAAAAATATAAAAAAAGCTTTTATTCAAAGAGTACTGACTGTAGCTATATGCGGTTTTCAGTAAATTGTGCAGAAAAACATGGGTTTATATATATATATATATATGCACAAGAAAAACAGTTAAATTTTTCACTGACATATCGCGTTGTATTCATGTTATTCTCTCACATTTTAATCAGATACGCCTGATCAAATGACGCCATATCGTGGATTCTGAAGCTTTTCTGGCAAACTTTTCGGTTGCATAACGTCTAAAAGCCATTATAATGAATTACGGCCGCCACATTGAACATTTATTTATAGTCTTACCTACGTTTTTGAAGGTACGGCACCGGTGTGAAAAAGTAATTTTGCAGTTAAAGCGTCGCCTGGTGAAGGATATTTAAATTGATTTTTTAATAAATCTTTCGTTAGCTAAAAAAATCCCATGTGCATTTTAGTGAAAACCGCATGGTGCTACGACCAAAATTTTTTGATTATATTTTTTATTTTCTATGGCTTTTGGATCACCCTGCATATATAAATTTACATAGTTTTTCTGAAGCAAATTTTTGTTTTACTTTTCATCATTCAAAATAACAATAATAATAGTAAAAATAATAATGATGATGATGATGATGATAATAAATAAATAAAACTCTCATACATAATTTCGCATGATATATATATATACTTTTTAGTTCCCCATCATACTATAGGTATGGGGAACTTAGGTAATCGTGAAAAATTTCGACCTCGGGTTTTTGACTTTTCTACACGTTTTCAGGCGTGAGGAATCCGAAAATGACAAAATTTCTATGGTGTCTGTCTGTAGGGTGTCTGTTAGTGTGTTAGTCTGTTAGTGTGTTAGTCCGTTAGTTTGTTAGCCTGTGTACACGATATCTCAAGAACAAATTACCGCAGAGAGGTTAGATCAGTTTTAAAATATTACTTTCGACACTGGCAAGAACCCTATTCATTTGCAACATTCGAATTTAAAAACTTCGTAAGTTATTAGAAATTTACGATTTTCTTAACATGGGAGAATAGGACAAAAATTCACTTAAACGTGCATTTAATGGAAAATTTTTACTGTAAAAATGTCAGAGCAGTTTTAAAATATCAGTTTGATGCCGGAATGAACATCAGTAACTATAAATATGCTACTTTGGAAATTTCGCAAGTTATTGAAAATTTACGAATTTCTTAACATGGCAGTATAGGGTAAAATTTCCCATAAACGTCAATTTTGAGAGATATTTTCATTGTAAAGATGTCAGACTACTTTTGAAATATTATTTTGGACACTGGCATGAATATTAATGACTATGAATTTTCCAATATAAAGATTTCGTAAGTTATTGGAAATTTACGAATTTCTTAACATGGCTGAATAGTGCAAAATTTCACATAAACGTCAATCTTGAGGGATATTTTCATCGTAAAGATTTCAAACCACTTTCAAAATATTATTTAGGATACTGGCATAAATATCATAGACAATGATTTTTCCAATTTAAAAAATTCGTAAGTTATTTGGAATTTACGATTTACTTAACATGTCAGAATAAGGCAAAATTGAGCATAAACTTCCATTTTGAGGATCCTAAATACTACATTAGACAACTTCAAAATTACGTTTGTATTTGTTTGAACATGATTGAATACAAATATTCTAATAGGAAAATTTCGTAAATTATTCGTAATTTACGATTTTATCAACATAGCGAAATTGTAAATTTTTCATATAAATATGAATTTTGAGGATTATTGCATTGGAAATAGTAGCATGAAAACTAAACAACGGAATTGACCCCGATAAAATAAATTAATAGATTAGAATAAGATAAATATATCGAAGTGAACGGTGGATTGCCTATTAGGCGGGGATTTCATTCTGTCACTGTATCAAGCTTTGGTCAAATTCATTTCTTTTAACATGATTATAATATGTCTCGCACTAGAAATTTCTGAGAACATAAATATGATGGGGAACTGAGCAGAGTCCACCTATGCCAACTAGTTTTTTACACTATTGCATTTTGACATACATGTATTCACTATTTTATGCTCATATACATGTACTTTCTATTTTATTCTCTATGTCATACAGGACCGTCGCCTTTTTTTTTTTTTTTTTTAATTTTGTTGATATTTCTCCTATTTTGCTAAGCATTATGTATAGTATTCCCGAATTTTTCAAGCTACATGTCACAAACTATGATAAAACAAATACATTTTATGATTATTTTATTTTCTCTGGAGTAGTAAAATAATAATAATAATAAGACAAAATTAAATTTGTTTCATTTAGTTAATTTAGTTTTGAAATTATGCTATTTCAAAATTATTAGTTATGTTATCAATGTAAAGAACTTTTTTTTTTTTTTTTTTTTTTCGGTGACAAAGTAATTATTTTACGCATAACCTAAACGATAATCCTTTGAATTTATTTGTAAAATATTTTATAGAATTCTACTGTGATAATACAATTTTATTGATATGATACAATAATACTGATTTTACACATTATTAATAATAGAAACTAAAAGAAGTTTACTTTTTGGCTATATTTATTTAATTTTTTATTTAAAAATCTTTATCTGTAACTGTTTCGCTTTTACACAATCGTAAATTAAATACAATTAACACTTCGAATAAAAAATATTTTATTTTATTTTATTTTATTTAAACATATGCAGTTTAAAAACATAAAAATAAATAATTTATTAATAATTTTTCTTGTTTAAATTGCCTCCAAAAATATCTATAACGTTGGTAACTTAAATGGCTTAAAACTAAAATCTTTAATTTTTATTAATTTTCTATTAAAATAAGTACCTTTTTATTATTTAATTATCTTATTTCATTAATATAAATAACATCGGAAAATCTTTGTAAAATATTCTTTAAACAGAAATAAATTAGAAATTAAAATGGATTCTAATTGCTAGCCACAATTATAATAGTTATTTATCAATATCCAACTGAGCTCGAGCTTAATATAATCAGCTAAATATTATATAGTTATATCTACCACTCCGTTTCAAGAATGTAATCCTTAAATTTTATATGCTATACACAGAGAAAAATTTCTGTAGCTGACATCTAGAATCTAAATTGTGGCTCCAGAAAAAATAGTTCCATGTCATCCTTATAATTTCTACTCTCCTTTGAAAGCGAGTTCTAGAATTCCCTGTTAGAATTCTAGAGAGTTTGTCTTTATTATTAAGGTCAAACTTATTTGAAAATATCTCGAAATAAATGCGAACACAAGAGGCGGGTTTCAGCAACCATAATCTTGGTTTATGTCCCAATCCTAGATAATCAAGCCAGAATTTCTAAAGACAAAAGATTAAGAGTATTCAGACTATTCAGAATATTGTTTCGCCATCTAGAAATGTATAGACTAGAAATTCTCGATCATTTCGTCTATTCAGTTTATTGGTGTACCTTATGCGCATAGCTCGTAAATCTATATTTCTAGTTAAGGAATTTAGAAAATGGCCACTTATTCACTTTAAATGTGTGATTAACTATTCACTTAAAACGTGTTTGCTTTTAATACTTTAAATGAAGGCGGTATATTTTTGCCGTATATAATCATTTTTAAAAAACATATTTCATGTTTTTTTGTATTATTATTATTATTATTATTATTATTATTATTATTATTACCTTCTTATTAAATTTGATTGTTACACCGGATTTAACGTCACACTAGTTCTGTGCTATGGGTATTTGGCGATGGTCTGGCACGCACCACTAGGGATGATCCGGAGACATGTCATCACTATTTTCCTCCTTCACGTTGCTTCCCTACTTCGGTGACCATCAGCGGTATAATTTTGGATGAGAACATGGAGGACATTTCGGACACGACGGATTTTATGTGCACCAACCACCATTAGTGTACACGACGTCCTATGGCAGGTTCGAGTATCGAACCCGCAATCTTACAATTACGAGTTCGGCGCTCCACCGACTGGGCTACCGCTACCCTCTTATTAAATTTGAAAACTCTTATAGAGATTTTTTCTTCTTTAATACAAATACAGGGTGATTATAATTAAAGTTACGATTTAGAAAAGCTATAACTTTAAAACTAACTGTCAAAATGACTTGATATTTTACCAGAACAGTAATGAGGCAATGGAATTTTGTTTGATGAAGGGAAAGAAGTATTTATAAAATGTGCCTATAGATGGCGCTGTCAAGGTAATCTCAAAAGAAATGCCCAAATAGATTCAATATACACAGGAATGTTGTCAGCAATATAATAGAATAGCAGGAAACAATAGACATTAAGGGTTTACGACAACTTTTTTAGAAAGAAAGGCAAGAATACGTGTTTACAGCGGAAACAGCGATAATGAAAAGAGAAAAAGAGGAGCTTCATGAAACAAATATCTTACGAATGGTTAACGATACATTTTGGAACTTATTTTTTTCCTTTGCGTAACAAAATTCCACTGCCTAACAACTGTTCTGGAAAAATATCAAGTCATTCTGAGCGGTAGTTTTAAAATTATAATTTTTTGAAATCGCAACTTTAATTATAATCTCCCTACATATAAAAACTAAACAAATACAACTTTTTTGATTTATTACAATTCTTTTAGAAGTGTTTTTATTTCATTTCTGTAGAAAATACAGTGTTTATACGCATGCATATGTATTGCTTTATTTTATTTACGAATCATAAAAGAAAAAAAAAAACTTTATGACTTCTAAGTACTCACTTCGGATACAGTAATATGTTCTAAAATACTGGATCAGCGTTTTTATACCTCTTAACCCAATAAGTATTTATGTCTGCTCTTTATTTTATTTTCTCACATAAAACACTTGCAATATATATTTTAGTATTTTAGTTTACAAGTGAAGTATTTCAAATATTTCTTGGCTAAGTCTTCTTCTTCTTCTTCTTCTTTTTTTTTTTTTTTGTAATTAATGCCAGTAATTCAATTTGTGCAATCCTTTTAGTACTTATTAATAAAGTACGTAATTTCTGTTTTGTCTATTTTTTAAACAATTGTGGACAATATTTATTAACTTTTTGGCAGTATAAATCATATTTCATCCCGACAATGCGAAGAAACTATGACACAGATCATGATAAAAATTTTAAATATAACCATAACAACTTAAAACTACTACATATAATGATGAGAAAATTCAGTAGAGAAAATAATTTTATTTTTTTATTTTTTTTATATATAATTTCAAAATTTAAATAATAAAGAGCACAAACAATATTTATATAAACTAGTAGACTAGAACGATACAAAAAACCCCGCGCATTATGTAAAAAGATGGATCTAACAATAGTAACTAAAAACGGGAATATATTAAAATTCTTTCAAATGTACAAATAGGTAAGACGTAAAAACAGATGATATCAAATAACATAACAAATTAACATGTGCATATACATATTATTCAAATGTCATTAAGAAAATAGAAAAAAAAATTATAATGATAAGTTAACATTTGAAAGATAAATTTAAAAATGAAATATTTCACAAAGAATCGTGAAGAGAAAAATTGACCTTCAAACTAATAGCGCAATAGCAGTATGCTTAACTCGACTGTCATAATACAAATCCCAATTCCTTATGACATTCGCAAGAAATCAGGAAAGAAATCATGATAAAAATTTTAAATATATCCGTAATTTAAATTTATAATAACGTAACATTTTTAAATTTAAACAATGTTGGGCACAATAAAATATCTATTAATCAGTGGCTAAGAAATTTGCCCAGAATCCGCACATTGCCTGAGAGGATACTCCTAGAAAATATAAAAAAACAGGAGGATACTAAATTTCTTAAGAGTATACAAATAGGTAAGGCGTAAAAGCAGCTGATATCCAAGTATAAACGAAAATAAAATTAGCACATCATGAAATATTTACCCTATATATATATATAGGGTTAATATTTCATGATGTGCCTATATATATATATAATGTGCCTATGTATATATACATGATGTGCCTATGTATATATATATATATATAAAGAAAAAGAAGGGTGGAGGTAGAGAGATAAATAGTTAGATAGATATAATATAGTTAATATAGATATAAAATTAATTCAGATTCATTGTTAAATAGTGCGAAATGACTTGAAACATTTTCAAATTATATATATATATATATATATATATATCTAATTATGAAAATACTTACGTAATTCTGTTTATATTAAAAATTTATATATATGAATAAATCTTAAATATTAGTTTTTGGATTTCTATTTCTAAAATTTTCTAAGTTACCTGAAGTGTTTGTAAAATGTTTTTTTTTTTACTTTTTAAATTAGATGCATAAACAGAGTTAATATCTCTGAACACAACTGATTAAAATAAACCAACAAAATCATATTATTTATTAAAAAATCATACGCATCATTTTCTTAAATTATCAAAAATTTATTTAATTATATTTGAAATATGTGGGAAAAGAAAGGGATCAATTTAAAAATTTATATTTATGCAAGTGTCAGACAAAACTGAAGGTTACTTATGATTCACTGATAACACTGCTCTACCTGAAAATTGCCCCAATACCATTTTTGGAAATTTTTATGTAAAATGGCCTCCTGAATCAGAAGATGACGCCCATTTTGACCTATCATCCACCATTTTTTAGGGATGGCCCCCTATTTCTATCACTTTTCGGTAATTCTATAGCTATAAATTTGTATTTTATGGGGATGGTTAGAGGATTATTTTAACTGTTAAATCTTCTGTTAAATATCTTCTATCTATTAACATTTGCGGCAAAGGGGAAATTTAGGGGGGGGGGGGGGGGCGGTGCCAGTGGAATTATGTATTACATTTCTTATATATGTATATATATATATTTATTTAATCTGTTATTTATGTTATTTATTAAACATTATATATATATGTATTAAGTGTTAATTTTTTTTTTTTCATTATTCAAATCACATTCATGGTCATAAAATGACCGAACATTGATAAAATTGGGGAAGGTGGTGGTGGTGTCCCGAGAAAACGGTGAGTGACTGGGCAAAATGGGAGTCATATTCGGATTCAGGAAGTCATTTTACATAAGAATCAGCAAAAATGGTATCAGGGCTAGTTTTTTTTTTTTTTTTTTTTTTTTTTTCAATTCAGCGCAGTGTAATTTAACAAATTTTACTATAAAATTTATTAGTTGCGTAATTTTTTTTTTGTATACATTTTTGAAAATATGTTGAAAGGAACTTCTGATAAGCAACGATGAATTGTAATTTTTTAATAGTCCCTGCAATAAAACTTATATTCTTATGTGTACTACTTTCAGTAGGAAATATAGTAAAACTGAACGACACAGTAGAATTTCAAAGAATTCTATAATTATTTTCAGGAAACTAATAAGAGACGAACACTGATAGACAAAAAAATCGAAGTAATAAATAATTTCCCACTTTCTTTGAAAGTTTGAAAACTCGTGGCACAGCTGAAATTGCACGTTGAAAAAGTTTTCATAGTGAGTCCGGACTTTTTTATAGCCCTTTAAACGAATCAGTTATGTTAATAATACCGTTTCTATCGAAATTTTCTAACATTTTAGAATTATTTATTTGAATTTTGTTATGGTTAGATCATCTTAAATATATTAAAATGTTCTGAAAAATATACCTCTCTTAAACTGGAATGTATTCAAATTATTTTGTAAATTTCTATGTAGAAACTAAAGTTACTGCATTCATGATTTTCAATTGGCAATATTCTACTGAAAAGCTGAAAATAAATCTAAACAACATCTATCAGTTTGAAGGTGTTCAAAAATTATTAATTTCTGAAAAGAAAGCACCGACTGACAGACCAACAGTTAGAGATATACAAATTGAAATCATAGGCAGTCTTTAACTTGGTTTGAAAAATCTTTAAATTCCATATCTCATATCAAAAAGCACTTCATGCAATTTCTACATAGTATATAAAAATATTTTTGTGTATTAAACACATTAAAATATTTATGTGTAGTTATGTAAGCGAATCCTTAAAGCCAATCATACCATAGTCAACAGAAAGCATTTTTTGTTCATCTGAATAATGAATTATTTTATTGTATTTTATGTGAAGCTTAAAGGTATTAAAATAATCGTAAAAATCGTAATGTATTCCAATTCTTTTATGAATCCTGTAAAAAATAGTCCTATTTACACCCTTTTTAACATAGAACATACCACCGAGTGACTGAGAAGGTATATTAATTTCAATGCATTCCAAATATACAAGGTGCATCATAAATTCGTACAAACTTCAAAAACTCATAATAAAAGAAATAATGCCCAGAATTTTTGTCAGTTAGCGAGAATATGATCAGAAAGCATTAGATGTTTATTTTTCATGTGTAAAAAAAAATATTTCAAAAATAATTGAAAAAGGGTCTCACACGTCATACGGGGACATGTTATGCAAATCAGGATAGTAATAAAATATCTGCCTGGAAATGGACTCATCATTCCATGCCGGCAGCAAGCTGTTGTAACCAGACCGAGCATTAGTGGTTAAACTAACGGACTGGCACTAGCGGGGACATCAAAATAGACATGCTATACTCAGCTGTATTAGGCGTAGTGACACGTCTCTATGCATAATATTTTGTTTAGTGGTCCTGTTGAACATATTGTACTTTAAAATAAATACACAATATAATGCTATTGTGATCTGCTTCATTTTCAGTTTGTGTTTGCCTGATTTGTATAAAACGTCGCGACATAACGTGCGAGCATTCTGTTTTGGTTATTTTGGAATCATGTTTCATACGTGGAAAAAACTCCAATGTCTCTCTTATCATTTTCCACAAACCCAATTTTTTTTTTTTTTTTTTAAGCAAACTTTCTTTATTTATAAATTCTTGAAAATCGCCTTAAATTAATAACTGGTATTTATGAAAATTAAGTCGCAGACAAACTGAAATCGTAAACATTTCGTAAACATTCGAAATCGTAGACATCGTAATTGTGAGAATTAAATCACAGACAAACTAGCAGACAAACTGAAATCGTAAACATTTTCAAAAATATTAAAAATTATTGAAAATTGTGTATCAATTAACTATCACACATCATTCAATATAATTCAGAGTGAAACACTATCATTTACTAAAATATTAAACGTACACACTGCTAATAAAAACACACTATCTATCCGTTTTTTATCTGTAAAACGAGCAAACTTTTATGATATGACTTAATATTTTCCGCTATACCACAAAGTTCCCAGCAATCATTATTTTGAATACCACTTTTTTAATAGTAATCTTCATTAACCATTTGTAGTACATATATTCGAAGAAATAATACAAAAATTGTTTCCTATAAAAAGTGGTATTCAAAATAGGGAAATTATGGGAAAAACACTAATTAATGATTATTTGGGTGGAACTTCTGCTGAAGAGCAAAAACATGTAAATCTACTGCTTTTTCTTTTTTTTTTTTCCTCAATGAATGTACAAATTCTACCAAAAATGTAGCTCTTATATGATGACAAACATAAATATAGGCTATTCATGTACAATGTAATCAGAAATTTCTTACTTTTCAGATATCGCCTTAAAAAATATCTGCCTATGAAAAATTTTGCTTAATTGGTTGATTGGTTGGATTTTTATGTCGTACTAGTGCAGCGCTGTGGCCGATTGGTGACGACATCAGAAAATTTTTGAAAGTGAAATAACTCAGAGATTATTACACGTAGATATTATTATTTTCCCCCCTCTAACAAAAGAGTTTTTTTTATATAATATAAATAATAGCACATAAATGGACCGTATACAAATTTTATTTTGTATTTTAATATGTATACAGCACCTTGAACAAAAATACTATTCCTGAATACCAAAGTTAGTTTGAATAACTTTTGTAATTTTATGTATAATTTTTTTTTATCCGTAATTAAGGAATAATCACTGTAACACCTATTTTCACCCCCCCCCCCCCCACAGTATATTAAAATAAACTTTCTATGAATACATAGTGGAAATAAATAACTCTTTTATTCGCATAGTTTTTTTAATTAGAATTTTTGTTGCTGTTGTTATTATTGGGTAGATTGTTAATTTCAGATAACGGCTTTAACCTTTTGCGGCGCAAGACAATTCGGATCATTTAAATTATACTGCCACCGGAATTCATGAACTAAATTAAACTAAAAGAAATTTTAAAATTTAAGGTTAAAAAAACTGGCCTTTTCTGATATGTTATAAACGTAAATATTTGCTAAAAATTTTCCGGGATAAATTTTTGCAGCTGTATCTTAAATTTTGCGTCCTTGCAGCGAGGACGCCGCGCGTTAAGGGGTTAAACAAACATTTAAAATATAGTATTTTATATATTCTGCAATATTTTTTTTTCTAATACCTATGCATAAAAGAAAACTATTCAGAATTTTATAAATCCCCTTACAAAATTAACCAAAAAAAAAAAAAAAAAATCTTATTTGGTAAGAGTTTCTAATAACCTTTGAAATAAGGTGAATATTTAAACTTAAATGATAGCTTAGCAGCATTATTGCTTTTCTTTAAAGAAATAAGTAAATATATTTTTCATTACGGCTTTCATATAAAGAACACACAATGTGCTTTTCACAGTTTAAGTTCAAATATTAACTTTGGAAGAAGGAAAACTTACAAAAAAATTTTATGAAGAAGTTTTTTGATCTTACAGAATAATTCAATTTAAGTTAAACACGCGAGAACATTACGTTTTTTTTTTCTTTTATTGAACATAAAAGGTATAAATTTTATTTCAAACAACCTTTATCTTTGTTTCTTTTTTCTTTTGTTTTCTTTTGTTTTCCTTTATTTACTTTTATTCCTTATATATATATATATATATATATATATGTATGTATGTATATATATATATATATATTTATTTAATTTCAATAATTTCTTGGCATCTTTCTATTCTCCAGTTTGTGTAAATGTTTTACATGTGACTACTTTGTTTTTTTCTAGTTTTCTCTATGGATTCCTTGATCATTTCATTTTTTATTTAATTTCTCATTTAAATTGGTTTTGCTGCCTCAATCGGGGCGGGAACAATATAAATTGCTATGATTAGCTATATTGTTTTACGAAATCGATGCAGCTTTCAGAGCGTTATGAAGTACATGCCCCCTGACGAGTTTTTACTTCTAATTTTAAGCATTTTTATCCAATTATTATTTCTGTGGTCCTTTTGTTATTTTCTCTGTCATTAAGTTTAATGGTCCTTTTTTTAATTATTATCATTCTTGTCGGCGTAAGTAATTTAAATTCTTTTTGTCTCTTTTTGGTTCTTAATCTTTATCGCAACATTTTTGTGTCAGTCTTACCTATAAGTTAAAATCAGTTCTATTTTTGTTGTGTTGGTATTATTTTGAATCTATTAATTGCTAAATTTTAAGGTTAAATTTTTTTTTACGATATATATCATTTATATATATATATGTATATATATATATATATATATATATATATATATTTAATGTAGTTGCTGAGTTAAACGTGAATGCCCGTATAAAATATGTACTATTTACGATTTATTTTATCCAGTTTTTTAAAGATATGAAGTTGATATTTTTAAGCTATGAGAAAGATTTCAGAGCCGAGACTCGAACTCGTCACTCCGTTTACCATGCGGATGTTCAACCACAGAGTCAGCATGGCCAATTTTCCACTCGGCATTTTTCATATAACATCTATTGATACGGTTACTATGTCTGTCACAGTATAAGTAACAGGTAATCATATTTTACGTGGCAACTCTGATAGACCTCGTAAATTCATATTGAGAATCCCCTTATTTTATGACCCTCGTATATTCATTTGGCCTTACTTTCAACACCAACACCAACACCATACTGAGCATCCACATGGGAAGTGGAGTCCTAGGATCGATTCCCAGCTCTAGCATTTCTTGCGTAGTTGGTTTAAAAATTCATTCTCATAATCCATCTCTAAATAAATAAATATATATATATATATATATATATATATGGATGGTAAAAACTACATTTCTACATATTTTGCCTGTTAAAATAAGTATAGATATTCTATGTTCAAATTTGGGTGATTTTAAATTATAAGTTTTAAGAAATTTATAATAATGTTTTTACATTATTATAAAAATATTATTATATTATACCGAATTAAACTAAAATATCTGTGTCAACATTTTAATAAAATAATCATTAATAATTTTCATGTGCAATACTAATTTTTATTTTGTAGAGTACATTGATTCAGTTTTAAGAACATCTCTTTTAATTAATTTTTCTTTTCTTTTTTATGTACTGTTTTTAAATTTAACCCTTTCTTTTTGAAGTCGCACATAATTTAAATGAAGTATTTTTTTTTCACCACACGGCAATTTTTATTGAAGATTTGGAATATGTCTGAATAATAAGCTATTTTTCTTTTATTAATTTTAACTATAACATAATTAATAATACTATCATGGCATTGTGTGTTATATAAAATATAATGTGTTATACAAAAATTACGTAATTTTAAAACGTTCATTTGTGAAATTTAAATAAGCTTAATAGAAAAATTTTAGATTTAACATAACAACAAATATGCATAAATGGTAAATGACGTTATCTTATTTGCGTGGAATTATGTTTGAAATACTTAATAAAAATATTTTTAGGGGCAACAATAATTTGGGTTAAAAAATAAATAAATAAGTAGGCAAATAAAAATGTTACTTTTTATTTAAAACTCGGTCATTTAATTGAATGAACTTGCACATTCAGATGAACTTGCAGCGAAGAATAACTTATAGTTTAAGAAAAACTTGTAGCTAAGAAAGAGAATTTCTAAGTAATCGTACACAATTTGTAAATAAATGCTTTTTTTTTTTTTTTTATATCTTTCGATTTAAAATTCTTTTCTTTAATATATTTACTTGTACCTGGATGTAAAACCGAACTTTTCTGGTTTTAATATTCATATGTATTTTTATTTTCTTTCAAATAACAGTTTATAAAAAGAAATCGTTTTCAAAACTTTACTGTCTGAGGTTTTGATATATTTGTTCATATTTTACAAAATTTTAAACATCTACACATACAATTCTTAATCTCGATAGTTTTAAGAAAAAAAAAAAAAAAAACAATTATATTATAACACAACAATTCATTTCGCGAATATTACTGTTTATATTATCAAAGAATTCTGTGTGAGGTCGCGGCTTGATCGGTAGGAGCGTTTGTCTATCGAAGATAGTGGGTTCGACTCCAGGGGCTTGCAGATTTTTTTTTTATAAATATTATATTTTATTATGCTCTATAACATTCTAAATACGTTTTAAACAGAAAAGCAGAATCATGCGCAATCTTTATTCATTTATTTATTCACTTATTTATTAAAAAGACTTTAAAATGGTAGATTTTTTAGGCCTAGCATGGCGGTGTATTTAAACCTAAAAAGATGGTGGTGTTTTAAGACATTTGCTATGTCTTAATTTCAGATGCAGAAAGTTGTCTTAAAAAGAAAGACTTTTTTTTTTTTTTTCCCGCTTAAAAAATGTTTAAGACACGTTTTCGTTTAGAGTGTGAGTACTGTTTTTTAGAAAAGCTAAGACACATGCCGCCTCCTTTCTCAAATGACTATCAAAGATCAAAATTTTTTACCATTCAACCTTCTAAATCTTAGAAAAGGAAGTAGTGTTCCTTGGAATAACTTTCATAGAAAACTTAACGAAAGTGCCATCTCCTTCTGCAAATTTGTGAAATTTTTACTTTTTAATCCTGGAACGCTTTCTTATGATCGTTTAGCTGCTTACTTACAGATAAAAAAAATATAAATAAATAAATAAATAAATAAATAAACTTACTGTTTCTTTTGTTTTTCACTTTGTATTTTAGCTATCATATTTCACAGCAAATATGAAACAAATGTTTTTTTAACTAATCTTTCTTTTACCACCTAGTGGTCGATATTTCCAAATGAAATTATGTTCAAATTATAATATATACTTAATATTATTTTATTACATAATATTAATAATATAATATTATAAATATACTTTTATTATATTTATAATAATAAAAGCTCAAATTCAGCTTGAGCTTTCATTATTATAAATATAATTATAGTAGTGGAATAAAGTTACTCTCATGTAATGCGTATTTATAAAAATAATAACAGTTCTTTGATCAAGATAATTAATGAGACTAAATCCTAATGGGAATTCAAAAGCGATATTTTGTTCTATTCCAATTGGGTATTAACAGTATGATGTATCTCGCTAAATAAAATCATTTAAATACTACATACAATTATGCAGATTATAAAGATACGAAAATGCAAATATTTATGGTAATACAAACTAATTGTTTTGTTATGAAATTTATTTTTGTCTCTATCTATTTCTGGAAAATAGAAAAATAAATGAAAAGAAAATTCTTTGGAGGAAGGAAAATAATCCTTACAGTAAAATTAAGATAAATAAATCAGAAATGTGGATTATATAAAAAAGAGATATGTTAGGTTAGAAAATGATTTAGAAAATTTGAAGGGAAATTTTTTTATATTATATTTAAATAAATTTTTGCTAATGATTTTTGCTAGTGTATTATATAAAATTTTATTTAGTTTCTTTTATTATTATTATTATCATTACTGATGCCACTAATATAGCAAGCGTTAATCGTCTGCTCTTAATTGTGTATTTATTATTTATGCAATTTTTATCTTGAAAAATCCAGAATGGGCAAAAAATGTTGCTCAAACATTCGACTTTGCATTTTACTTTTATTTCATATATTTTATTTAACAGCTGTCAAATTTGACATTCTTGGAGGAGCTATCAATAACATTGAATACAAGGACAAATTTTCTCAAAACGATATTTCTAATTTATAAACAATTTACACTTCAAAAATTTTAAAATCTGGACAAATATGAATTTCACAAATCTAGTTATCTCGACGAAAAGCCAAATATTTACGAAAAGGTTCGTGATAACAATATTTGACAATGAACAAGATTGTAATGCAATTAATTTTGATTTAATCTTCTACTGCTAATCACAGTGACTATAAATTAGAAATTAAAGTTGTAAATTTAAATATCATTTTCTTCTTTATAATTACATAAATATATATTTTTTAATTCCTTATAAATATCTTACTAATTTGTACATTATTATTATTACATTATTATTGATGCATTATTATTGATACACATCTTATTAATTGGTACATATCGTATTAAGTCTTACATTCACTTAAAAAGAAAAAGAAAAAAAAAACTTTAATAAAATAAATATTTTCCTAGGACTAATAATTTAATTTAATTAACAACATAAACTTTTTTTTTTTTCATTTGAACTAAAAAATTATTTATGAAAAGTACCTG
The DNA here is from genome assembly GCA_963930645.1 of Salticus scenicus. Lineage (NCBI taxonomy): Eukaryota > Metazoa > Arthropoda > Arachnida > Araneae > Salticidae > Salticus > Salticus scenicus. The sequence goes on along the minus strand of OZ005659.1, from coordinate 227,616,441 downwards.
GTGAGATTCGAACTGAAGATCCTCGGCACCCAAGCCACATGCTTTAGTGCTGTGCCGCTTTTTTATAGTGTCAGCAGTTCTTTAATTGGTATTGATAGAAACAGCTGAAACTTTCAGGGTCATAACTCACTCTATGTGGAAATTTATTGATTCACTCTTCCCTTTTTAGAAGAAAAAGGTGTATGCACATTTCAACTAGAGCCAAAAATTGATCACAACTGTAATACAAATAATATAACGCTTTTTTTTTTTTTTTTTTTTTTTTTTTTACAAACCATGTTCCATTTCAACAATATTTATATAAAATTGGAAAGCGAAACTCCCCACAAATTATATATGGACAACTGTCCACCTCCCTACACTATGTCCTGGAATGTTCTCTGATCAGTAATTATCACCTTTAAAAGAATCCACAACAAATCTTAAGCATCTGCATAAAATTGATAATGTGACAAAGCAGCATGTGGCAGGGAATAATAAATTGTATGAATTATAGTGAAGGAAAAAAAAATTCAGTCCATTAACTAAAAACAATAATCAAAACTAAAATCCATTAACTAAAAACGACAATCTCTACGGGTGGTACAAACTGAAACACTATACCAGTTCTCAATAAATAAATAAATAAATAATAAATAATTAACTAAAAAATAAATAAAATAAAATAAATGAAAGTGTAGTATGAGGCAATTAAACCTAAGATGTACTATTATTTAACAGAAGTTCATTTTGTGTTAGATGATGGGCATGCCTACAAAAATGACTTAAAGAAAATAATAATGGAATTGTAAATAATGTAACAATAAACTGGGTTCACTGGTACGTGGGTATTCAGCGACAGGCCATGGAATTCAACTGATAAGGCATTCAGCTTCGGCTATGGTCTGGTGTTTTGTCCTGTTCTGCTAGAACATATATTAAAATTTTAATTAATTAATTATTTATTTTATTTTTTATAGCTGGTATGGTAGACAGCAATGTCCATAATCAGACTTGCTTAAAAGTAATAATCAATGAAAAAAATTTCTGTTTCATTTATAGTTTTTTGCATTACGATCAAACTTAAATCCTGTTATTGGCCTTAAACCCTTTTATTGGTCTTAAGTCCTTTTATTGGTTTCAAACTTAAACTATGCATTTGTCCCTTCTCTGTGTATTAGATGGTAGCACTACTCAGAAATTTAACAAAGAATGTTTCAGAGGAAGCCATATGCAGAAGTCCCTTTAAATTTCTAAAAAAAAAAAAAAAAAAAAAAGCGGGAGTGCATTCCAGTGGTTTCATAATGCAGTCTTGCCTATTTTACTGTCCAGATGAAAAGCCGTACTTATATTTTGACTTAAAAACAATTGTTGCAAGATTTTGGAATTCCTAGGATTAACTTACTCTTAACAAGATAGTATTAGTCATGGCCTAGCAAATCCTCGACGATCGCTTCAGTTGCCGAGCCCGTTCAATTTCCGAGCTTTGACTACTTTTAGTTCCCCATCATACTATAGGTATGGGGAACTTAGGAAATCGTGAAAATTTTCGACCTCGGTTTTTTGACTTTTTTATACGTTTTCAGGTATAAGGAATCCGAAAATGACAAAATTTGTATGGTGTTTGTCTGTAGGGTGTCTGTTAGTGGGTCAGTGGGTCAGTCCGTTAGTGTTAGTCTGTTAACACGATATCTCACGAACAAATGATCGCAGAGAGGTCAGATCAGTTTTAAAATATTACTTTCGATACTGGCAAGAACCCTATACATTTGCAACATTCGAACGATAAAACTTCGTAAGTTGTGAGAAATTTACAATTTTCTTAACATGGGAGAATAGGACAAAAATTCACTTAAACGTGCATTAAATGGAAACTTTTTAATGTGAAAATGTCAAACCAGTTTTAAAATATCGGTTTTGATGCCGGAATTAACATCAGTAACTATAAATATGCTACTTTGAAAATTTCGCAATTTATTGGAAATTTACGAATTTCTTAACGTGGCAGTATAGGGCAAAATTTCACATAAACGTCAATTTTGAGAGAGATTTTCATCGTAAAATGTCAGACTACTTTTGAAATATTATTTAGGACACTGGCATGAATATTAATGACTATGAATTTTCTAATATTAAAATTTCGTAAGTTATTTGAAATTTACGAATTGCTTAACATGGCAGAATAGAGCAAAATCTCACATAAACGTCAATCTTGAGGGATATTTTCATCGTAAAGATGTCAAACCACTTTCGAAATATTATTTAGGATGCTGGCATGAATATCATAGACTATGATTTTTTCAATTTAAAAAATTCATAAGTTATTTGGAATTTACGCTTTACTTAAATATGGCAGAATATGGCAAAATTGAGCATAAACTTCCATTTTGAGGATCATAAATACATTAGACAACTTCAAAATTACATTTATGATATTTGTTTGAACATGATTGAATACAAACATTCTAATAGGAAGTTTTCGTAAATTATTCGTAATTTACGATTTTATCAACATATCGAAATTGTAAATTTTTCATATAAATATGAATTTTTAGGATTATTGCATTGGAAACAGTGGCATGATAACTAAACAACGGTATCGACCCTGATAAAATAAATTAATAGATTAGAATGAGATAAATATATCTAAGTGAACGGTGGATAGCCTATTAGGCGAGGATTTCATTCTGTCACTGTATCAAGCTTTGGTCATAGTCATTTCTTTTAACATGATTATAAATGTCTCGCACTAGAAATTTATGAGAAAATAAATATGATGGGGAACTGAGCAGAGTCCACCTATGCCAACTGGTTTCGAATTAATTTTGACTTTATATTCCTTCCGGTGTTAGCCTTTTTTGTTACACACTTGTGATTGAAAGTATTTCATTTTCATCCTATGCATTTTTATATGGATTTTTAGCCTTTTCCCTCGTTTTCTACATTCGAAAGTGGGGTGGGAATACATATTTTATAAATATAACATATATTTAATTTATTTATTTATTTAATAAATTAATTTGATCTTGAATTTAATCAGGTAATAATAGATGTTAACCAAAATTTTCTTAATAGTTAATATTTTTTCTTATATATATATATATATATATATATATATATATATATATATATATATATATATATATATATATATATATGTATATATGATGTGACAATTTTATGTGTTGTTCTTTTGTCATATTTATGTGTCTAAAATCCGTTTTTAAAATAAATTAAGAAATTTTCGAAATAAAACATGTAGTGAACTTTAAAAAGATAAAATAGTATTTTTCTTTTTTAATCGGAAAGTTTAGTTGCCATAATATAAAGACAAATAATTAGCAATTAACTTTATTTTCTTTTTCATATTTCACTGTAAACATTTCTAAATAATCAATGGCAATAAAATAAAATTTATCTTTTGAAATGCACATACTTATAAGCAATTATTTGATAATGATTACTTAATTAAACAAAAACCTAATGGGAATTTAAAAACAATATTAGAATTACAAATGATATATATATATAAAAATACTACCATTTCCATTTATTATGCATAAATAATAGAAAATTGCTTTAATAGGAAAAAAACGTTTAATTACTTAAACCAATGACGAAAATCATAAATTTAGGAAGATCTAATTACTCAACTTAATATAAACTAATTGTTTTGTTATGAAATTAACTTCACTCAACGTTCATTAAAAAAAAAAAAAAAAAAGCGGTAAATGAATTAAAATATATCTTTTCAAGACATAAAGCTGCACTTGTCGTAAAACCAAGACAAGTAAATGAGAAATTAGGAATAAATAGAAATCACAAGAAAAATATTTGTGAACACAATACAAATACTGAAAATATGTATGAAATGTTAAAAATTATAAATAATATTTTGATGAGAGATCTGTTTTGTTAGCAAAATATATGTTTATTTTATTATTATTATTATTTATTTTATTTATTTATTTATTTATTTATTTATTTATTGCTAAACACTGCTCAAAACAATTAAATGATAATGTCTGTTTTATATAAAATAATGGTAAAAGAGATTTTTAATTTTTTTTTCTATGTGTGTGTGTGTGTGCCAGTGCCAAAAATGGTTGGTTGGTTGGTTGTATAGTTTAAGCACAATTGACTACGCTAGGACCTAGGTCTATGGGTGGAATGCTCTCCGTGAAGGGTCCTAGCCCGTATTTACGGGGGATTCGGAGAAGACTACGGAAAACTCCGAATAACTAGGTCAATGAGCGCGACCTGGGGTGGCACCCGGCACTTCCCTTCACCAGCATTAAGCACAGAACCGTTTGCACAAAATGGAAGAAGAAGAAAGTTAAAAATGGAATTTTTTCTTGCTTTCTTATTTTAGAGTATACAAATTCTGAGTTTGACTTAAAAAACGAATCTTTAGAGCAACGAATTAAATTTAGCTTTCATCTTAATGAAACACTGAATGTAATTGGATAAATGCAACAACGTAATTGTATAAATACAATGTAATTACACTGAGAAAAAAAATTATACGGCCTTCGCATCCAGAACGAATAAGTGGTCATTTTCTAAATCCATACTCTAGAAATATGGATTTTCGAGCTATGCGTATAAGGCACGCCAATAAGCTGAATAGATGAAATGATCGCGAATTTCTAGTATGTACATTTCTAGATGGGGAAACAATATTCTCAATATTCTGAATCCTTTGTATTGCGAGAAATCCGCGCTTGAATTTCTAGAATTGGATCATACACCAAGATTCTAGTTGCTGAAACTCGCCTCTTGTACTCGCATTTATTTTAAATAAGTTTGATCTCGATAATATAGGCAAATGCTCTAGAATTCTAATCGGGGTTTCTAGAACTCGCTTTCAATGGGGATTAGAATTTATAAGGATGACATGGAACTATTTTTTCTAGATCCACAATTTAGATTCTCGATTTCCGTTACTGATTTTTTTCCCAGTGTAATATAGGAAAGTTCGTTAGACATATTTTTCAATACAAGCAATCAACAAATAATTTTAATTTCAGTATAAATTAGTAAAATAATAATAATTTTACACTTTTTTTACCATGAAATTGAACACTAAAATAAATTTCAGACTGATTCTTTAAAAAATGAAGAATTCTTTCAAATATTTATCAAATAAATAAATTTCATAGGACATTTTTCTAAAACTTTTATGTCTAAACATCCATTATTATAAAACTAAAAGATGATTTTATGCATGTAAAAAAGAAAAAAAGACGAAAAAGAGACATATAAAAAAAATATTTACAACTTTATAATTCTCTTCTTGGGATTTTAACAAAAAAACATAACTACTTACATTTTATACAATATTTCCTTTTTAGCAATTTTTATAAGAAGTATCTTTATTTAAAAGAAAAAAAAAAAATGGAGTGACTCCATTTGACTTTCCGAGCATTGAATAATTAATGGTTCTGTAGATAAACTAAAGTAAGAGGAGTTGTTAAATAAACAAAAGAGAGAAAATTATAATAGAGTGTTTGAGTATTTTTCTTTATATAGTGCATGATGTTTAATTTAACGCTATTTTATCGATCACTTAGATCATAAAAAAAAGAATATTTTGTTGTGTCTCTGTAAAAACCTACAAATGCTAAATTCACCAAAATGTTTATGGTTAGTGTAACAGTGGCTTATAATATTTATATAAATTTTTGCTCCATCGGATGAAGCATTTCGACGCTATCGTACTTTAAAGTTTGAGCTCACATGCTACAATGATAACGAAATTTGCATTTTGTCCCTGAAAAAGAACCATAAGTGCTAGATTCTCTAAAGTTCATAAAGTGCGTGTGACGGTGACGTACAACATGTATATAAATTTTCAGTTCATTTGCATAAGGCGTTTAGTCGCTGTCGCACTTTAAATAATTTGAGCCTATTGGTCTTAATAATGAACAATTTTTAGTCACCAGAATCTATATAGATTGTGTGACGGTGGCCTATATCTCGCATATAAATTTTTCACTCCAACGGATAAGGCATTTAGATGCTTTCGCACTTTAAATAATTTTACCCCATAGGCCATAATGATACAGCATTATTTGTTGTGTCCCTGTAAAAACACTAGAAGTGCTAGCTTCACCAAAAGCTATGGAGTTCAAGCAACTATTACCTATAATATGTGTATAAATTTTTTGCTCAGTTTAATAAGGCGTTTAGACGCTATCGCACTTTTTGAAATTTGGTCCCATAGGCAATAATGATAGAGAATTTTTCTCTGTGTCCCTGTAAGAAAATTACAAGTACTAGATTTTCCAAAATCTATACAGATTGAGTATCTGTGACCACTAATATGTGTATATATTTTTTTCTCAATTGAATAAGACGTTCAGATGCTATCGCACTTTTAAGATTTTGGTCCCATAGGCCATAATGATAAGGAATTTTTCTTTATGTTCCTGTAAAAAGCTATAAGTGCTAGATTCATCAAAATTAATAGGGTTCGTGCTACGGTGACTTGCAATATGCGTACCAACTTACAGCTCATTCGAGCAAAGCGTTTAGACGCGTGTTCACTCCCACACATACACACACACATACATACGCACATGTATACACTCATACATACATACATCATCGTAAAAATATTAAAAACGAACTCAGGGGACCTCAAAACATATAGAAACACCAAAATCTCGAATTCGGATTTTTGACATGATTACAATACTTTCCTTACATATGTATCTTCGGAAAGTAAAACTAAAATAAAAATAAATAAATAAAAAAATACAATTTCAAATATAATAACATTTTTGCTATATATGGATTCTTTTAGTCTTTTATGACAAATATTTGTGCGAAAATATCTCTACTAAATATATTTATCGTTTGAAGTACACATTGAAAATTTTCCCTGAAGGGGAATGCTTTCCTTTTTATAACATCTATTATACTGAATTCTGTCATTTGCGGATAGAAGAAATATAAAATATGTCGATGTCTAAAATGCATTTGTAAATAACTGGAATATGATTTTTTATGGAACAATGTTTCGTTTCACCGAAAAGTAAAGGTACTGCATTTTTTCCTTTCATAAGATACATTAATAAAGCCCTTTTTCCCCTAAAGTATAAAGACTGCATCTCTTAAGACATATAATATAAAAGATAAAGTTTTATGGCTAGTACAACTAAAAATTTCAAGGACAACCATACAGTTTTTTTTAACTCTTACGTTTTGTTTTAGTTTTTATAAGATGTTTATTTTATTATAAGAGGTATTGAAATATATGTACTGTCATTTACATATATATATGAGAATGTTTATAAAAAAAATTCTATTTAAATAAATAAAAGTTTACAGATTTTTTTTTCTTTTTAATTTGTATTAGGGTTTTTTTCTTTCTTAAAAATTGCAAATTTTCTGAACAGTAGTTAGTTAAAACTGTTGGCTTTGGTAGACTTTTTTTATTTTCCTATAATGTATTATTTCTCCTAAACATCGACTACATTACAGTACGAGGGATTCTTTCTTTCTTTTATTATTATTATTATTATTTACGTACATTTTTCAATGACATAGAGAATGAAGCACGAGTGCTTGTGTATCTGATGATTTTAATGATAATCTCTTTTAATGTCATTTATAGTATTTTTTGTTTTATACAGAAACGGACCTTATTAAAAGATTAATAAGGTCCATAATACAGGTCGACATGTAAAATGTTGATTTTATAATTTTGGCTGATCTTTATGTTTTTTCGTGCACTGAAACCGAAAAAGAAGCCAATTTTTCTCTATTACGTATAGATTTTTCTCGATCCAGGATGCATGCCTATACAATTTCTTCCATTACTCTTCTACCAGTATAATTATGCAGTAAGTTTTATAGTATGTTTCCATGATTAATTAATCATAGATGCTTATTGTTGTAATTGCGAAGCACTTGTGAGACTTAAAACCATATCAACCAACCAACCAACCGATTGTTACGATGGTATACGTATGAAATCGTGCCGGTAAACATCCTGTATTGACGAAAATCTATACGTGATTTAGAAAAATGGGCTGCATTTTCAGTTTCAGCATATCAAAAAACATAAAAATCAGCGGAAATCATCAAATCAAATTTTGTCAACTTCATTTTTGTAGGGCTGTGTAATTAATATTAAAGAAATAGGCAACATATATTCGTGATCTATAATTAATATTGATGAAATAGACATCGTATATTGGTGAAAAAGGTAATCAACTCGACTAATAGGTCCAGTCAGGGACTGAAATACCAACACTAAACTATATTTCTCTCACTGTGATACATTTACCATATACATGTTACGAAATTTATTTGTATCAGTCTTGTAAATAAATTAATGAAATTTCCAGAAATAATCAGCATAATATAAGTTTAAAAAATCCAAAGAAACAAGATTTTAAAAATATTCTATTCTTAAACAAAATTATATTCATAATTGAAACTTATATATATAAACTAAATGCCCAGGATATATTTCCAATATTCATATTATCTCCAAAAGGTTAACTCTTATAATTTCTTGTTAAAAAAATTTTTTCGCAGTGATCTACAACAATCTTTTTCTCCACCTTTACAACCACTTACTTATTTATTACTTTCCGAACACTATAGTGAGGAAAGTATTGTAATCATGTCAAAAATCCGAAATCGAGATTTTGATGTTTCTATGCGTTTTGAGGTCCCCTGAGTCCGTTTTCACTATTTTTACGATGATGTATGTATGTGTGTGTGTATGTATGTGTGTATGTATGTGTGTATGTCTGTGAGTGAACACGCTAGCGTCTAAACGCTTTGTTCGATTAACCTGAAAGTTGGTACGCATATTGTAAGTCACCATAGTACGAACCCTATAGATTTTGGTGAATGGTTTATTTACAGGGACACAAAGAAAAATTCTTTATCATTATGGCCTATGGGAGCAAAATCTTAAAAGTGCGATAGCATCTAAACGCCTTATTCAATTGAGCAAAAAATTTATACACATATTATAGGTCACAAATACTCAATCTGTATAGATTTTGGAGAATCTAGCACTTATAGGTCTTTTACAGGGACACAAAGAAAAATTCTTTATCATTATGCCTATGGGGCCAAATTTTTAAAAGTGTGATAGCGTCTAAACGCCTTATTAATCTGAGCAAAAAATTTGTACACATGTTATAGATCACAGTTGAACTAACTGTATAGATTTTGGTGAATCTAGCACTTACAGTTTTTTTACAGGGACACAAAGAAAAATTCTTTATCATTATGGCCTATGGGACTAAATTTTTAAAAGTACGATAGCATCTAAACGCCTTATTGAATTGAGCTGAAAATTTATATGAGTATTATAAATCACTGTTGCACTAACTATAAGCATTTTGGTGAATCTAGCTTTTATAGGTTTTTACAGTTACACAACGAAAATTTCTTTATCATTATGATCTATGGGCTCAAAGTTCAGTAGCGTTAAATAAAACATCGTGTAATATATGGAGAAAAATACTCAAACACTCTATTATGGTTTTCTCTCTTTTGTTTGTTTAACAACTCCTCTTTCTTTACTTTATCTACAAAACTGTTAATTACTCAATGATCGGAAAGTCGAGTGGAATCACTCCAGATTTTTTTTAATGTAAATAAAACATTTTTCACAACTTTAAGGAACGAAATAACCGAAATTACTAAAACTTTAGAGAAGACAGAATTTGATTTTTGTGTCCAATTCCTTTGATTTAGATTAAATTTAAGTAAAAGCGAGAAATCTGCATAAAATATTAATATTTTTCATCTTTGTTTGAAATTTTTTAACCCTTTCATGCTCGGTGGGATATATATATCCCACTTAATTTCACTTCCCAACTGGAAGAATTCATCCCAGAAATTTTTTTAGAAAAAACTTACGTTTGTAACATATCAGAAAAGGCCGGGTTTTTTAACCTTAAAATTCAAAATTTCTTTTACTTTAATTTAGTTCACGAATTCCGGTGGCAGTGTAATTTAAAGGATCCGCGTAAAAATTGGGTTTTACAATAATTATTGTTTTTACGATTATTATTACTTTCTTCTATATGTACTATATATAGAGAAAGTATTGGATTCGTGAAAATTTCGAACTCCAGTTTTCGATACACGTTTTGGGATGTCCTGAACACGATTCAACTGTTTTTAGAAAATGTCTGTCAGTCTCTCTGTCTGTCTTTCTGTCTGTCTGTGTGTATTACAAATTTTGTGGGCGCTGTATCTCACGAATCAATGAACGAAATTTAATCAAACTTTATATTTCGTTGGACCCTGACATGATTTGGGGATCAATCGCTCATCAGGTGGCGCTGTCATCGCATTTTTTCTACATTTTTAACATGGCAGTACAAAACAAAATTTAGTATAAATGCACATAATGGTACTTATATTCAACATATGGCTTTAAAATTAATATTATTTATTGATAATAGTAGTAATTAACTAGGAGGAAAAAATTGTGCATGTGGGAGCAATACTCTCCCCCCCCCCCCCTGAGGGAAGTACACCCCGGGGGAGTAAATTTTCAATATGGGTATCTTTCGAATAAGCTCCTGAATACCTTTAAAATGAATAGTTGAACTACAGATCTGTGGTAATTTAAAACAAATTTATCGATTTTGTGTACCTTTAAACGAAAAAAAAAATCGCATTTTTTTTATAATTGCAAAAAATTGATTTCCTTTCGGCATTTAGTGATATGTATAACTCTGTCAGATAAAAATCGGCTGCATTTATAATGAAAAATAATTTAATAATTTAATAAATAATAAATGTTGAGTGAATTTTGTGTAAAATTATATAGAAGAAAGTCATGTGGTGGCCCCATCATACTAGTTTTTTTTTTTTTTACTTTCTCTTACACTTACGGTGGAGAAAATATTGTTTTAGGGTCAAATTTTCGAAAGTGAGTTTTTGCTATATTTATGTGTTCTGAGGTTCCCTCAATACGAAAATCTTGTTTTTAGCGAATGGTCTCTTTGTGTATGTCTGTCTGTCTATCTGCCTGTGTCTCTGTTATCAGAATATCTCAAGAAGAAATAATAGCAGAAATTCCAAACTCGGTATTCTAAATGCTTATCATATAGGGATACTACAGTAAGTTTTTCGTTCAGATGAATCAAATGGTTCATGTACAGGGACACTCAAAAATATTCAGATATATTACGTGTATGGGAGAAATTGCAGGTAAGTAGAGTTTAGCATCTATAGACTACAATAAACCAAATGAAACGAATATATATTTTTTGTAATAGAGATAGTCAACTGGAAAAAAAATGTGCATGAAAGGGCTTTGCCTAGGGGGGAAGTCCCCCCTCGAGGGGCGTAATTTTTCATGATGGGTATCTTTCAAAAGAGCTCGCCAATACCTTTAAAACGAATGGTTGAACCATCGATCTGCGATAATTTTCAATTTTAACCAATTTTTTTTTTTTTTTTTTTTGGTAATATTGAGAATAAATTCAACTTTTTTTGGATATTTAGTGTTATACTACTTCTCTAATATGGAAATCGTCTGTATTATCATGGACAATATTTTTTTTTTAATAATAATTTTAATATATATATGCATATATATATATTTACTGAGTGAATTTCTATAGGAAAATATAGAAGAAAGTCGTGTGGTGGCCATAATACACTAGTTGTTTGTTGTTAGTGGATGTGCTTTACTAATAATATTTTTCCATTTCCAGGAAAGCTGATCGGGAATTGAAATAAATTCCTCATAGAGATATGGTAAATAATGTATGTTTTAAGCTAAATATTCATAGCTTGTTTTTTGTATATATACACGTTTTGAGGTTTCGTGATTACTGTAGTCACGTTTTTTAACGTTTGATCTTCGTCTGTGTCTCTTAGAGTAACTTAAAAACAAATAATTTTAGGAGATCCAAACGTTGTATTTTGAAGTTAATATAAGTTTTTGGCGGGAAAAGTTTGATCAAGACTGATAAGTATTAAGGAATGTTGCATGTGAAAATTGTCTGTATACTTTTAAGTGAACTTTTAATTTTGATAACAGATGTAAATTTTATGAAAATGTAGGTACATTAATGAAATAGGGGGTTGAGGGGCGATATCCCCCTCACACAGAACTAATTATCATATAAAACTCTTCCGAAGCCTAATTTGAATTGTTTAACATAAGTTTACATAACAGTACTCGTTATCTTACCTCTTAATCTCCGATCTGTATTTATAGTATTAAATTTCAGGGTGAAAGAAAGTGGTGTAAGTGACACGCCAGATTATTTCAACTGAAAAACTCATCTCTCGATGAAATGCTTTGAAAAATTTGGTGTTTAAAGAACTGGTCTTCCTCATGTTTCTCAGTGAAGTTTGGTTTAAGACAACCTTTAGGGGGCCGGTAACAAATTGAGCAAAACCGATAATGTTTGTGATCACCCTGTACCGTTAAGCGAACGAAATGAACAGTAACTTTAGGATATGTTAATGCAGACCCAGATCAATTTGTGGATGGATTTGTGTGATAATAGCATATTAAATAACGGACATATAAGCATTTATATTAAAACCTAATTTAAAAGAAAACCAGCATGTTTTTTATTTATAATATACAAAGTTTTTAACGAAAATTATTCCCACTTTCAGATAAGTCGGAAAGACACATTAAAAGCAATTTACTGCAATCGGAATACAATTATATTAAGTATCTCATGAAATATGAGCATTTTTATGAAAAACGTTTTCATTGCGCATGTGCAAAAAAGAAAAAGAAAATATTGCATTGGTTGAAAGCTAGATATAATGGGCAACTTTTGTCAAAAGTGAATTTGAATAGAGTAAACATTAATCAAATTATCCGAAAAAAAAAAAACGAGCTAGATTTTAGATATTTTCCAAGAGTTGAAATTTCTTAAGGGATTTTTCACATGTCGCATTATTAATTTGAAGATCCAATTATTTCAACTACGCTCCAAATGTACTTTTTTGTGAAAATCCTGTTATAAACTTGCAATTCTAACATATTTTTGTTTATGTACTAAGATTTGTGAGATGATAAGGGGTTTTCCACAAAAAAAAGGACTATTGCTAAGTGATTAAAATAATTGAATCTTTAAATTAATTATGCGGCATGGGAAAAATCCCCTAAGAAATTTCAACTCTTGGAAAATATCTAAAATGTAGCTCGTTTTCTTTTCTTTGTTTTTAATATAATTTGATTAATTTTTACTCTATTCAAATGCACTTTTTAAAAAAGTTGTCCAATATATCTTGCTTGCAACCTATGCATTTTTTTTTAAATATATATATATATATATATATATACATATATCTTTCGCACATGCGTAGTGAAAACGTTTTTCAAGAAAATGTTTATATTTCATGAGATATTTGAGATATTTGTATTCCGATTGCAGTATATCGTTTTATAATTGTCTTTTTATCTTATATGAAAGTGGGAATAATTTGCATTAAAAACTCTGTATATTATAAATAAAAAACATGTTGATTTTTTTTTCTCTGTGTTTTAAATAAATGCTTATGTACCCATTATTTATTATGCTATCGTCAAACAAATTCATACATAAATTAAACTGAGTCTATGTTGACATATCATAAAATAACAGTTCGTTTCGTTCACTTGATGATACAGGGTAATCACAAAAATTCTTGATTTTGCTTAATTTGTTATCGGCTCCCTAATTGTGGTCTTGAAGCAATCAAAAATGATCGTTTGCAAACCTTCCTAAACTTTGAACAGGATTGTACATGCCGAGACACATTTTTGAGATTAAAATATTTTTTTTTTCTGTCTTATCTTATCCATTTATTTGTTGCATTCTAGTTCTATATCACTGATTTAAAAAAGTTGGTATTTCTTAAAATTTCATTAAAGTTCTCAGTAATTGTTATATTTTATTTTGGAACTTACATAAATTATTTTACAAAATAACTTTATTTATATCTTCAAAAGTTCCTTCTTAAAAGTTATTCTTTTGCTTTTGTAAGAAAATTTAACTTTGGTCATTTTAAACAAAAACTAATTTGTAAAATTGGCAGCCGGAAAAAGACTGTTTAAATAGTTGTTACACTATATAAATATTGTAACAAATATTTAGAAATATTTTTATATATATAAAATACAAATTTAAAAAAAAATACTTACTTCTGCCCTTAAAAATAAAAAGAGAAAAGAAAAAAAAATAAAAGAATTTTTTTTTTTATATCGAAGGAAATCGAAAAATCCTGTGATGAAATATGCAATATTTTAGGCTATAAAATATTTTGATGTATTGTAAGATTTTGTTGTGACATCTGTGACTTTTATTGATAATAGACGCGGAAAGAATTTTATCTGCACAGGGTATTCAAAAACTTTCAAAAGTAAAATGTTTACTATAATATCCATCTTTCTCAGCATTGTTAACAGAAAAAAAATATAATAATAATAGTAGATTATTTATATTAAAATATACATGTTTGGCAAATAAATACATTTTTATTCTAAAAAAAAAAAAAAAATCGGAAATAATACAAAAAATTATTTTTCGTGTGGAATTAATTCTTATTTCAATGAGTAACAAAAAAAATATCCAATTAGTAGTTTACACGGTTAAAAAAAAAAAAAAAAAAAAAAACTTTAAAAATGGCGCCTATCACCTATCTAATTTTCTTCTTTATTAATAACAATGTAATATTCAGTTTTATGTGGTTTCCAATTAACCATAATCTATTATTTTAGCATAAAACCAATTTCGAAAAATTGTAATAAACTCTTAACAACAGTGTAATATATTACGAAATGCCGTGTGCATTAAATTCCCTGAACATTAGATTGAAATAATTAAAAATATTAAGCATTTAAATTTCTTTAAACAGAACATTAGCTATATTATCAAACTTTCACTATTTTAACAGTTTATGTCATTAATTATAATAGGAAAGAAATCAATACATAGTAATAAAGTGTTTAATTTTATCTGTCATTTTTAAACATTCTAATTGAAAGCGAGATAAGGGAAATTGTGCCGATGTCAGAGTGATGCATTCTTAATTATTTCTAACAAAATTCTTAAGTTATAAACAAGTTTAAAAATGATTATTAAAAAAAAAAATTACAATTATGATAATGTATTTTTTATAAACTTAGAACATACTTTTTTTTTCTTTTTTCAGTTCGTATGATAAACAATAATATCCATAATCAGACTTGCTTAAAAATAAATAATAAACAATAAAAAAAATCAAATGTGGTTTGAAACAACCACACGACTTCCATTACGCACTATTTCACGTATTATATGCATTTTTTGGAATTTTCCAGTAAGAGAAACTTGATATACGTATAAAGACATATAAAACAGAGTTTACATAGCAAGTTAAAAAAAAAAAAAAAAAAAAAAAAAAAAAAAAAAAGTAGAATTTTTTTAAACACCAATTTCCGAGATCTAAAACGGAACTGCCTAATCAGGATGGCGTTAATATTCCTGTAATAACAACGTAATACATTAGAAAGAATATCTAAAATGGATTAATGAAACAATATTCAAGAAAATCGTTAGAGCGATTTTTGAGATATAAACTTTTACTAAAACTTGGTATACATAATTATTGACCGTAAAACAGTAATTACATACAAAAGTATATTTAAAAGGGAGTTAATATGGCGAGTTTGAAAAAAAAATCGTACAGACGTTTTTAACCAATATCGCACCAAGCATTAAATATATATATATATATATATATATATATAATCTTAAATATATGTTTCATTAAGCCTATGTATACACACAACATCAAAAAACTTACCAACCTTTCATTAGCTTAATCTGTACAGGCTGTCCTAAAAATAGAACAATGGTTTAAGACAGTCGGAAATATAAGGAAAACAGACTATCTATATATATATATTATATAATTGTTTTACCAGTACAAAAGTGTAGAATATTACCTCAATAAATGTATGTGTCCGTTATTCTTGAACGCAAAACCTTTCTAAGTAATAATGTGTTTAAAATGTAATGAATAAATCTTCAAAAATCGTCATTTTAAAAATTAAAAAATGTATATTAAACGTTAATTTAAACTAACGATAAAGACTCACTTGTATTTATTGGACTTTTAAATAACATATCGTCTTTAATTTGAATTAAAATATTCAAAGTAATTTATATAAATACCACTTATGCACGGTGTCTTATTTTTAGGACGATGGTGAACTGTGGATTAATGGAATGCACTTGCGAGGTCTGAAATTGAGCTATTTATACAGGGTGCCTACCAACTTTCCTGAACTAACCAACTATATCATTCGAAAGGGCATCTAATAGAGTGTTTATACAGCAATTTTGTAGAAAATCGTTAGATTCGTTTTTGAGATACGCACTTCCGGTTTCGGATGTCCCAATAAAATGATACTTTGAAAAAAGAAGAATTCTTTCAAATGTTTTTCAATTAAATAAATTTCATATGATATTTTAATAAAAAAAAATTATGTTTTAAACATCCATTATTATAGATCTAAAAGATGATTCCATGTATTCTATTATAATGTAAAAAAGACAAATAAGACGCATATAAGAAAAATAATTAAAACTTTATAATTCTTCTTGGGATTTTAACAAAAACTCAATATCTACATTTTATACAATATATTCTTTTTAGCGATTTTTAAGAAAAGCATCTTTGAAAAAAATTGTAATGAAGAAATAACTATCTACGATTACAATTATAGTGACATTCTTGAAATCTATGGATTTATTTAGATATTTATGACAAAGATTATTTGTATGAAAAATTCTCTAGTAAATATATTTATCGTTTGAAGTACACATTGAAATTTTTCCCTGAAGGGGAATACTCTCCTTTTGATGGCATCTATTATACTGCATTCTGTCATTTGCGGATAGAACAAATATAAAATATATCGGTGTCTAAAATGCATTTCTAAAAAACTCGAATATGATTTTTTATGAAACAATGTTTCGTTTCGCTGAAAAATAAAAATATTGCATTTTTCCCTTTCATAAGATACATTAATAAAGCATTTTTACCCCCAGAATATAAAAAGTGTATCTAAAAATGTTATAACGTTTTATGACTAGCATAATTTAAAATTTCAAGTATAACAATACATTTTTGTTAACTCTTAAGGTTTGTTTTATTTATTATACGATGTATGCAGATATATTTACATTCGTTTGCATAATTATGACAATATTTATAAAAAAAGATTCTTTTAAAATAAATAAAATTTTAAAATTTCTTTAAAATTCATATTTGGCTCATTTTTGTCTTTAAATTTTTTAAATTTACAATACATTAGTTAAAACTATCGGCTTTGGTAGATTCTGTTCTGTTCCCTATAACATATTAATTCTCCACAAATCTTACTATACTGCACTACGAGGCGATTTTTTTTTCTCAAATTTATGTCTATTTTTGAAAGAGTGTGTGAATAAAGCACGATCTGATGACATAAATGATATTTCTTTTCTTTTCGTCTTATTAAGAAATGGACCTTATTAAAAGATTAATAAGTGTCATAATTAATATTAAAGAAATAGGCAACATATGTTCCTTTAAAAGGTAATCAACTCAACTAATACGTTCAGTCAGAGACTGAAACACCAACACTACGCTATATTTCTCTCACTGAGGTACATTTACCTTATACTTGCTTCGAAAAATTTTTTTTTATCAGTCTCGTACACAAATTAATGAAATTTCTCGAAATAATCCGCATAACACAAGTTTCTGTGAAACTTTTCCTCACTCAGCTATAATGAGAAAATATTTGATTTCGAATAAATAAAGAAGCATTTCAAGTTCGGATGTTCGTATTAAAAATGTTTATGGAATAACCATAATTGATAATTTAAACTGGTACAGATTTCTTTACGTTCAAAATAATCTACGTTCAAGGCGAAAATTTTCCCTACTCTGTCTTTAAATTTAAAACTTTGAATAATTTATAATTTTGTAAAGCAAAATTTCGAAATTCAATAAGATTTTGCCACTGTAATAATTCATACTTTAAAACTAGTCCGATATCTCTACAAATACTTATTCTTAATATAATGTCTACACCAAAAAAAAAACAAAATAAATAACAAATTGACTTACTGAGTAACCTATAGATGATCACTTATAAATTAAAGGACTGGTGTACTATAATTTAACATCATATCATAATATAAAACCAATACACGCACTGCCGGTCTCGAAAGGGCGTTTCCTCTTCATGTGCATTGCCCCCAAGGTGCTTTTCAACCTGAAGAAGAAAGGATCCCTTTCGAAACCAGTAACGTTTATATTGATTGCATGAACAAGTTTTTATGCTTAAATAAATACCTGGTTATCACGCTGATAATATAATTTTCGAATATTTCATACACCATAACTTCTTATAAGAAAAAAAAAAATACCGAAGTGGAAAAGTTTTATGAATACTAAAGTTTTAGATATGTTTACTGCTAAGTTCAGGGATAGAATATAGGTTCAGGTATGGGTGTTCATAATTGTTCGAAATATACTTTAAGCTATAGATTCTTGCTAATCAGCCTTAATTTCCAAAAAAATGACCCAATTCTCAAACCCAATTTTAATACCTTTACTTTATTGGAGAATTAATGAAATTCCAAAGAAATACGAATTTAAATCTATTCTATTCTTAAATAAAGTTATATTCATACTTGGAACTTATATATATTTGTGTATATATATATATACCAATTTATAAACTAAATGCACAGGATATGGTTTATTTACAATAATCTTTTTCTCTCATAAAAGTTAACTCTTATTATTTCTTATTAAAAATCAATTTCGCAGTGATCTCCAATAAGCTGTTTTCCCATCTTTACAACCGCTTACTCATTTATTTACTTATTTATTTTTAATGCAAGTAAAACAACTTTAAGGAAAGAAATAACTGAAATTACTAAAACACCAGAGAAAACAGAATTTGATTTTTGTGTCAAATTCCTTTGATTTATATTAGATTAAAGTAAAAACAAAAAAGCATACGACTTGCATGGATTATTACCATTTTCAAATTTCTTGTACATTTTGAACACGTAAAAAAATTACTTTCTCTTACCCATAAGGTAGAGAAAGTATTTTTTAAGGTCAAATTTTCGAACGCGAAATTTTGTTATATTTGCACGTTTTGAGGTCCCCTGAATACGAAAATCATGGTTTTAGCAAATGGTCTGTGTGTGTGTCTGTGTGTCTGTGTGTCTGTCTGTTATCAGCATATCTCAAAAACAAATTATGGCAGAAAGTTCAAACTTGGTATTCTAAATATCATATAGGGATGCTACGGTAAGCTTTTCGTTAAGATCAAGCAAATGGTTCGTGTACAGGGACAATCAAGAGAATTCTAATACATTACGTGTATGGGGGAAATTGCAGGTAAGTAGAGTTTAACGTCTACAGATGGCACTAAACCAAATGAAACAAATATATATTTTTTGTAATAGAGATAGTTAAGTGGGAATTTTTTTTTTTGTATGTAGGAGCCTCGCCTCCCCCTTGGGGGGTAGTCCCCCTCGAGGGGAGTAAATTTTCATGATGGGTATCTTCAAAAGAGCTCGCCAATTCCTTTAAAACGAATGGTTGAATCATCGATCTGCGACAATTGTAAACAAAGTTATCGATTTTTTTTTACTTTTAACCAAAAAAGCTTTGGATTTTTTTTTTTTTTAATATTGAGAATAAAATGAACATTTTTTGGACATTTGGTGTTATACTACTTCTCTAATATGGAAATCGTCTGCATTATCATAAAAGATAATTTTTTTAAATAATTATTTTAATATATTTTTTTTAATAACTAAATTAAATTCTTTATAAATGTAGGTGCATTAATGAAACGGGGGGTTGATGGAGGCGGTAGCCCCCTTCACACAAAACTAATTATCATATAAAACTCTTCAGAAGACTAATATGAATTGTTTAACACAGGTTTACATAATAGTACTCGTTATCTTACCTTTTAATCTGCAACCTGTATTTATAGTATTAAATTTCAGGGTAAGAGAAAGTCGTGTGAGTGACACACCAGATTATTACGATTATTATTTTTTTTATGTAGAAATATCAAACTGTGCGGACGTCGATAATACAAAAAATGAGGAGGACACTTATATATTCCGCAACATATCCTTTGCGATTAAATTAATTACTTTGTTTCTATTTCATCTTATCCATTTGTTTTTTGCATTCTAATTCTATTCCATTAATTTACAAAGAAAAAAAAAAAAAAAAAAAAAAAAAAAAAGAATGGTATTTTAGGAAAGGTCCTTAAAGTTCTCAGCAATTGTTACATTTTATTGTGGAACTGACAAAAATTCTGTTAGAAAATAACTTTGCTTATTTTAGACAAAAATCAATTTGTAAAATTAACAGCCGTAAAAGTTATATAGTTGTTACACAGTATAAATATTGCAACAAATATTTAGAAATGTCTTTATTTACACAGAAAACAAATAAAAAAAATATACTTACTTCTCATGGCCTTAAACAAAAAAAAAAAAAAAAAAAAAAAAAAAAAAAAAAATCATGAAAGGAAATCGAAAAGTCATGTGACAAAATATACAATATTTTACGCCATAATTTATTTTGATGCATTGTAAGATTTTGTTATGACATCTGTGACTTTTCTTGATAACAGAAGCGGAAAGAATTTTATCTGCACAGTGTATTCAAATCTTTCTCAAAAGTGAAATTTTTATAATAATAACCATCTTTCGCATCAATGTGAAAATAATAATAGTAATAATAATAATAATAGATTATTATGGGAAAACATAAATTATTGGCGAAAAAATACATTTTTATTCTTCATAAAAAAAAGTTTGGAAAAGATACAAAAATTTATTTTTGTTGTGGAATGAAATTTTATTTCAATAAATAACAAAAAAAGATAAAAAAAAAAATCTAATAAATAGATTATACGGTTAAAAAAAATAAATAATAAATAAATAAAAATAAATAAGAGAGTTTGAAATTTGCGCCTGCTGGGCTAAGCGACACCGTTTGTTAAAAACAAAATGAAATCACAAAGGACATTATTTAAAAAGAAACGATACGTAAAAGCATCTGACAGAATTACGATGAATATTTATGGCCAGTACTTGGAAAACAGCAAAAAGGGACAACACAAACAGAACTCTTCCGGCGACCGCCAGGAAGTCCTTACTAAGTCCTAAATAATGCATCAAGAAATCTAAAAGTAAGCAGATTGGTGCAAACCTGATCCAATCAGAGAAACACCCAATAAAGAAATTAAATAATCTGGTGTGTCACTCACACGAATTTCTCTTACCCTGAAATTTAATACTATATATACAGATTGCAGATTAATAGGTAAGATAACGAGTACTGTTATGTAAACCTGTGTTAAACAATTCATATTAGGCTTCTGAAAAGTTTTATATGATAATTAGTTCTGTGTGAGGGGCTACTGCCCCCCTCAACCCCCCGTTTCACTAATCCACCTACATTTATATAGAATTTAATTCGGTTATTAAAAAATAATTCTCTTTTTTAAAAATAATTTATTAAAATTATTATTTTAAAAAATTATCTTTTATGATAAGGCAGACGATTTCCATATTAGAGAAGTAGGATAACATGAAATATCCAAAAAAAGTCCATTTTATTCTCAATATTTAAAGAAAGAAAAATACGATTTCTTTTCTTTTTCGTTAAAAGTAAAAAAAAAAATCGATTACTTTGTTTTAAATTATCGCAGATCGATGGTTCAACCATTCGTTTTAAAGGTATTGGCGAGCTCTTTTGAAAGATACCCATCATGAAAATTTACTCCCCTCTAGGGGGGACTTCCCCCCCCAGGGGGGGAGGCGAGGGTCCTACATACACAAATTTTTTTTCACAGTTAACTGTCTCTATTACAAAAAATATATATTTGTTTCATTTGATTTAGTGCAGTCTATAGACGTTAAACCCTACTTTCCTGCAATTTCCCCCATAGACGTAATGTATTAGAATTCTCTTGATTGTCCCTGTACACGAACCATTTGCTTGATCTTAACGAAAAGCTTACTGTAGCATCCCTATATGATACACATTTAGAATACCAAGTTTGAACTTTCTGCCATATTTTGTTTTTGAGATATGCTGATAACACACAGACACACACACAGACCATTTGCTAAAAACATGATTTTCGTATTCAGGGGACCTCAAAACGTGTAAATATAACAAAATCTCGCGTTCGAAAATTTGACCCAAAAACAATACTTTCTCTACCTTTAGTCCAGTCAAAATAGGAAAAATAGAAGAAAAAAATCGTGTAGTTTTGAAATTTTGTATACTCATAGCTGAGGGTATCCTAAACAACATACTAAAATTCCTCGCCCGTGGCGGGTAAGCGGGGGCAGGGGGGGCAGTTTTCAGTTTTTATTAAATATCTTAAAAACTATCGCATTTAGAGAAAAAATGTCTTTTTTTTTTTTTTTTTTAGAGTTTAAATAAACTCCGGAAGAGGGGCCCAGCATAGCTGGAATCGCTCGACACTGCTCCTAGAGCGGTGAGCGGCACCTCTTCCCTGTTAATAATCACAAAATTAATCTACGCAAAATTTCCTACAAAAATGTATATTACATATTGTTTGTACGATCATTAGTTTAGAAGATATGGGGAGATGAAATAACACATTTTCTTGAAAAATTCTTTTTTGCAATAGTAAAATCAACTAAAGTGTGCAATTAATAAAAAGGTTCTTGTCAAATATTTTCTATTGTAAAAAAACAAATATATACATAGGGAATATGCAAGGACAACACAGCATGTTTTGTAAGTTTTAAATAATTTTAAGGCTAGTAGGCGCAAGTGGCGGTTTGAGTAAAAATCTGGATAAGTCCAGTCAAAATAGGAAAAATAGAAAAAAAAAACGTGTAGTTTTGAAGTTTTGCACACTATTAGAGAGGGTCCTGAACAACATACTAAAAGTCTCCGCCCGTGGGGGGTGAGCGGGGGGCAGAGGGGCATTTAAGGGGAGCAATTTTCAGTTTTTATTACATATCTTAAAAACTATCGCATTTAGAGAAAAAATGTCAATTACAAAATTAATCTACGCAAAATTTCCTATAAAACTGTAGATTACATTTTGTTTGTACGATCATTAGTTTAGAAGATATAGGGAGATGAAGTAACACATTTTCTTGAAAAATTCTTTTTTGCAATAGTAAAATCAACTAAATTGTGCAATTAAAAGGGTTCTTGTCAAATATTTACTAATGTAAAAAACAAATATATACAAAGGGAATATGCAAGGATAATACAGCATGTTTTGTAAGTTTTAAATAATTTTAAGGCTAGCAGGCGCAAGTGGCGGTTTGAGTAAAAATCTAGATAACGAAGACCCAAAACCGATCAACATAAAAAAAAAAAATCGTATAGCTTAGAAATTGAGCAGAGTTATAAAGTTAAGTGCCCTGAATAACATACTAAAAGTCCCTATCCATGGGGGGGGGGCATTTAAAGGGGTCACATTTCAGTTTTTATTAAGTATCTTGAAAACTATCACATTTAGAGAAAAAAAAATCTCAATTGCAAAATTAATCTACGTGAAATTTCCTAAAAAAAATTGTATATTTTATTTTGTTTGTATGATCAATAGTTTAGAAGATATAGGGGAACGAAATAACACATTTTCTTGAATTTTTTTTTTTTTTTTTTTTTTTTCAGTAGTAAAATAATCTAAATTGTGGAATCAAAAGGGTTCTGATAAAATATTTTCTAATGTACAAAACAAAGATATGCATAGGGAATAAGTAAGGATAATACAGCATGTTTTGTACGTTTTAAATAATTTTAAGGTTAGTAGGCGCAAGTGGTGTTTAGGTAAAAATCCAGATAACAAAGACCCAAATCCGATCAACATTAAAAAAAATCTTATAGCTTTGAAATTTTTTTCTCTAAATGCGATAGTTTTCAAGATACTTAATAAAAACTGAAATGTGCTCCCTTTAAATGCCCCCCCCCATGGTTAGGGACTTTTAGTATGTTATTCAGGGCACTTAAATTTAAAACTGTGCTCAATTTCTAAGCTACACGATTTTTTTTTTTTTTAATGTTGATCGGTTTTGGGTCTTCGTTATCTAGATTTTTGCTCAAACCGCCACTTGTGCCTGCTAGCCTTAAAATTATTTAAAACTTACAAAACAAGTTGTATTATCCTTGCATATTCCCTATGTATATATTTGTTTTTTACATTAGAAAATATTTGACAAGGACCCTTTTAATTGCACACTTTAGTTGATTTTACTATTGCAAAAAAGAATTTTTCAAGAAAATGTGTTATTTCATCTCCCTATATCTTCTAAACTAATGATCGTACAAACAAAATGTAAGATACATTTTTGTAGAAAATTTTGCGTAGATTAATTTTGTAATTGACTTTTTTTTCTTTAAATGCGATAGTTTTTAAGATATGTAATAAAAACAGAAAATGGCCCCCCTTAAATGCCCACCTGCCCCCCGCTCACCCCCCACGGGCGGGGAATTTTAGTATGTTGTTCAGGACCCTCTCGGCTATGAGTGTGCAAAACTTCAAAACTACACGATTTTTTTTTTTCCTATTTTGACTGGACTTATCCAGATTTTTACTCAAACCGCCACTTGCGCCTACTAGCCTTAAAATTATTTAAAACTTACAAAACATGCTGTATTATCCTTGCATATTCTTTATGTACATATTTGTTTTTTACATTAGAAAATATTTGACAAGAACCCTTTTAATTGCACACTTTAGTTGATTTTACTATTGCAAAAAAGAATTTTTCAAGAAAATGTGTTATTTCATCTCCCTATATCTTCTAAACTAATGATCGTACAAACAAAATGTAATATACATTTTTGTAGAAAATTTTACGCAGATTAATTTTGTAATTGACATTTTTTTCTCTAAATGCGATAGTTTTTAAGATATTTAATAAAAACTGAAAATTGCCCCCCTTAAATGCCCCCCCCTGCTCCCCGCTCACCCCCCACGGGCGGGGACTTTTAGTATGTTGTTCAGAACCCTCTCGGCTATGAGTTTGTAAAATTTTTCAAAACTACACGATTTTTTTCCTCTATTCGTCAAATTTTGGCCTTCGTTGCCTGGACTACTTATGGGTAAGAGAAAGTAAAAATGATGGCATTACAGATGACATTTGGGTATGGGGTTATAAATGCTTTTTCATAGGACAGGATTGTGATTAATGTAAAACTGAGTGTGTCACTGAATGTTCGATTCACTGTTATTCAAAAATAATGTAAATAATCTGGTGGGGCACTCACGCTACTGTTCCTGATTAAGTGAAATTTCTGTTCGACGGAGCATATAACGCTATTTTGTTTATTTCCCCTCACTGTTTATAGACTGGTGGCAGGTTTGTTGAACTATTTCAAAAATACTAGCTGAATAAAATCTATTCGTGCACTAGAAACTGCCTGTTTATTTATGAAATATTTTCTCTAAAAAAAGTGAAAAAACGGAAAATAAACATTTTTGTTAACAATATTCACAAAAATAAGTGAAGTAGGGGGCGAAAGGGGAAGTCACAGTATTTGACAAGGAAGGGGGGGGGGAATCACACTAAGAACTTAAAAAACTAGTATGTTGTGGCCACCACAAGACTTTCTTCTATAATTCCCTATACATATTCAATCAGTAATAATATTTAAAAAATAATTACGATTTTTTTTCTAAGTTTTTTTTTTTTTTGTTAAAAGTAAAAAAAAAGTCGATAACTTTGTTTTAAATTATCACAGATTTATAGTTCAACCATTCATTTTAAAGGTATTGACGACATCTTTCGAAAGATACCCATCTTCAAAATTTACCCCCCCCCTCCCAGGGGGGAAGCGATACCCCCCCCCCCCCACATGCACATTTTTTTTTTCTAGTTAACATTATCTATAACTCATATTAATTTTACAATCACAAGTTTAAAATAACTCTCATTATGCTATTATGCACATTTATACGAAATTTTGTCCTATACTGCCATGTTAAAAATTTAGATAAAATGTGATCACAGCGCCACCCGTTGAGCTATTGATCCCCAAATGTAATCAGCACCAGTTTATGTCCGGGACCAACTAAGTACCAAGTTTGGTTAAATTTCGTTAAAAAAAAAAAAAAAAAAAAAAAAAAAAGATTTTTTTTTTTTGTTGAAAGTAAAAAAAATCGATAACTTTGTTTTAAATTATCACAGATTTATGGTTCAACCATTCGTTTTAAAGGTATTGGCGAGACCTTTCGAAAGATACCCATCTTGAAACTTTGCACTCCGTGGGGGGGGGGGGGGGGATCGATGCCCCCACATGCACAAAATTTTTTTTCTAGTTAACAATTGCTATTATCAACGAGACCTTTCGAAAGATACCCATCTTGAAAATTTACTTACCCCCACATGTACAATTTTTTTCCCTAGTTAACTACTACTATTATCAGTAATTCATATTAATTTTATAGTCACACGTTTAATATAACTCTCATTATGTACATTTATACGAAATTTTGCCCTATACTGCCATGTTAAAAGTTTGCATAAAATGCGATCACAGCGCCACCTGTTGAGCTATTGATCCCCAAATCTAATCAGCACCAGTTTATGTCAGGTTCCAACTATATACCAAGTTTGGTTGAATTTCATTCATTGGTTCGTGAGATACGGTGAAAAATACGAAATTTTGCGATCACAGCGCCACCTGCTGAGCGATTGATCCCCAAATCTAATCAGCACCATGTCCCGTCAGGTTCCAACTATATACCAAGTTTGGTTGAATTTCATTCATTGGTTCGAGAGATACGGTGAAGAATACGAAATTTTGTCCTATACTGCCATGTTAAAAGTTTACATAAAATACGATCACAGCGCCACCTGCTGGGCGATTGATCTCCAAATCTAATCTGCACAATGTCCCACCAGGGTCAAACTATATACCAAGTTTGGTTGAATTTCATTCATTGGTTCGTGAGATACAGAGAAAACAAGAAACCACAGACACACACACAGACAGACAGACAGACAGACATTTTTTAAAAACTATCAATTCATGTTCAGGACATCCCAAAACGTGTAGATCCGTCAAAAAACGGAGGTCGAAAATTTTCGCGAATCCAATACTTTCTCTATATTACATGTAGAAGAAGTAAAAAACTAGTATATTGTGGTCACCACAAGACTTCCTTCTATATTTTTCTATACAAGTTCCCTAAGTGCAACTAATATATTAAAACTATTAATTATTAAATTAATCTAACATAATGAATACAAATGATTGTCATCTTATAGAAAACTAACACTAAATATCCCAAGAAAGACAGTTTTATTGTCTATAAATAATATCTTATAAAGTGCCTTTTTATAACGGTTATCTCATATATCAAGTTTCGTATTGTTATATGCCATAGAAATTTAGATATTAACATTCCCGTTTTTGAAGAAATTTTCAACATAGCAGTGCCACGTATTGGCCGATATATCTCAATATTGAATCAGCATAAGTCTCACAATGACCTTCTCGAATATCAAGTTTTGTTTGATAATATGCAATGGAATCTCAGACATAGCCTTCCCTTAAATTACGGAAATCACTGTGTAACAGCGCCACCTCTTGATCGATTGACATTAAAAGTTTATAGGCGCTAATTTAGGTCAAGTTGCATCTACATATAGATTTATAGCAATTCTGTGCTGTAGCTCTTTAGCTACAGCCTTCCCTGAAATTGGGGAAATCGCTGTATAGCAACGCCACTTGTTGGTCGATGAGCATTCAAATTAAATCAGTATAAGGTCTCATAATGTATTCTTACATATCAAGTTTTGTTTTATTGTACACAATCTGAGATATAGCCTTCAGTTTAAATTGTGGAAATCGTTATATAGCAGTGCCACCTTTTGAACAGTCGACACCAAAAGCTGATAGGCACTAACTTAGGTCAATGTGCATCTACATATAAATTTATATGTAATTCTGAGCAATAGTTCCGGAGATACAGTTGCCACAAAATTTTTGTCACACACACACAGACATTTTCTGAAAACGGTCAATTTGTGCTCTAGACCTCTCGAAACGTGTGAATCTGTCGAAAACCGGAAGTCGGAAATTTTTACAAATCCAATAATTTCTTCTATTGAATACAGAAGAAATTAATAATAATAAATGAATCTGAATTGTTCATTTTTTATCACATTATTGTCCCTCTATTTATGGATCTGAGGGAAGATAAGATTCCTTTTTGTCCTGAAACCTGAAAAATATTTGATACTTAGAAAATCTTTTGCATCTATAGAAACATTATTATTATGCAATAATGATAGGGCTAGGGATTAATAAAAATTTTGTTTAAAGAAATTTCCATTACATGGAGGTTGGATATAGAGAGGTTTCTTAATACAATTAAGAAACTAGTATGTTGTGGCCAATTGTCAATATTACAGTTAAAAAAAAAATCGATAACTTTATTTTTAATTATCGGAGATCGATGGTTCAACCATTCGTTTAAAGGTATTGGCGAGCTCTTTTGAAAGATACCCATCATGAAAATTTACTCCCTTCGAGGGGGCATTCCCCCCCCCCAGAGGGGGAGGCGAGGCTCCTACACATACAAAAAAATTTTCCCAGTTAACTATCTCTATTATAAATAATTTTTGCAAATTTCATAACGATTATTAAAAAATATTTCTCTTTATGCCCATTTATACAAAATTTTGTCCTATACCACCACGTTAAAAATTTTGAAAAAGCGGGATGGTAATGCAACTTCTTAGACAATTTTTACCAAAAGTTGATAGGCACTAATTTTTGTCAAGGTGCAACTACATACCAATTTGTATAAAATTCTGTGCAGTAGTTCCTGAGATACAGTAGCCACAAAATTTTGTCTCACACACAATAGACAGACAGACAGACAGATATTTTCTAAAAATGGTCAAATCGTGTTCTACATCTCTCAAAACGTGTAAATCCATCAAAAACTCGAGGTCGAAAATTTTTACGAATCCAATACTTTCTTCTATTAAATATAGAAGAAAGGAAAAAAAAAAAGAAAAGAAAATGAAAAGAAAACTATCTTAAAAATATAAGACACAAAAAAGATAACCCAATTCACTATTGTTTCTTTTATTTTCTATTTCTTGAGGAAGATTACAAAACTATTGTAGAAAATGGGGAGGGAAATCCTTCCTCGACCCTGCTTGACAGATTCATATCGGCGAGGAAAATCCTTCCTCGTCCCTGCTTCATAAATTCATATCGGCGAGGGAAATCCTTCCTCGCCTCTGCTTGATAGATTCATATCAGCGAGGGAAATCCTTCCTCGCTTGTGCTTGACAGATTCGTGATGGGGAGGGAAATCCATCCTCGCCAATGCTTGACAGATTCGTATCGACGAGGGGAATCCTTCCTCGTCGATACGACTGATACAAAGACTGACGAGGGAAATCCTTCCTCGTCAGCCTTTGACAAATAGACATCACTGAGGGAAATCCTTCCTCATTAAATTTACTACTAGTGGATCTGCAGATCAGGAGCCTCAACGTCCTACTTGCATCAGACATTTTTCAATAGGTCATTTTTATTTATTCCTTATTATATAATAGTATATATTGATTCGATCGACTTATTACCATAATCAGATACCTTTCTGAGGGGGGCTGCCGCCCCCCTCAACCCCCCGCTCTTTCTCTCTTTGTATACCTATTTGTATATCATATAAAGTGTTATGGAATTGTGAATAATTGCATTTATTTTTGCATAAATTTTTTCAGACGCTTAGTAAGTCGATAAAATGCTAATTTTGTGCATTTCTAATCGTTTTAGCGTTTAAATAGCCCAATTTTCCTTTAAAAACCCATTGAAAATCTCCAATAAGAGAAGCAAAGGATTTGTCGCCAAATTTGGCGACTGTTTCCCTCCTTGGCGATATTTTTGGCGACCTTGGCGAGAAAATTCTTATTACGGATATACCAAATATGGAAGCACTAATCTCATTGGCTGATGAGATACGAGAATTTTCCAGAACAGTCTGTGTTCGATAGAATAGTATAAAAGGAGCATTTTTTTAGCCAAGGCGGCCAATCTGAGATCTGTGTCAGTTTCGTCAAATGCTTGCTTTGCTTTGAGCCCCTTTGAATGAGACTTGCTTTATGTGTTATTGATAAACAGTTTGTACTGTTGTTTTGCTGTTAAAGGCTGTTGTTTAAGCTATGTTTACTGGTTGAATTGAAGCTGATACTTGGTTTATAGACCTGTATTTTTCTGGAATTTTCTATGAATAATTCACTGAATTTTTGTAAGTTTCGCCTTTCATTCTCGGACAACTTACGAACCCCCAAGTACGCAACAATATTTATTCTTAATAAACGACGGTCTTGTATTATTTCCCTGAAATTCATAAATACCAAATTTCATACAAAAAAAATTACATAGCATATCGGAAATATTTTGCGTAACCTTTAAACTAATTATCAATTCTATGCCCACAATTTTCAACAGGAAAACATGCTTTTAGAATTCTAATAAAATTTTATTATATTTGATGGGGTGTAACCATGCTAAAATACACTTTTAAGAAATACCGACTATAGACCGTAATAGTACGAAATTCCTTTATGTATCACAGAAAACTAGCCACATAAACGCCAATAATAAGAATAAACCTAATTAATTATAACTCATTAAGTTTTCGAACTAATTTGACATCATTTGGATGATTACAGTACATACTCGGAATTATTTTGTGTGGTCCCATAAATTATTTAGTCTATACATAACCTTTTTTAAGAGTAAACATGATTTTAAGCAACTTTATAATGCATGTTAACTTTATTAAGTTAAATTCAGCATAAACGCATTAAAGTGCGCGATTAAATTAAAAATTTGTCTATAGGGTCTAATGTTACGAAATTCTTTCGTGTGTCTTTGTAAACGAACCATAAAAATTGTATACACCAGTAAAAACTATTCAGCTTATTTTGCGTTTAAAATTAATAATTGTTCCAAATTTAACATCGTTTGGATGACTAAGTGACATTGTCAGAACACTTTTGTAAGGTCCTGTACATTAATTAGAAAGCTTAAGAGCACATATTTTCTTCAAACAACATAAGTTTAAGCATCTTACTCACGTACTCTAATTTCATTTTCTTCATTGCAAAGTAATGATATTAATATGCGTTTAAACGAAATTCACCCCCATACGCCTTAATGTTAAGAATTTTTGCGTGTCCCTGTACACAGTTTATAAAAAATATAGCAATAAAAATTATACAGCTACTTATATGCAAAGCTGAAACGTGTGCGCCAATTTGCAAGTCAATCGAAGGATTTTTTCGGTCGCTATTGCGGTACATACAAATTCTTCCCATAAGCCGTAAGGATAAGAAAAATTTTGGCGTGTCCCTGTACACGAACAACAAATGGAATACACACCTAACACTATACAGCTAATTCCGTTGGGCTCATGAATATGTGTACCAACTTGCAAGTCAATAGCGTTATTTTTGGGACTGCTATCGCGGTACATACAAATTCTTCCCATAGGCCGTAATGATAAGAAAAACTTTGGCGTGTCCCTGTGTACGAAGTAGAAATGGAATACATACCAAAACCTATACAGCTGATTTCGTGGGGCTCATGAACATGTGTACCAAATTTCAAGTCAGTAGCGTGATTTTTGCGGCCGCTATCGCACGACAGACAGACAGACGGACGGACGGACCGACGGAACCCAAAATCCTTTTGAGTCTCAAAAGAGGGCCTCCATTAAGGTTTCGGAAAAAATTGGAAGTCAATAGCTTGATTTTTGCGGTGGCTATCGCGGTACATACAGATTCTTCCCATAGGCCATAATGATCGAACTATTTGGCGTGACCCTGTACACGAACTACAAATGGAATGCACACCTAAAACTATACAGCTGATTCCGTTGGGCGCATGAGCATGTATACCAAATTGCAAGTCAATAGCGTGATTTTTGTGGCCGCTATCGCGGTACATACAAATTCCTCCCATTGGCCGTAATGATAAGAAAAACTTTGGCGTGTCCCTGTATACGAAGTAGAAATGGAATACATATAAAAAATTATACAGCTAATTTCGTGGGGCTCATGAACATGTGTACCAAATTTCAAGTCAATAGCGCTATTTTTGCGGCCGCTATCGCGATACATACAAATTCCTCCCATTGGCCGTAATGATAAGAAAAACTTTGGCGTGTCCCTGTATACGAAGTAGAAATGGAATACATACCAAAAACTATACAGCTGATTTCGTGGGGCTCACGAACATGTGTACCAAATTTCAAGTCAATAGCGCTATTTTTGCGGCCGCTATCGCGCGACAGACAAACAAACAGACAGACAGACAGACACAGCCCAAAACCGTTTTGAGTCTCAACAGAGGGCCTCCACTGACGTTTCGGCAACTAGTGGATCTGCAGATCAGGAGCCTCAACGTCCTATTTACATCAGACATTATTCAATAGATCATTTTTATTTATTCCTTATTATATAATCGTATATATTGATTCGATCGACTTGTTACCATTATCAGATACATTCCTGAGGGGGGCTGCCGCCCCCCTCAACCCCCCGCTATGTCTCTATTTGCATATCTTATAAAGTGTTACGGAATTGTAAATAATTGCATTTATTTTTGTATCAATTCTTTCAAAGAAGTTTAGTAAAGTTAATAAAATGCTAACTTTGTGCATTTTTAGTCGTTTAAGCGATAAAATAGCCTATTTTTCCCTTAAAAACATTTAAAAAAGCTCCAATAAGGGAAGAAATGGATTTGGCGCCAAATTTGGCGACTGTTTCCCTCCTTGGCGATTTTTTTGGCGACCTTTGCGAGAAAATCCTTATTAGGGATATACCAAATATGGAAGCTCTAATCTCATTATGAGATACGAGAATTTTCCAGAACAGTCTGTGTTCGATAGAAAAGTATAAAAGGAGCATTTTTTCGCCAAGGCAGTCAGTCTCAGATCTGTGTCAGTTTCGTGAAATTCTTGTTTTGCTTTGAGCCTCTTTAGATGAGACTTTTTTTATGTGTTATTGCTAAATAGTTTGTACCGTTGTTTTGCTGTTAACGGCTGTTGTTTAAGCTGTGTTTACTGGTTGAATTGAAGCTGATACTTGGTTTATAGACCTGTATTTTTCTGGAACTTCCTGTGAATACATCACTGAATTTTTGCAAGTTTTGCCTTTCATTCTCGGACAACTTACGAACCCCCAAGTACGCAACAATATGTATTCTTAATGAACGACGGTCTTGTATTATTTCCCTGAAATTCAAAAATACCAAATTTCATAACTACCAAATTTCATACAAAAAAAAAAAATTACATTGCATATCGGAAATATTTTGCGTAACCTTTAAACTAATTTCCAATTCTATGCCCACAATTATCAACAAGAAAACATGCTTTTAAAATTCTAACATAAATTCATTATGTTTGATGGGGTGTAACCATGTTAAAAAAAAATTTTTAAGAAATATCGACTATAGACCGTAATAGTACGAAATTATTTTATATATCCCGGAAAAGTAGCCACAGTCATTATAAACGCCAATAATAAGAATAAACTTAATTAATTATAACTCATTAATTTTTCAAACTAATTTGACATCATTCGGATGATTACAGTACATACTCGGAATTATTTTGTGTGGTCCCATAAATTATTTAGTCTATACATAACTTTTTTAAGAGTAAACATAATTTTAAGCATCTTTATAATGTATGATAATTTTATTAAGTTCAATGCAGCATAAACGCATTAAAGTGCGCTCTTAAATAAACGTTTGTCCATAGGCTCTAATGCTACGAAATTCTTTTGCGTGTCTCTGTAAACAAACCATAAACATTCTATACACCTGTAAAAACTATTCAGCTTACTTTGCGTTTAAAATTAATAATTGTTCCAAATTTAACATCGTTTGGATGACTACGTGACATTGTCAGAACAATTTTGTAAGGTCCTGTACATTAATTAGAAAGCTTAAGAGCACATATTTTCTTCAAACAACATAAGTTAAACATCTTACTCATGTACGCTAGTTTAATTTTCTTGATTGCAAAGTAAAGATGTTAAAATGCGTTTAAACGCAATTCACCTCATACGCCGTAATGTGAAGTATTTTGGCGTGTCCCTGTCTACAATCCATAAAATCCATAAAAAGTATAGGCCTAAAAAAATAAATAGCTATTTCTATACCGAGCCTGAATATATGTGTCAATTTGCAAACCAATCGGAGAATTTTTGCGGCCGCTATTGCGGTACATGCAAATTCTTCCCATAGGCCGTAATGATAAAAAAAAATTGGCGTGTCCCTGTACACGAACTGCAAATGGAATGCACACCCAAAACTATACAGCTAATTTCGTGGGGATCATGAACATGTGTACCAAATTTCAAGTCAATAGCGTGATATTTGCGGCCGCTACCTCACGACAGACAGACAGACAGACGGACAGACGGAACACAAAATCCTTTTGAGTCTCAACAGAGGCCCTCCACTGACGTTTCGGAAAAAATTCGAAGTCAATAGCTTGATTTTTGCGGTGGCTATC
Source organism: Salticus scenicus (assembly GCA_963930645.1). Classification (NCBI taxonomy): domain Eukaryota; kingdom Metazoa; phylum Arthropoda; class Arachnida; order Araneae; family Salticidae; genus Salticus; species Salticus scenicus. The sequence continues at coordinate 227,581,880 of OZ005659.1, read as the reverse complement.
GCGGTACATACAGATTCTTCCCATAGGCCGTAATAATAGAATGACTTTGGCGTGTCCCTGTAGACGAACTACAAATGGAATACACACCTAAAACTATACAGCTAATTCCATTGGGCTCATGAATATGTGTACCAAATTGCAAGTCAATAGCGTGATTTTTGTGGCCGCTATCGCGATACATACAAATTCCTCACATAAGCCGTAATGATAAGAAAAACTTTGGCGTGTCCCTGTACACGAACTACAAATGGAATATACACCTAAAACTATACAGCTAATCCCGTTGCGCTCATGAATATGTGTACCAAATTGCAAGTCAATAGTGTGATTTTTGTGGCCGCTATCGCGATACATACAAATTCCTCCCTTAGGCAGTAATGATAAGAAAAACTTTGGCGTGTCCCTGTATACGAACTACAAATAGAATACATACCAAAAACTATGCAGCTAATTTTGTGGGGATCACGAACATGTGTACCAAATTTCAAGTCAATAGCGTGATATTTGCGGCCGCTATCACACGACAGACAGACAGAGAGACGGACAGACGGAACACAAAATCCTGTTGAGTCTCAACAGAGGCCTTCCACTGACGTTTCTGCAAAAATTGGAAGTCAATAGCTTGATTTTTGCGGTGGCTATCGCGGTACATACAGATTCTTCCCATAGGCCGTAATGATAGAATGACTTTGGCACGTCCCTGTACACGAACTACAAATGGAATACACACCTAAAACTATACAGCTAATTTCGTTGGGCTCATGAATATGTGTACCAAATTGCAAGTCAATAGCGTGATTTTTGTGGCCGCTATCGCAATACATACAAATTCCTCCCTTAGGCCGTAATGATAAGAAAAACTTTGGCGTGTCCCTGTATACGAACTACAAATGGAATATATACCAAAAACTATACAGCAGATTTCGTGGAGCTCATGAACATGTGTACCAAATTTCAAGTCAATAGCGCTATTTTTGCGGCCACTACCGCGATACATACAAATTCCTCCCATAAGCCGTAATGATAAGGAAAACTTTGGCGTGTCCCTGTATACGAACTACAAATGGAATACATACCAAAAACTATACAACTAATTTCGTGGGGCTCATGAACATGTGTACCAAATTTCAAGTCAATAGCGCTATTTTTGCGGCCGCTATCGCGATACGTACAAATTCCTCCCATAGGCCGTAATGATAAGAAAAACTTTGGCGTGTCCCTGTATACGAACTACAAATGGAATACATACCAAAAACTATACAGCTAATTTCGTGGGGCTCATGAACATGTGTACCAAATTTCAAGTCAATAGCGTCAATTTTGCGGCCGCTATTGCGCGACAGACAGACAGACAGACGGACAGACAGACAGACACAGCCCAAAACCGTTTTGAGTCTCAATGTAGGGCCTCCACTGACGTTTCGGCAATTATTTCTTTTAAGCTAGGTTTTCTTACTTCTATTTTATTTCTTATTTCGGCTATATTTTTTATAAAATGTCTATTTTGGATGTGGCATGAATATGAAGTCTCTAAAATGCTTTTCTGCAGCAACATAAGAGTTTTGAAAAAAATGTTCTTATAGCTCTGAATTTTTTGGGCTTTTCTGCAGGCAATAAAAGAAAGAATTCGTCATCATCAACAATTAATAGCAGCTTGCCACCAACATCCAACAGCAACTCCGAAGATTCTGCAACTCTGATAAAAATAAAGAAAATAAGGTGGACATTATTTACTAGCATATTAAATATGAATTGCCTTTAAGTAATACTTCCCTGAATAAAATTTTATAATAATATTTAAATAAGTTATTGTATTTATTTACATAATACTTAAAAAAAAAAAAAAAAAAAAAAAAAAAAATCAACGAAATAAATAAACTTAAATAAAATAAATGAAAGCATATTTTTTAATTTCTAAAATTATTACTTAGTATTTTGACAATTTTTTATTAAATATTTATTTTTAATTATTGGTTAATATCTTTACAAAAATAATAATTACATCATTATTAATAATAAGGTGTAAATGTGACAAATAAAATATGTATTATTAGTTTTTTAAAATATTACATACATATTTTTATAAAATTATAAAAAAAAAAAAAAAAGAATCTTTTCTTCAGCCGTAGTTTTACATTTATTCATGAATTACTTGACAAAAATTAAGATTACCATATTTCTGTTAACATTTTTCTAACTTTTTAAATGTAAAATATATATCCACAATAATAATAATAATAATAATAATAATAATAAGGCAGTACTCCTTTCACAATCAACGTATTTTGCTTAATGCTGAAATATATAACAAAAAATCCTCTTTTTTCCGATCACAGTTGATACTGTCACCATATCTTACGGAAGATTAAAACAAAGTTCGTTTTTCTTCCTTTTTTTTTTTTTTTTTTCCCTAAGACTTAAAAAAAAAAAAAAAAAAAACATATATTTGCATTCTGCATTCCTTTTTAAATAAATTTAATACATTTTTTTTTTCCCATTTACATTGTATAGTAAAGTTTTAATCGCGAAGAAAGAAGCATTACGTTCTACGGGAGTCGCTCCGATTTGGCACTAAAATGCCAGACTTTCCGTCAATGTCCAGTCTCTTCCTAATATAGGGTCTCTAGTCGCTCCAAGTCAGAAGAACATAGTTTATTTCTGTGTTTCCCATTAACCTTGATCAAGTGCATGGGGGGACAGTCATTGTTGATTTGTTGTTAGTTTCAATTGCGAAGCCATTTTATAAATTCGTCTCTTGTAAGTTTGCGACTTTTCCACTTGAAATAACGTATCTGTACTTAGTGTTATACATAATGTTTTAGCTGGTTTAATGGTCTTTTCAACTGTATAAATGAATTTCAAATGCTGAGTTTTCAGACAGAATTACGAATGGTTTTTTAAAACCCATTATTGTTGACAATCTACCCAGTGGGCGTATTAATTGCATGAATCAAAATTTAAACCACAAGGACGCTGCCTTTTCACCTTTGATGGGGTCAAATCCTATCATGAATACTTATTTCTAGATGAGGCTTAAAAAAAAAAAAAAAAAAAACGTAATTTATTATAAAAGGTGAATACGGAGTTGAAGACTGGCAGCTTGCAAGTTTTAAGATATAAATTCTAAGTACTCTAAAAAGAAGAAAAAAAATCCTATATTTAATTATTTTAAAAAAATTCTCTGAAATCTTAAATTTTCAAATGAAATTAAAGGTTTCTTTAGATTGTAAACTCATGATCACTAACTGTAGCAAATTTTTACACTTTATAAAAATCGGTTGAAATACTGAGATATATATATACACTCCTTCTCATAATTATATGGACACCCGTTTTTCTATATTAACTACACACTGAACACTATTATTAGAACAAATATATTTTTTATTAATTTGAATTTCATTATTGATGATATTTAAAAAGTTTTATCGTTTTTCTATCTTAAAAAACTTTAAATACGGTCAAAAAGTTGATTTTTCAGGTATTCACAATTATAAGGACAGCTCGAAACTTAGTATATATATATTTTTTCAATTATTCTTTAAATTAATATTTTTGGGGTCTCTTTTTAGGGTGAAACAGTCAAACATTAGCTCTGGTATATACATATATATTTTCTTTAATATTTAGTTTCAATACCATTTCATACAGCACAGATGATATTCTGAATACATTTAAACTACGTAAAATTGCTTTACACTTGCATGCACTTTTCTAATATGATAAGTTAAGGTTTTTTCAACTTTTAGGCCACGGGAAAGGCAACAATAAAGAAGTTTCTTTCTTCAAACTATTTCCTATTGCTCTAGAAGTAGAGCAAAAATGTAAATCTTGTTGAAAAAAAAATATTATTACCCCCAAAATCTAACAAAAATCTGAGAATTCCAAGTTTAAAATTTGCGGATATTCTCCTGATGCTCATAATAATATAAAAAATCACTAAATTCATTCTGCCTTCAGTAGAAACAGCTTCCCAGATTACCATAGATCCACCTATAAAATGCCCGAGTCATATCTGCCTTTAAAAAAATCTGCTCTGTCTTTCGCTATCTTCAGATCGTGCCAGTAACTATTAAAACCATTTGATTAATCAAGAATAAAATGTTTTTCATCCGAAAATGCAACATTTTACCATTTAATATTGTCTTTATTCAACATTAACACAGACGTTCTTTCCCCTATTAAATGCTTATTGATTGTTACAGGTTTTTTTTATTCATTTTAACATATTATTAATTATTTTAAACATGCATAAATGTAGACCCCAACCTTTCATTAAAAATTACGAGCAAATTCAGCAGCAGTCATTATGAGTAGAACAGTAAGAGGAATTATGAGTCTTCGATCTCTGTAAATCAACTATGATTTTGCATCAGACCTCTCTCCTATCGAACCAGCAGTTCAACGTTTGATCACATTTCCTTCAGCAAATTTAGATCTTCGAATTTCATTAGAAATTCGGCGGATTGAAATTATCCTTCCACTTAAAAAACACATTTATCATACTTCACTACATGGACTTTCTTTTTTTCGAGGAATTATCAGTAATATACGTCCAAGAAAATTTGAAGGCTTATATATGAATTAATCTAGCCCAATAGTTAACGAATTCGCATGTCAACTGTAATTTATCCATTTGTAAGTTAAATAAAACGAAAAAATCTTGATTGTCCCTATAATTATGAACATCTAAAAACATGGAGAAAAAAATATTTTGCATTATTTTTTATTATTATTTTTTTTTTATTATTATTAAAACAATTATAGCAGTTTTGGATTTTAGAATACTAGATATATTAAGTGCACTTAGTATAATCTTGTTCAAAATTATTTTTACATTAGTTATTTCAAAATATAAAGTGTCCTTATGAATATGAGAAGGAGTGTATATACTCTAATCCCCGTGACTTATTTGACATTAAAGTGGAACTTCAAAGACTGATAGCTCGCATCGCACATTTTAAAATAGCATTCCAAAATGGCTTAAAACAAAACCGCATTTTAAATAATTAAATATATGTATATTTATCAATTGAATGCAATGAAATATAACCCCAAAAATCACAGGGGTCTTCAAGATTTAAGAAAAACCTTGCAAATTAACTGTTACCCGTCTCAACTTCTAACCGAGTGTTTCCAATCTTTCCCTCTTTCGGTTTGTTCTATTTCCTCATTCAAGGGCGATATTTAAGTACCGACGAATAGCCCCGTCGGCCGAAGAGGGTTAGCTTATCAGGTAAGGTTTTATTTTATTTTATTTCATTTATTTACTCTCTTGTTTATATTCCGTAATTCTTTATAATACTGCATATTTTATATAAATGAATTTGATGTAATTTTAAAACTTTTGTAATTATGTAATCTTATAACATTTTAGGATTTTTACATTATATATATGTCTGATTTCTTCTCAGTTAATGGTAGTTTTCTGTTTCGTCAGAAGTTGGGGATAAGGATAGTTATTAGCTAACTGCTACTGTCCTTTCAGAAACTTCTCTTTCACCCCTGCACTGAGGGGGCCTCCCTGATGAAAACCTCTGTATTTTTGGGGGTGTTTATTTCATTTCATTCAATTGATAATCTATTCCTATATTTAACATTTGCATTTCCTTTTGCAGCAATTTTGCGCAGTGGTTTGTAATTCTCATTTTGGTTTTTCTAATCTTTTAACTCATAAATATAAATTCGTGTCAATAGTTTCTTATATAAACACACGGAGCAGATTTTCATCAAACATAGTTATCATCAAACATAGATCGTTCTCGGTTAACCCTCTCGGTGCGCATCCCGCGATTTCCACGGGCAACGTAGAAGTAGCAAAATTTGCGCACCCCGCGATTATCGCGGGGATGCGTTTTTGCCGTCTATTTAAGTGTGCAACCCGCTCTTTCCCCGTTCATGGTTTCATTTCGGCTTTTCTGTAATGTTTAATTGTTTATTTAGATGTCGACTAACAGATGGCGTTAGTTGTCCACGTTTCTGCGAAATATAAAAAGAATTTTTTTTAGCATTTTGCGCGCGCTTTTCAGAGCTCAAAGATGTCTGGCAGGAAGCGTTTCGCGAGTGATATGACCTATGTTCCTGACGATATTTCCGACACTGACAGTAGTTCTGACTCTGATTCCGAGTATATTGATGATATTTATAGCGGAACTGATGAAAATTTCGAGGATTGCGAGGTCGGACTTTGCCTCGAGCCTTGTTTCGTAATTTATCATACAAAACTTCATTTCTAATAAATGTTTTGTAAGTATTTTGCATATTTTCATTAGTATATACTTTTTACCTTTGTATTTTATAAAATAAATCATAATTTAACCAAAATCGATTTTCAAAATTTTGATTTTATATCATTATTCTTCAATTTCAATATTCTGACAACTTTTTTCTATGATCTAATTCTATATTGAAAAAAAACTCTTTTACAAAAATTTTTTGTATGTTTTAAGTCTAAAATATATGTAGATTTGAAATATGTAATAAAAAAAATACGCAATTTTTGAACCTATTTTGATAAAAAAAAATACGCAGCGAGAGGGTTAAATCAGCATTCAAACCTAAAATAAATAACTAAATAATAAAATTAAAAATGTGATAGCGCAAAGTATTGCTTACTTATAACCACCCTCGACGTATTGGAATTCGTCGACAACAGTTTCCTGAAAAATAAATGAATAATAATAATAAACTCTTTTAAAATTACAGTATACTTTACTTTTTTATATTATGAGTGATAATGTTAAAGGGTGTCTTCCCATATGCGCGATTCCCATTTGCGTGAATTTTCTTCCTATTTGCGCGTACAAAGTAAAAATACAAGAATAGTACGAGTTACATGCAGGGCCCGACTTAGACTACCTGGAGCCCCAGGACAAGCCTATCCTGGGGGGGGGCCTTGCAGTGGCATAAGAGCTCTTTAGGTTGCAGAATTTCTACATACGCCTGTAGGGGGGCCCCCTTCCAGAAGGGAGGCCCAGGACATTTGCGCCGTATGCCCGGCCGTTAGTCAGGGCCTGGTTACATGCGTTCTCAGATTCATACACAGCGAGGTAGAAGTGTCCAGTGATTTTTTTTTTCTTCTTGGTTTTCATGTGCAAAAAGCGTATATACGTGCGTGATACTGATTGCTGCGAAAACGAGTTACCAGCGTTTTCAGATTCATGCACAGTGAGGTAAGGGTGTCCAATGATGATTTTTTTTTTTTTTTTTTTTGTTTCTTACGTACGTGGTAGTGATTGCCGTGAAACCGAGTTCCGGGCGTTTTCAGATTCATGCACAGCAAGGTAGGGGTGTCCAGTGATTTTTTTTTTTTTTTTTTTTTTTTTTTTTTTTGCATTTACGTGTGTGGTAGTGATTGCCGTAAAACCGAGTTACGGGCGTTCTCAGTTTCGGGCACAGCGAGGTAGGGGTGTCCAGTGATTTTCTTTCTTTGTTTCTTTTTTTTTTTTTTTTTTTTTTTTTTTACGTCTGTGGTAGTGATTGCCACGGAACCGAGTTACGAGCGCTCCCAGATTATCAAGTAAAAAAAGAAGAAATCGCCTGCACACCCGGTCCTGCAATTTCTGGTCGCGCAAATGGGAATTTTTTGCTCCGTCGCGCAAATGGGAATCGCGCAAGTGGGAATAATTCTTGTTAATGATATTTGTTTCAAAGAAATTATAGTCTATTAAAAATAACACTGATTAAAATTGCGTGTTTTCTTTTTTTTTTACTAACCAAATTAATGAAAAAAATCATGGATTGGTATAATAATTTCTTATTAAGATTAAAAAGTTCTATTGCAAATTTTAATCTCTCTCTCTCTCTCTCTTTAGTATAGCAAATAAAACTTTTTATACAAAATTTTGAACATATGAAAAGATCACATTTAAACAACATTTTTTGATATTTTCATTAAAAAATTCAGCCAATGGATTCTGGCGTCCGTAGACACTTCAGAAAAGCACGATTTCTGAAAAAGTAATGCACCGATCTCATTGAAAATTGCTTTAAAATAGGATGGGGAAGTTGCAATCGTGAGGACAACACTTATTTCTTTGAATTGTAATCAATAAATTGAATTTTGTGAATCCCAAAAATCCAACTAAAATCGTAAAATTAATTCAAATAAATTTTTAATTAACGTTTTAAAAACACTAAAAATGAAAACAAAACCATGTGATTTGAAAACGCTCCGTGATTGGCTTGACGTCGCAATTCACGAAGTGCGAAAGCGTATTCTTCGGCCACAATTCATGAAACCATGGAAGCCTCTGCGCAAGTGCTAACTCAACAAATCCAGTGTTAAAATAGGGGTGATGGTCATCTGACACGGAGAAAATAAGCGACAACGCAGCGCTGAATTGCTGGATATTTTCCGAATCTCAACTTGTCGGTCAAGCTGGCACCCCTCCAACATTTTGGACGCGTCCTCTCTGCTAGTTTTAGGAAACGTGGCTGCACTATACATTCTTTTACCTATTGCATTTTCTGCTTGCTATCTGTTTTAATCTATATTTTACATTTTATTTTTAAAGTTTTTACTTTTTATAAGAGATAAACTTAAACCTTCCATCACTATACTATATCCTGTCTAATTTTTTTCTATTTTTTATTATGTTTTTATTTGTATAATGTCGGCCTTGGACACGTGAAAGGGCAATATAATCTGCGGAAAATAGATGGTCTTTCCATATTCTCATTTTTGGGAAGAAACCCCGATTTTATTGGGGCAGAATTAAAAGTAGTTATAGCTAAAAGATATAGATTTGTTTATTTCTTTATATTTCGAAAATTATAAACGTATATATCATACGTTTATAATTTTCTTTATAACAGAAACGTCGTTATAACGTAATAACGTAATAGTAGGTTTTTTTTTTTTTTTTTTTTTTTTTTTTTTTTTTCATTTCTCTATTTTTTTAGAAGCTTGTATGTGGGAATTTTATAATGTGTACTTAAAAATTTGATTATAATCAAAATATTCACGAAAATTTCATAGTACATAAAAATATATTTTACTTACTTTACGTATATTAATTTTTGAAAATTTAACCAGAATTTCTTAATCTTGTTATTTTACAAAATATTTATGTTTGTGGTGGAACGAAGCACTTTTCTTTTTTCGTGATTACAACTAATTTTACAAGGAGTAAAATGTATCAAAATTGTACTGTTTTTGCCTACAATTCTGCTAAAAATTCAAAATTCAAGGTTTTTTTTTTTTAAGTCTATGTTGACGTACAAGTCATTTCTATTTTGAAGAATTCTGTATTTTAATAAAATCTGTGCATTAGTTTCTATGACATCTTGTCCAACGCTTTTAAGGGTCTGAAAACCAAGTCGCACCGGCTCAATTTCGAACCTTTTTCAATGAAAATGTTATAAAATATATTGTTTAAATGCTGCTCTTTCATGTTCTCAAAATTTTGAATGACTAATTTCATTCATAATATCTTATATATATCTATAAATGATAGATTTCGTAATAAAATTTAACCTTAAAATTTAATATATGTGTGTGTGTGTGTGTAAATATACATACATACATAGATAGATAGATAATCAGAACGTACAGTAGTAATGTAATATTATCAGTACCCTAACAGCACAGTTAGGCTTAACTTATCCACAGTACATCTTAAGGACGTTTCTGGGATGTCTTTTCATCCAGAAGACATCTTGAAGATATCCTGGGGAAGCGATGTGCTGTCTGGGTACATACAGTTGGAATTTAAAGATAATTTAATATCAGTATTCAAACAATTAATTTGATCAAAAACAAAGACCACCCAAATCAAACCAAAAAAGACATAAAGTCAAATCTAAATGAATTAAAGCAAGCTTGAATAAGAAAACAGCATTATTTGCATTCTAACGTTATCAAGAGCCTGGTATAGAATACAAACATGCTAAATAAATGAGTGTTTTTCCGTCACAATGATAGCAAAAACTAAGAATTTCTTTGTGCACAGGCCCGAAACATCCACTGGAAATAAATTAAGAAAAACCGTATATCAAAATAAACTCACCACAACATATGATACACCAATAAATTAGTTAAAAAGTATCAGTGATAAAACACCAATAAAATTTGTAAATATATATATGCTTGTGTGTGTGTATATGTATGTATGTATATATATATATATATATATATATATATATATATATATATGCATTAATAAAATCAGACTTTTGTTTGAATAATAAATAAAGGATATCTTCAAGTTTCACACACCGTGAAAGCCTCGAAGGACTTCAGAAAATTTTCTCTGGGTTCGTGTATGTGTACGTGTCGTTGCGTCTGTATGTCTGTAACACAATTTTTGTCCGAAAATCACGTAAAAAAAGCTGTACGAAATTCAGTAACGCTTGGCGAGAATTTAGGCCTTTACCCAACTTAAAATCATATCTATCAACTTTTGCAAAATTCCTTCTCTGGGGGGCAGGGGGGATAAGAAAAAAAAACATGTTTGCAAGCATAACTGAGCTCCAAATTACTTCAAGGTGAAGAAATTGCGCATGGCGAGATTAAACTTGAGTACAAATAAAACGTTATCTGCGATTTCGGAATCTTCTATTTTAAAGAAAAGAGAGGGGGAAAAGTTGATTTTTGGCGGGAGATTTCGCAAATTTCAGATTTTGGGGAAAACTCTACCAAAAATGAAAAATAATGTTGAAAACATCCATGCGTGTTTTCTTTAAAATATTATCAGAAACACGTTTTTTTTTTTTTTTTTTTTTTTTTTGGTTTGTTTTAAGAAGGGTGAGTTACGAGGAGACAAATTCGAGACACCTTTTCGCGTTAAATTTGTCCTGGGAACAGACTCGTCAACAAAATTTACATGTTAATCTAAAGTATTTGTGTTTTTCTCCAATTTGTGGTTGGTCTCCTAATTGCACTTGGGATTTAAATCCATAGAGGAGAAATCCAAGTCTCTAAATGTTTTTTGCATGTCAGAACTTCAAAACCATTTCGTTTAGTACTTTTTTTTTTTTGAGGGAAAATTGGGGGAAAAAATGGCAAACATTGTATTCATAGAAATATTCTCGGTAATAATTTGCAAGCTGATATTAAATTTTTATCTCTGTTTTTCGTTCCCTGTCATTCTACGGGTATGGAGTACTTAGGTATTCATGAAAATTTTCGACCTCTGTGTTTTGACATTTTTACATGTTTTGTGATTTGAGGGATCTGAAAATTACAAATTTGATGCGCTGTCTATTCGTAGGTTAGCCAGTATGTCACTATATTAGTTTTTGTATGTGTTTAATAGTCAAAAATATCATTTATGACAGTGCGGCGAAAAACCTGTTTGTTTTCTAACTTCGAAACTTTGTGATTTATTGGTAGGTTGGGTTTTACGTCGCACTAGTGCTGCGCAATGGGCAAATGGCGACATTGTGATTTATTGGAAATTTACGTTCTTCATGAGATGGGAGAATAGGACAAAATTTTACATAAACGTGTATTATAAGGATTATTTTCAACCTGAATATATTCACTTGCTTTAAAATATCATTTATAATACTGGCATGAGCATAGTTGACTATGAACATTCTACTTTAAGAATTTCCCAAGTTATTCGTATGTTTCCATTTTCTTAATATGGCAGAATATGGCACATATTCCATAAACTTGCATTATGTGGACTGTTGCATCGGAAATACTATGAAGATGCATGAAAATTGAAGTATTAAATTCATAATCTTTATAAAATTAAACAACATTTAGGATTAGATAAATGTATCAAACCAAAAGTAGAGTAGCCTTATGAGTGGAACATTTCATTCTGTGAGCATATTGAATGATTAGTAGACTTCATTTATTTGGATGTGAGTATAGTATGAGCTATAGTAGAAATGTATTAGAACAAATATATAATGGGGAATGTAGAGTTCACCTAATATGTCGACTATCTTTATTATGTGATCAGTATATTAATTTGATATTTGCGTTCCTAAGATGTGTATGAAGAATACATCAGTGATGTGAACCCGGAAATGGTGATTCGATTCTAATCAACTTCATTTTTTCTATAAAATTTACAGCTAAAATGTCAGAGGGACACTGTACTGGGTAAGGCTCCTATATATACGAGCTGGCGCGTGAGTCATTTTGTTGCCTTAGGGTTGCAACATGTGCCCAGCGCGTTTCTCTGATAAACAAACGACAAACATTTTTTTTTTTTTTTTTTTTTTTTTTTAATCGTCTTACGGTACTTTAGAGTAACTTGTTTTATTATATTTCATAATTTTAGCTAAGTAAACTATTATGATATGGAAGTTTGTTTAGCGATAAACTTCTATTATCATTCAAGAAGTGAATACAAAGTAGTCACAGATCTTCTATTACTGTGTATTTGAGTTTTGGGGACATTTTGTAAAAGAAACAGAAACCGCCCTAACAACACATCTTACCCCAGTACATCCATAGGATATCCTCAGAATAAAATGACATCCTGAGAATGTACTGTAAAAAAATGTGTTTTTAGGAATATTATTGTTGCTTATTGATCTTATCTTGACCGGTTTATCTTCAGATCAAGATTTCTTAAAATCATTAGGGAAGCGATAAGGACGCCAAGCGGGAATGCTGTCCTCTTCGGAGGCAAAAAAATGGCGGTGATACGCCGGACTATTATTTTATTTAGGAGCTCGAGTACTGGGGCCTTAAATATTTATATATACAGAACAAGTTTATACAGAAATAGATATTATATATATGTATATATACACATAATGTTCAATAGGTTACCTCTGAGCATTAAATTTGTACCTTTTTATTAAACATCTTTTTTTTTATATTGAATTATTATTCATTATTGTATAATATATGTACTGGTACTATATTATTTGGCCGTTCATTTCTATATTCATTTAATTAGCTATTTCAAACTTTTAATGTACTGTATACTCTAAATTTAGCTACAATTGCGATTGCTCACGGTGTACTATATTTTTTTTAAGTCTGATTTCGAAAGAGTCTTTAGATGTTACATCACACTCACAGCAATATAAATTTTTGTAGTAAAACAGAAAATTATACTAATATACAGTCGGTAACAAACGTCTCCAAACACTAGCAAAAATTCCTATGCAAAAAAGTACACTTAATACAGTTTTGTTAAACAAATCCTTGTCGAATTCTGTTTTTAGACTGTCTAAGCACAGGATTCGACGAGGATTTATTTAACAAAACTGTATTATGTGTACATTTTTTCTATAGGAATTTTTGCTAGTGCTTGGAGACTTTTGTTACCGAGTGTAACTGTGTTTTGCATGAGCATAATTACTATGTTACTATTTTTGCATTTATCATACACTGTTAAATGTAAATTTACATTTGACAAATTTTCATCTGATGCGTTATTTGTGATTTTCATTTTGAATTTTTTAATCGTGTTTCTCATAGCTTTTAGTTCTTATATTCTATCTGTATATCATTTCATCATGAAAGGATCCAAAAGAAACAGATCACGATAAAAATTATTAAGAATTTAAAATATATTTAATACGTACTCATGCATACGTACATATATGTACATAAGTACATATATGTAAATGATAGATATCGTAATAAATTTTAATCTTAAAATTTAACAATTAATAGATAAAAAACAATACCAACTCACAAAAATATAGAACTGATTTTAACTTAGAGGAAAGGCTGACACAAAATTGTTACGATTTAGATTAAGAACCAATAAGAGACAAAAATAACTTAAATTACTTACGCCAACATGAATGATAATAAAAAAAAGACCATTAAACTTTATGACAGAGAAAACAAATAAATCACCACAGAAATAATTGAATAAAAATTCTTAAAATTATATATATATACGTATGTATTATGGAATTGAAAAGAAGTTGTTTAACATTCTCTTGGCGAAATTTGACACCAATGTAGCTGGAATGTTTCTCGCCAAGGTCTTTATTCATGCAATAGCAACAGTTATTTAAATTATCATTAAAATAGCAAGAAAATTTAAGTTATCAAGGGGGACCCTACACTAGTTAACTCTGTACCCACTAGTTTAATCTTTATATTAATTAATCGAGAATATTCTAATTAATCTATGAGAGAAATTAGGATAATATCCAACAGAACTGAACCTCTTGACATAAAAGACATGAACCGATGGAAATATTAGCTTAAAATTGATATTAGTAAACTTTTTTTGAATTACCTCGTTGGAAAACATTTCAAATGCACGAGAAAGTTCTTTTTGATAGATATTAGCAATAAAATAATAAATAAATATTTTACGCTGAAAATAACTCACATACAACGATTGAAATCGATGAAAGATTCACAGAATTCTTTCATGTAACAATAAATTTCATATCATAAACAATTACCATTGTTGGAAACATTGTTTAAAATTAAATCATTGTTAGAGAAAACAGAAAAATCTTGATTATAACCACAAGGAAATTAACCAACGCTTTTTTTATCACACTGTTGCCAATTATTTATTCTTTGTTTAAAATACTAAAAGGATTTACTTGCTTGCCCGGCCACTGTACAATTTAAGTAATTCTCAAAATCCCATGTCATTACAAGTAAAATCTCAAAAAATCAAAAAAAAAAAAAAAAAAAAGAATCACTGATATCAGTTGATATATAAATTAGAGCTCCTATTGTGTTCATTAGTGGTTTTTCCCACTCGTAACATTCCCATTGCCATCGGCAGTGACTTATCTGCTTTTTACTCCCCTCTCCCCGTCACCCTCGTGTAAGTCGGATATTTCGCGAAATCCCACTAAAGTGCTTGTCGATGTCGCATACATTTAATTAACATCCACACACAAAAATTCGCCATTTTAAGGTAATTCTAAACAGATTTAAGCTTCAAAATGTATTATTAATTCTGCAAAATCCCTTTACAATACTTGTTCTATGCACATAACCAATCAACACATAAAAAAAGCCTTTCTGAGATAATTTGGAGCAGAGTTACGTTTGAAAAAAAGTGTTTGTCCCTCCGATCTTAAAGAGTGAGAAAGAGCAAGAAATTTGGAGAATCCCTTTATACTACGTGTTGGACGCATAAATATATATGTGTTATTTTCCTCTGTCCCAAGGGAGAAAGGGGAAATTTTATAAAATCATGTTATAGTGGGTGTCAGATATATAAAAATAATTCCCTCACAGAAATTCGTGACCGCAACTGTCACAGATTTCCATGGCAAATTTAGCGCTAAAAAGCAGGGGGGTGTCGAATTTGTCCCCTCGTAATGCTCCTCCCCACAAAAAAATGGAGGCTTTTAAAAATACCCCAAATGTGATGCATATATTTGTATTATTTTTCACCATCTTTGTATTATTCTCGGTTGAATTCTACACAAAAATATGGAATTTGCGAAATTTCGCCCCGAAAAGCGATTTTAATACTCATTAAAAATAGAAAATTTCAAATGCACAGTTTTTTTTTTTTTTTTTTTTTTTTTTACTCAAGTGTAGTCTTTTTATGTGCAAATTTTTTTCACCGTGAAGTAATTTAGAGCTGTGTTATGCTTACAAATGTGCTTTTGCATCTTGTCACCCCAAAAAAGTGGACGCGGGGGAGGGAAAATTTGAAAAAAAAAATAAAAGACTTAATTTTAAGTTAAGTTCAGATCTAAATTCCTGCAAAGGGTTTTTGAATTCCGTTCAGACGTTCTCACGTGATACTCGAACAAATATAGCGTTACAGACATAAAAGCACAATGACACACACACAGACGCACACCGATAATCAGATATTATCAACATACCGATATTGCCACAAATCTGTCCCATAAATATTTATCTGAGAAACGGAGTTCTGGAACAACAGCAGCGCCATTTATCGTCCATTAAGCACCTGAGTTGAATTGTCACGTTAAGGTGTAAATGCGAACAGTGGGGAACCGGAACTGATATAGCTTAGGCGGGGAAGTCAGTACCGAAAGCAGTAGCGATCTAATGCAAAATTTAAAGCCATTTCAACTTTCTCTAAAATTTTTACTAATAAAGGGATTTAAATTATAGTGATTAAAGTTTTTTGAAAATTTCTTTTAATATAATGATTAGTGAAGCAAGTAAACCCTGCTAGTAAACAAATATTTTTCTTGAAGTCTTCAATTTTTTTTTTTTTTTTTTTTTTTTTTTTTTGCCTATTAGTCTCAGACAGCGATTTTTGCGTTGTCGTTTTCGATAGTTGGACATTTGTCGAAATCATTTTTCGATAGTTGGACATTTATCAAAATCTAAAACGAATATTAGCGAATCCTCCGTCCTAAACTAAATTCTGCTTTTGCCAGAATTTCATCAAAATCTTTTCAAAATGACATTGACATGAATCCCCCCAAGGCACAACTTTGACATGAGTCCCCCCCCCCCCAAGGTACAACTTTGACATGAGTCCCCCCCAACTTTGACATGAGTTCCCCCCAAGACACATTTTTTTTTTTTTTTTTTTTTTTTTTAATTAGAAAGTAATATAAAAGAAATAAAAATTCTTTTTTAGGACTGGGAACTATTAGTCTGAACATACAGATTTTTACAATACCACTTTTACGATAGTTGGACATTTATCGAAATCGAAAATTTATCGAAAATATAATTGAATAATTTGAAAACGATGTTATAATTTGATTAATAGCACTTTATCAATGCGTTAAACCGATAGTGACGTCAATTTTTGTGAAATACATAATTTAACTTTTAACAATTTTTTAACGCTCACGTTTAATTAAATGTATTTATTTTTATGTCGAATGAAAATGAACTCGTATTTTTTCTTTTTTTTTGCAACAATTAAATTATCTATATAAATAAAGAGAAGTGTCTGTGTGTCTGTGTGTGTGTGTGTGTCTGTCTGCGCTCTGGTGCTCACACTACTGATCGCAGAGCTTCCAAATTTGGCATATAGGTACCTGGGACCCTGCAGGTGTGCACCTCATCGAGATTTTTTCGAATTTCGAATTTGAATATTTTAAATTAATGTTTTTTCCATTTTAAATATTGGCTTTAATTTATTTTTCAATTTTTTTTTTTTTTTTTTTTTTTTTTTAAGTCTTCAATACTTTTTTTCTTCTTTATATATAGGGGATAGTAGGGAGGGATGGGACAGTTTGCACAATTTTTTTTTTTACAAATTTGCTTTTACTGGTACAACACTGTAAGTTTTAGAGAAACAAATTGAAATATTTTAAAAATATATCTTTTAAAAATATAAATTTGATGGTAATTATTAAAATATTAATTTTATAAGCCAATTAACATAGTCATAAAAATGTCCCATCCCTCCCTTATATGAGGGAGGGATGGGACATGTTTATAAAGTTAAAATAAATGCATAATATACAGACATACTATGAAAAATGACAAAAACAGTGGGACACGATGTTTGAAAGGTTAATTAATTACTAATAACATCTATATTATCGAACATTAGAGTATAATGTACCACTTAAATAAAAATTTTCAAATGGCTCAAGAAAAAATAGTTCTTTTTCATTCTTATAAATTTTAATACCATATGGTAGAGAGTTCTAGAATCTCCTATTAAAGTTCTAGACATTTTTCTATATTATCGAGCGTGGTCAAACTTTAGAATCTTCTATTGAGAGAGAGTAGTTTTTTTTTATGTTTTTGTGATCAAAATTCTTTAAAAACTCTGGAAACAAATATGAGTACAACAGGCGAGTTTTAGTAACTATAATTCTTGTTTATGAATCAATTCTTGAAATTAGCTGGAAAATTTTCACAATTTAAAGGATTCATAATATGTAGCATAACTTGAAAATCTATATTTTTAACTTAGGAATTCAGAAAATGATCACGTATTCATTTTAAATGGAGGCTATATATATATATATATATTCGGTGTTCAGATGATAAAATTATTCGGAAATGATTAAAAAAAGTTTGTGAAAAATTATAACACATGACGTGCTTTTACGATCATATAAAAAATTACATATAAGAAAATGGTGAATATAGTATAGTGGGCGATATGTAGACAGCCTGTTAACACTTTGACTGCAAAGCTAAAATTGCAAACGTTTACCACGGTGCCAGAAAATTCTTTTGTGTAATTTGCATTTTTTTTTCAACATAAAATTATATATATATATATATATATATATATATATATAAATTCAATCTGATACATTTTGCAACACATGGGCGATTCTCATCCTCCAGCGATCAAACTCCAGAACGATTTTCATGTGACTGATATGGTTTTTATAGCCAAGGACTGAAGTGTTGAAAAACTGGCTATCATATCTGATAGCCAGTGCCCCCAAACGGAAACAACACTGGCTATCAGATATGATAGCCATGGCATTCAAAGGGTTGAAAATGGTCAATAAATAAAAGTAATCCGTATATATGCATCTTATTGTGCGGAATAAAAGTATTATTTATCGAATGTTGCCTGACTAATACTCTCTCTAACTGTACTGGCGTCCAATATTACAAGCTATTTCCTCACTACCTACTTTTAGGCATCATTTTTACACAAATGAAGTTAAAATTTGGATGGAATGTTCAATATCAAATCCTAAATAGAATTTTTTTACAAGTTAAAAATAAGCAATAATTTCCAAACTCATTTACTTTAACTTTCCTCAAGAATTAAGCTTTTTAATAAATTAAAAGTTTAAACAGTATCAGAAAGAAAAGAAAACAAAATCTGTGTTAACACCGACGATATTACTACAGGGAATCCTCGATAATCTGTAAATCTTCTATCCGGCAGCAGCCATAAACCGGCACTGGTGACTTTTTACCCCACTTCCTTTTTTTATTTCTCTCTCTCTCTCTCACTACACTTAAATCGTAGAGTTATTAACAGATGACCTTGGAACTTCACATCTACGAACTTTTATAGATTGTCAGTAAAGTTTACGTATTTCCGTTAAATTTTAATCATTTACGTATTGATATAGGCGTAGGAAGGTGGGGGCCAAGGAGGGGAGGGGTCGAGACTCTCCCAGAAGGTTTCCTGGATCCCCTAGAAAAATTCAAATCATTACGAAATCAAAAAGTTGCAGCTGAAAGCTTGCTTCATTGGAATTTAACGAAGTATTATGTTTTTGCATTTCAATGTTTTACGCTTTTCATGCATCTTCTAAATGACTTTTTTGCATATTAAAAGGATTAAAAATTTCCATCTTATTTCGGTTTCATTCGTTTCAAATGCAACCAGTGATAAAAAAGGCAAAATGATATCTCTCTCACTGAATTTAGCTTACTATCTATAACCTTGTATTCCCTGTGGCGGCCCAGGGAAAATGGTATCTGCGGTCAAACGAGTAAAATTAATTTTCCTATTTTTAATTTTTTAATAGGATTCCGACTGTTAATTTTTTTCTTATGAATTTCTTTTCTTTTTTTGAGTAAATCCAGATTTTCAGGATTCCCATGAATCAGTATGAAAACCTAGAAAATCTGGAAAGTCATGGAATTTGAAATTAGTGAAAAAAAGTAAGGGAAAATCGCAAATATCGCTCAAAAAAAGAAAGCTGTAAAATATACCTGGAAAATGTTTTCTCAGTGTACCCCGTAATAGATTGACGCCCTAGCCATTTGAAGTTTTTCGTGGTTTTCTCTAAAACCACGAAAGAGACTATCCACGTCAAGATACAAAAAACACGTGAAGAAATCTAAAACCATCGAACCTTAGATGAAGACTCCGTCACGCACACACATTGCATTCCAGCAACAATTGTCCTAGGTCCCTAATATAGATAATTGGCTTTGATCCCAACCCTACACTATCACCCATAGACCTTATATATATAGACCACGTTATACATCCCCCCTCGTTATCTGTCTGCATCATGAAGGAGCTTCCCCAGCAAAATTGTCACGTGATGTTGGCCTGGAGGAAGAGTGAAGAATGATCACTGTGTTATTTTTCTATAGGAACGAATTTTGTGTTTTTTAATATTTTTATTGTACACGCACTTTTTATTTTAGCATTTAGATTTACACATGGATGGAAAGCTAAACTTTCATAGATTAATTACATAGAAAAAAAAAATTATGATAAATCCTTTTGCAAGCGAAAAAATTGCGTTTGAATTGACATAACCATTTTAAATCGTTCATGCATACAAATGAAAGGGGGGGGGGGGGGAAGAGAGAGCTTTCTTACAGATTTCAGAGAAATCACCCCTTAGTCCAGTTCACGTGACTTCCGAGACTCAGAACAAAGGATGGAGGTATCAGATTACACCCTCATGTTGAAGACATTCGCTATAATGGTCAGTCCTATTGGTGGCGTGGTCTAGTATATAAGGTCTATGCTATCACCACTCAAATATATGAAGTAATTACAGAATTTAAGAGGGAAATTCTTGTAAGTTATATTGTTTTTGCTGTAATGTACATTCAAAAATAATATCCATTTTTTATAGGAATTATTTTATAAAATGCATGCAATTTGAAATAAAAGAATTTTTTTTTTTTTTTTTTTTTTTTTTAACTCTTTAAATAACCGAAGGAATTACATATATTTTAAAATGAATATAACTTAAAAAAAAAAAAAACTTTTTTGTTGTTACACAACTTGGAAAAAGTTAAATTTGGATTCAGTTGGCACAAAATGTGCTCAGAGGCTCATTTCCTCTCAAACTACTTATGTAATGAACTCTGTGATTTTATGTGTCTTTATTCCTGTTTTACATTTTATTAAGTAAAAAATTAATATTTCATTGCATTTCAGAAGAATTATTTCAGTCTATTTTGCAGCACTTATTTTCAATAATCAAAATACTTCTGATAAATAAATTTTAGTCATCAATAAAATTAATTGAACACAAAATTGAATTGCATTTATTACAAGACAACTGGCGATCCTTTACGGCGCAATTGAAATACAGTGAAACCCCGATCTACCGTTCCCGCATTCATCGTTTTCCCTTATTGATCGTTTTATTTCCATGGTCCCTGTAGAAACTGTATTTAAATAATGTTAACGGAACCCGCATGTATCGTTTTTCAAAAAGTCGTTTTCTTGCATTCATTGCAAAATTTTTCTTCTGGCCGAAATAAATTTCAAAATCAAGCGATTCTATATGGCATATAAATTCTAATTATTTCTTTTAACCTGAAATAACTCTTTTCCCAATTTCCATGGAGGATCAAAATTGTGATAACATGTCTCCGGACCAACGATTCATTTTGTAATTTCAGCAGGAAGTAACTTCTCCAGTAATCCAGAAAATTGTTTCGGGAAATGCGGTTGCGTGCGAAATACTAAGCAGAAGGGCAGGAAAATGATGATGCTATAATGTAGATAAGATTGGTTGTGTGTAACAGAGGATGCGTCTGGTAAAAAGTTTAGTTATAATACAGTGCGTTGCATGAATATAAACGCACCTTAGCTTTAAGAATAGAATGGTATAAAAGTGTAATAAAAAAATATTAATAGGTGACACTTGAAGCAAACAGCATGTGTATGATTCAAGAAATGAAAATACGAGTCAAAACAATGAAAGACCAATATAATTTTTTAGAAAATAATTTTATTGAATTTATGACAAAAATACATGTTGCATGAATTTAAACGCACATGTAAAAAATAAATAACTGAGTAACAAATATTCTATCTAATACTTTGTAAAGCCACCATGGAATTTTAGAACAGCCAGTAAACGCCTTGGCATTGACTGATATAGTGGCATGAGGTCATCCAAGCTGATTGTCTTCCAAGCTAATAGAATGGCCGATTTTAGTTCATCTTTCGTGTTAAACTGCCTTCCGTTTACGTAAACACGGCGAACCAGAATAACCCATACGTTCTCCATTATGTTTAAATCAGGGCTTTTTGAGGGCCAATCTAGAACTTTAATTTTATTGTCAAGGAACCACTTTTTCACGATATGTGCAGTATGCACAGATGCAAAATCTTGCTGAAAAATATAATTTCTTCCAGCTTTCATGACTGCTTGACGGCGGAGGTTCCTTGTGAGCATCTGGACATAATCTACAGAGTTCACAGTGTTCTCCACGAACTCTAATTCGAAAGTCCCTTTAAAACCTATGGCTTCCCACACCATGACAGACCCACCTCCAGATTGACGTTTTGAACAGTACATTTCTTCGGTTCTCAAATCGTGCCAGTAGCTATAGAATCCGTCCGGGCCATCGAGATTATTTTTTTTTCATCTGAAAAGAAGACTTTTTCCCAATTTAATCGATCTAGCATCCATTTTCTTGGCCATTCTAAACGCATATCTTTGTGCTTTTGAGTGAGGGGTGGTTTCGCCTTCATTTTCTTAAATTTAATGAATGTTGCAGCTTTGATAGTTCTCCATATTGTTGTTCGATGAAAACCCAGCTTGTACTGAGCCTTTATCTTCGCACAGGAAATAGTCTTATTCTTTGCAGCGTTGCATATTCGACGTTTATCGTAACTGGTGAGCTTTCCTGTTCGCTTCTTATACGCTTTTTTCCCATAATTTGCTCCTTTCTTTATATAATTTCGCACAACACTCTCACTTCTTCTGATCCGGCGCCCAATTTCACTATTGCTAAAGCCTTTACCACGCATAAAGTCGATTTTTATCCTCTCGTCTACTGTCAAAGTTTTCCCTCTTGCCATCCTGAACAAACTCCGTACATTTTGCACTCACGCATTAAAACTGTTTTTAGAGAACTTTAGCAACACGACTATCTGTATTTTAATTTAATTCCGGTGGCCCAGTTAAATTTTAAACGAAAAATACCGAGTGCGTTTAATTTCGTGCAACAAACGAAAAACAGTAAAAAATAAGAAAATGCTTAAACACTCATTTACATAAGCTTGCATGAATCTAAACATACGTGCTCAAAGCACCTAATTCAGTTGTTAGTCATATGCAATAACTGTAAGTCACATTCCTTCTTTTAAAATTTTAAAATTTACATTTCTGGTTATTGGAAAAGGTGCGTTTATATTCATGCAACGCACTGTACAGTAAGACCCTGATTAACACGGGGGATACGTTCCATCAAAGTAGAGCGTAAAAACAGCGGGGAATCAATTTCGGGGAATCCCTGTACCGCTGCGAACAATTTCGGGGAATCTCCGGGTTGAAATAAAAGAGCACTAAACGGAAACAGCGCTAAATGAAACAGCGTTAAGCGGGGTCTTACTGTATTTGTATTAATCAAAACGTTACGGCAAGTGGTATCCTAAAGCATCGAAGAAACGTGCGATTTCAAAAAATGAAAATAATGGCGATGAAGCAGAATAATTTTCATATGCTGATGACATAATTATAGCGTTTGAAAATGCACGAACTTTTATATAAGCACAGAAAAGTACAGAAAAATGCTGTAAATCTGGACAAATTTCTGTATAATTTATAAAAGGAACAAAAAAAGAAGAAAAAAAAACACTGATTTTTAAAAATAAATTTTACTTAATGTTTTAGAACATTGATTTATTTCTTTGACAGTTTGGAAAGTCACAAATTAGTTTTTATTAGTAGTATACTGTATACACTGTGTCGTGTATTAGTATTAATTTATAAACATTGTTTTCTTCGTGTTTTGACTAATCCGCATTCGTCGTTTTCCCGATTTCATCGTTTTTTCACAACAACCCTGTGAAAAACGATGGATCGAGGTTTTACAGTATTGTTGCTTGGATTTTAAAAAAGGCATGAAAACCTGCAGGGAGGAAAGCGGGTTAAGGGAGAAAAAAATATAAATTTGGTTTTAAGCTGAAGCATCGTTTGATTCTAATTAAAATATCCCGTAAGTAATTAATGCCAGCTTTTGAAAGACTTTTGGCATAGTTCTACTGGGCTCCTTAAAACAGAAAGAAAATTAATAATTTATGTTACATGTGAAGAAACTGGAAGAACTGATTCAATTGTATGCATTTCACTTTTTAAAAATGTACACGCCTTTTCAAGATTGCCCTTAAATAACTGCTTAAGGCATGGAATTATTTAAAAAAGTTTGAAAGTTAATTTTTGACTAAAGTAAACGAAACTTAACTGTAAAAAAAAAAGAGAGAGAGAGAGAGATTGTGCTTTTATTCCAAAATTACTAGAAATTTTGAATTTAAGTTGAGGGCGCAATGTCTTTCAATCCGTCGCTGCTTGACATGTATTATCCTTTCGATTATACATATATGTATGGAAAATTTAAGCTTGACCCGATCAGGTTATCGTGGATCATTGGAGACCCGAGCCATTTTTTCTTATGTCTCATCCGTCAGAATCCACGTATAGAAGAAATATCTATCGTGCCCATGACTCTTTTCGTAACAACATCATTCTTAAACTTTATTATGCAACTTGAAATTTTCACATGTCTCAATTTGTTCAAAAGTTATAAATTTTTCATAAATGCCTGGGTCCTGGTTACCGGAGGCCCTTTACGGCGGTATTTACCAATAACTTCAACTCCCCGTTGAACACGAAAACTTGAAAAGCGTATAAAGTCAGAGTTCAACATTTTAGCAAATTTTCACAATTTGCATCTGCTATCTAGCGGCAATATTATTTTCAGATTTTTTAGCTGACGATAACCAATCAGAAATTATATGAAAACTCTGACCCAAGATGGCAGAAATAGCATCCCGAATTTTCTTGGAAAGCTGCACCCTGCCTATCGACGTTTTTTAAGTTTTTGCTTTGAACCGGCAGTTGAAGTTAAAGGTGAATAATGGCCGTATTCACCATTAACTTCAACTCCCGGTTCAATGCAAAAACTTGAAAAGCAACTAAAGGCAGGGTAGAGCTTTTCATCAAAATTTGGCATGCTGTTTCTACCATCTAGCGTTGATGATTTCATATAATCTTTGATTGGTTTCTTTCGCCTAAAAAGTCTAAAAATAACTATACCGCTAGATGGCAGCAACAACACGGCAAAATTTTCTGAAAATTTGTACCCCGCCTTTATACGCTTTTCAAATTTTCATGTTCAACCAGGAGTTGAAGTTATTGGTGAATAACAGCCTAAGGCCATTAGAAAAGCAATTGACACGATTTCTGAAAAACTAGCGCACCAGGCTCGCCGAAACTTATTTCTACAAAAATGGAAATGACTAGTGCTTGATCAAAGGATTTTCTTTTTAACACTTTCCAACATTGAAAAGTGTTAATGTCGTCGGTTTGTCTGCATGTCTGTCCGTCTGTCCACGCTCTAACTCCCGTAAATATTCATAGAATTTTCGAAACTGATATATGTTATTCAAGTTCACTACCGGATGTTCCCTATTGAAAATGGAGTGAATACCTCTGCCGGTTTGTGCACAGGGATACCCGAAAGTTTTCCAGAGCATTGTGTTCTGAGAAAGGCATTTCTATAAACCATATTTAAATATCTTTACTGTAGACAAATCTTAATAAATTTGAAATATGTCATTCAAGTTTACTATCAAATGTTTCTTATGTAAAATGGCGTAAATACCTGCACTGGTTTCTGTACACGGACATTCGAAAGTATTCCAAAGCATTACGTTCAATGTGAAGTATTTCTATAAGCCAAATTTTAATAACTTTACTTTTCACAAAACTTAATGAAATTGAAATATGTTATTCATATGCACAAAAGAATGCTTGCTATAGGATATTGTATTATGAGCATTAGATTTACAGGGACACACAAAAATATTTAGTTTCTTTAAGAGATATTAATAAAAATTTGCTGAATTGGACCAATTTGTGCATTTGTCTGTCCGATTGTTTATCTTTCTATCTGTCTTTCTTCCGCCCCAGCGTCCGTTAATATTTTTAGAATTTAAAAAAAAAAATTATATATTAGTGAAGTTTACTATGGCATGTTTACTATTTAAAATGGCCTGTACAACTAGATTATGTACAGGGACGAGCAAAACAAAATGACAATACATTGCGTTTTAAGTGATACACTTTTAAAAATCACATTTAAATAACTTTCTACTATAAAAATCATTACAAAAAAAATGTATTGTTAATATTGTAGCATAATATTTTGTAATATGATTAACCTTCAGATTTACAGGGCTACACTAAAATATTCAGATTCATTCAGGGCTGCAATTATGATATAACGGCTGCATTTTCTTTTGTGTTAATAAGCCTTTTTAACACTTTCCAACAATGTCTAAGAGTGATTTTAAATTCAATTAATCCATCTGTATACTTTTCAGTGCTTTTGTCTGTCTGTTGTGTGATGTGATAACGTAGGCAAAGAATATTAAATGATATATGATACAAGAAATACGTGCAGTTGGAAATTGTTAATAATCAATGCGTACTGCATGATTTTTCTTTCTTGTTTCCAATTGCAACTAATTTTCCAAGTCTATATATGAGATAAAATTGTACTATTTTTGTATACAACTCTGTCAAAAATGTCTATTTCTATTTCTATTTATTTTCCAACCCTTCATTCAAGCACAAACACTATCTTATTTTGAAGAAGTGTGCGGAATGTAGTAAGGTCATTGTGCCTAAATGCGATAACCCATAAATGCGACAAAGTTCTTCTACTGAAAATCTAAATGCTTAAATCACAAACTTATAAATCATAATGGAACATACACATTTCAAGAACGGTTCGCGAAACTTTTCATTAAATTTTAAAGGTTTTTTCTAGTAGAATTTTCTTTTGCAGTAAACATTGTACACTATGGCTTTCCGACGTCTTTTCCTAATTGCGATGAAAATTTTTCAAATAGTAACTGTAATTTTATCCTTTAATCTTTCAAGGCCAAATAACCACTGTTACGTCATGTGCTTATATACCCTTTATACCTACCAGAAGAAAATAAAAAAAAATACTCCATTTTTTTAAAAAGAGGGGTTAAAAATTTTTATCGCATTTAAGGGTCTGTTTACACCATTTTCCTAAATGCGACAAATTTTATCCCTTAAATGCGGCAATTTTTACAGTTGATATATTAAGGGAAGTTTAAGCTTTTTTTCCTTTTTAACACTTTCCAACAAGGTTTAAAAGTGACTTAGGCTTGTCTGTCCCTCTGTCCGTCTGTCTGTCTGTCTGCCCGCGTTCTAATTTCTGTAGGGACACCCGAAAGTATTCCAAAGCATTGTGTTCTATGAGAGGTATTGCTGTAAACCATATTTAATATCTTAACTGCATACAAATCTTAGTGAAATTGAATCATGTTATTCAAGTTCACTATCGGATGTTTCATATATAAAATGGAATAAATACCACCAATAGTTTGTACACAGGGACACTCGAAAGTACTCCAAAGCATTGCGTTCTATGAGAGGTATTTCTATAAACCAAATTTTAATAAATTTACTTTCCACAAAGTTTAATGAAATTGAAATATGTTATTCATATGCACAAAAGAATGCTTTGCATAGAATATAGCATGATTAGCATTACATTTACAGGGCCACACAAAAATATTCAGTTACATTAAGAGCTGTTCATAAAAATTTGCTATAATTTCAATTTCGTTTACATTAAGCGTTTTTAACATTGTCTAACAATTTTCATCTGTGAATATAATTTCAATTTAAGTATCTGTCTGTTCGTCTGTCCGCGCTCTAGCTCCAGTAAATATTTATGTAATTTCTTGAAACTGATATATGTTATTTAAGTTCACTATCGGATGTTCCCTACTGAAAAAGGAGTTAATATCTCTACTGCTTTGTGTACAGAGGCACCCAAACCTTTTACAAAGCATTGTGTTCTATGAGAGATATTTCTATAAACCATATTTTAATACCTTTACTGTACACAAACCTTAATGAAATTGAGAAATGTCATTCAAGTTCACTATCGGATGTTTTATGTATTAAATGGAGTAAATACCACCACTGGTTTGGGCACAGAGACACTTGAAAGCATATCAAAGCATTGCGGTTTATGAGAAGTATTTCTATAAACCAAATTTTGATAACTTTACTTTCCACAAAGCTTAATGAAACTGAAATGTGTTATTCATATGCACAAAAGACTGCTTTCTATAGAATATAGTATGTTTAGTATTAGTTTTACAGAGCAACAAAAAATATTCAGATACATAAAGAGCTATTAAGAAAAGTTTGCTGGAATTGCACTTTCGTTTACATTAAGCATTTTTAACATTTTCTAACAATTTTTAAGTGTGAATATAATTTCAATTTGTGTATCTGTGTATCTGTTTGTCTGCCCATCTGTCTGTCTTTCGGCGCTCTAACTCCGGTAAATATTTATGGAATATCTTAAAACTAACATATGTTTTTCAAGTTCACTATCGGATGTCCCCTATTAAAAATGGAGTGAATACCTCTACTGATTTGTGTACAGGGGCATCGGAAAGTACTGCAAACTATTTTTTTTTCTATGAGAGGCATTTCTATAAACCATATTTTAATACCGTTACTTTACACAAATCTTAATGAAATTGAAATATGTTATTTAAGTTCGCTATCGGATGTTTCCTATGTGAAATGGAGAAAATATTATCACTGTTTTGTGTACAGGGAGACTTACAAGTATTGCGTGTATGAGAGGTAATTCTGCAAACCAAATTTTAATAACTTTACTTAGCATAAATCTTAATGAAATTGAAAAATGTTATTCATATGCAAAAAGGAATGCTTTTTATAAATACAGTATGATTAGTATTAATCTTACAAGGCCACATAAAAATATTAAGTTACATTATGAGTTATTAAAAAAAATATGCTGTAATTGCATTTTCTTTTACAATAAGCATTTTTAACACTTTCTAACAATTTTTAAGCGCGAATATGATTTTAATTTGGTTATCTTTCTGTCCGATTGTCTGTCTTTCTATCTGGCTCTCGTCCCGAGAGTTCTTAAATATTTTCAGAATTTTGAAAAATTGTTATATGTTATAAAAGTTCACTATGGAATGTTTCCTATTTAAAATGCCATTAATATGTCCTACGCAACGTGTTTGTGTACAGGGAACTTCCAATGCTTTGCGTTTTAGGACAGACATTTTTATAAATCACATCTAAATAACTTTCTACAGTAAAAATTATAAATAAATTGAAATGTATTTTAATATTCTAAAATAATGTTTTGTATAGAATATGATATGATCAACCTTCAGATTTACAGGACTACACTAAATATTCAAATACCTTAAGGGAAGCAATTATAATCTAACGGCTGGATTTTCTTTTGCATTAAGCCTTTTTAACGTTCTTCAACGATGTCTGAGAGCGGTTTTAAATTGAATTAGTCAATCTGTATATTTTTCTATGCTTCTCTCCTTTGTTTGATAATGCAGGCAAAGAATATTGAAAGTTATACGATACAACAAGCACGTACAATTGGAGAGTATTAATAACCAGTGCGTACTGCATGATTTTTTGTTCTTTTTTTAACACTTTCCAGCAAGGTTGAAAAGTGTCAATGACTTCGGTTTGTCTGTCTGTCCGCAGTCGAACTCCTGTAAATTTTCATGGAATTTCTTGAAGCTGATATATCGTATTCAAGTTCACTATCGGATGTTCCCTATTGAAAATGGAGGGAATTCCTCTTCTGATTTGTCTACAGGGACACCCAAAATTTTCCAAAGCACTGTGTCCCATGATAGATATTTCTATAAACCGTATTTTGATACGTTTACTTTAAAGAAATTTTAATGAAATTGAAATATATCATTTAAGTCCACTTCCGGATATTCCCCATGTAAATTGAAGTAAATACCATCATTGGTTTGTATACAGGGACATCCGAAAGTATTTAAAAGCATTGCGTTCTATGGAAGGTATTTCTAAGCACCAAATTTTAATGATTTTACTTTGCACAAGTCGTAAATATATATATATATATATATATATATATATATATTATTCATATGCACAAAAGAATGCCTTCCATAAAATACAATATTATTAGCATTATATTTACAGGGCCACACAAAAATATTGAGATACATTAAGAGGTATTATTGGAAAATTGCTTGAATTGCATTTTCGTTTACAATAAGCGTTTTTATCACTTTCTAAATGTTTTTAACACTTTCCAATAAAGTTGAAAAGTGTTAATGACTTAGGTTTGTCTGTCTGTCTGTCCGTGCTCTATCTCCTGTAAATATTCATGGAATCAGAGTTACACATACACTACTCAGAAAAGAAGAGTTAAACACGGAGTTACACACTCTGTTATAAAAAGGCAAAGTTACACACACAATTACACACAAACTGTTAATAAAAATGCTGAGTTACACACACAATTACACACAATTACACACAAACTGTTAATAAAAATGCAGAGTTACACACACACTGTTAGCAAAAAATTAGCGGTCCACACAGCGTTACACACATTGTCAAAAAAAAAAAAGAGATTTGGAGTTACACACACTGTTAATAAAAAGGCGGAATTATACACAGCAAAAAATCAGTGATACACGCGAAGTTCCACACATTGTTCAAAAAAAAAAAAAAAAAAAAAGAATTGAACATTGAATTACGCACACTGCTAATAAAAAGGCAGGATTATACACAGAGTTACATGCACTGTTAATAAAAAGGCGCTGTTAATAAAGAGTTACACACAGAGTTACACACACAGAGTTACACACACAGAGTTAATAAGAAGGCAGAGTTGCACACACACTTTTAATTACGTACAGGGTTACACACACTGTTAGTTACACATAAGTAAAATTACACACGTTGTTTGCTAAAATCAGCGATACACACAGTGTTACACACACAATGTTAAAAAAAAAACTGTTAATAAAAACAAAATTACACATAGATTTACATACACTGTTAATAAGAAAGAAGAGCTACACACACACTGTTAATTGCATACAGGGTTGCACACACAGTGACAGTTTCACATAGCGTTACGTACACTGTTAGAAAAGTTCAGCAATACACACAGAATTACACACACACTGTTAGAAAAAAAGAAGAGTTACACACTGCTAACAAACAGCAGATTTAGACACAAAGTTCCACACACTGTTAATGAAAAGGAAGAGTTACACACACTGTTAAAGGCAGAGAGTTACACAACATTTTATCTTCAAATAGTTATGTGGTATTAAGTATTTTATAAACTATAAAAAACGAACGAAAAATCATGCATTACGCAATGATTATTAACACTTTCCAATTGCACGTAATTGTTGTATCTTATAACTTTGAAAGTTCTGTGCCTAAGTTATCACACAACAAACAAACAGTAGTTCTGAATAGCATACAGACAGACTAATTGAATTCCTAATCATTCTTAAACACTGTTTGAATGTGTTAAAAATGCTTAACACAAAAGAAACCGTCGCCCTTCGATTGTAATTCCAGCCCTTAATCTATCTGAAAATTTCAGTGTAGCCCTGTAAATTTGAAGGTTAACAAAATCATATTTTATACAAAACATTATTTTAGCAAATTAACAATAAATGCCAATTTCTTTATGATTTTACAGTTGAAAGTACAGTATGAAAGTTCTTTAAATTATAAAAATGTATGTCCTAAAATGCAACGCATTGGCATTTTTTGCGCGTTCCTGTACATAAACATGTTGTACAGTACCTATTAATGCCCTTTTTATTTGGGAACATTCAATAGTGAATAAGAACAACATATATATATTTTTAAAAATTCAGAAAATATTTCCGGACGCTAAGTGCGGTACACGGACAGATAGACAAATGGAGATTCGGGCACATAGATACAGAAATTGAAAACACGTTAAGACTTAAACAAGAAAGAAAAATCATGCAGTACCTATTGATTAGTAACACCTTCTAACTGTACGTAATTGTTGTATCGAATAACTTTTAATATTCTTTGCCTACGTTGTGAGGTTGAGACGTCAGAACGTCACCACAGTTGTTTTAATTAAGCTGGATCCAGCAAAGTAGAAAGTGGGGAAGGTTAAAATCGCTTCGTCGCCAGTGACTCGGCGAAAGTTGAGGTCGAGTTAGCGTTGTGTCAGCAGGGTGCTGCAATGAAAGACTTAGATTTCGAATGTTAGATAAATTAGAAGTGATTTTAAAAGGACGGATTGAAATGAAGAGAGAGGAGGATGTAGGAAGAAGTATAAAATGGCGATGGTTTTAGTAGATGGGAGTGGATGTTGGAGGATATTATAGTGGACGTTGGAGGATATTATAATGGATGTCGGAGCATATTATATTGTGGATATTGGAGTATTATAGTGGATTGTTGAAAGTCTTACTTTGGCGAATATTGAGTAGTAGAAATTTAGATGAGTGAGGAATAAGTCATGATGAGTGTTAGTACGAGTACTTGCTAGCGCTCGTGAAAGTGAATTTCGATCTGTAGGGAATCCTCTGATCGAAAGTGAAGTCGCAGCAGTGGAGTTACGAGTGCAACCGTCGCTACACCTTCAATTGCTTGCTGGGGTGAGATATTTAAGATAATCTAATTTAATTGTTGATATGTATATATTTTGATTGAGTAATACACTGACTGAGCTAGTTTAATTGTCAGGCCACCCTCCCCATTAATCTCCTCAAAAAAACTTTAGTTATTGTTAATTCAAGTCTTGTGTTCTCTTACTTATCCATTTAGTGATCTAATTAAGTTAAGATGGAGTTTGCGTCAACGCAAACTTTACAACGTTATCACACAACAGACAGAAGGACTGAAAAATATACAGATAGACTAACTGATTTTAAAATTACTCTTAGGCATTTTGGAAAGAGTTAAAAAGGCTTAACGCAAAATAAAATGCAGCCATTAAATTATAATTACAGCTTTTGATCTCTCTGAATATTTTAGTCTAGCCCTTTAAATCAGAAAGTTAATCATACCATATTCTATACAAAATATTATTTTAGAATATTAACAATACATTTCAATATTTTAATGATTTTTGCAGTAGAAAGACTTAACTTTCAAAAAATTCTGTCCTAAACCGTAATGCATTGGCATTTTTTTTTTTTTTTGTCCCTCTGAACAAACTAGTTGTATAGGACCTATTAATGTCGTTTTGAATGGGGAACATTCTATAGGGATAATGTTTATAAAAATAACACTCATAAATCACAATGCTTTCGAATGCTTTTGGGTATCCCTGTACACAAACCAGAAGAGATATTCACTCCATTTTCAATATGGAACATCCGATAGTGAACTTTAATAAAATATATCAGTTTCGAGAAATTCCATAAATATTTACAGGAGTTAGAGCGCGGGCAGACAGACGGACAGACAGATGGACAGATACACAAACTGAAATCATATTCACACTTAAAAATGTTAGAAAGTGTTAAAAACGCTTATGTAAACGAAAGTGCAATTCTAGAATTGTTTTATCAGTAGCTCTTAATATAAATGGATATTTTTGTGTCACCCTGTAAATCTAATGCTAATCATGCTATATTCTATGCTAAGCATTTTTTTTCTGCATATAAATAACATATTTCAATTTCCTAAAACTTCGTGGAAAGTAAAGTTATCAAAATTTCATTTATAGAAATATCTCTTATAGAACGCAATGCTTTGGAATACTTTTAACTGTCCCTGTACATAAATCGGCGGTGGTATTTCCGCCATTTTATACAAGAAACATCCAGTAGTGAACTTGAATAACATATTTCAATTTAATTGAGATATGTCTACAGTAAAACCAATAGAAATACCTCTCATAGAACACAATGCTTTGAAATGCTTCCGGGTGTCCGTGTACACAAACCAGTATAGGTATAAACTCCATTTTAAATAGGGAACATCCGATAGTGAACTTGAATAACATATATCACTTTGAAGAAATTCCATAAATATTTATGAGATTTAGAGCTCGGACAGACAGACAGGCAGACAAAGAGGCGGACAGGCAGATACACAAAACTGAAATCATATTCACCCTTAAAAAATATTAGAATGTGTTAAAAACGCTTAACGTAAACGAAAGTACAATTCTAGCCATTTTTTTTTAATAGCTCTTAATGTAACTGGATATTTTTGTGCCACCCTGTAAATCTAATGCTAATCATGCTGTATTCTGTGCAAAGCATTCTTTTGTGCATCTAAATACCATATTTAAATTTCCAAAAACTTCGGGGAAAGTAAAGTTATTAAAATTTGATTTATAGAAATATCTCTAATAGAACGCAATGCTTTGGAATACTTTTGAGTGTCCCTGTATATAAATCGGTGGTGGTATTTCCTACATTTTATACAGGAAACATCCAATAGGGAATTTGAATTACATATTTCAATTTCATTAAGATATGTCTACAGTAAAGGTATGAAAATATGGTTTATAGAAATACCTCTCATAGAACACAATGCTTTCGAATGCTTTTGGGTGTCCTGTGCAGAAACCAGTAGAGGTATAAACTCCATTTTCAATAGGGAACGCCCGATAGTGATCTTGAATAACATATTTCATTTTCATTAAAATATGTCTGCAGTAAAGGTATGAAAATATGGTTTATAGAAATACCTCTCATAGAACACAATGCTTTGAAATACTTTCGGGTGTCCCTGTACACAAACCAGTAGAGGTATCATATTCACCCTTAAAAAATGTTAGAATGTGTTAAAAACGCTTAACGTAAACGAAAGTATAATTCTAGCCATTTTTTTTAATAGCTGTTAATGTAACTGGATATTTTTGTGCCACCCTGTAAATCTAATGCTAATCATGCTATATTCTGTGCAAAACATTCTTTTGTGCATATAAATATCATATTTAAATTTCCAAAAACTTCGTGGAAAGTAAAGTTATTAAAATTTGATTTATAGAAATATCTCTCATAGAACGCGATGCTTTGGAATACTTTTGAGTGTCCCTGTACATAAACCGATGGTGTAATTTCCTCCATTTTACACAGAAAACATCCTATAGTAAACTTTAATAACATATTTCAATTTCATTAAGATATGTCTACAGTAAAGGTCGGAAAATATGGTTTGTAGAAATACCTCTCATGGAACACAAATGCTTTGAAATACTTTCGGATGTCCCTGTACACAAACTAGTCGAGTTATAAACTCCATTTTCAATAGGTAACGTCCAATAGTGATCTTGAATAACATATATCAGTTTCAAGAAATTCCATAAATATTTACGGGAGTTAGAGTGCGGACAGACAGAAGGACGGATAGACAGACAGACGGACAGACAGACAGACAAACCGAAGTCATAAACACTTTTCAACCTTGTTGGAAAGTGTTAATAACAGTTTTCAACCTTCTTTGGAAAATGTTAATAACATTAAAGTAACTCCCATGCATTAAATGCATTATCGCATTTAGGGAGTTTGAACATCGCATTTAGGACATAGTACCTTAAATGCGACAAAAATTTCCTAAATGCGACGCCGGTATATATTTTCATAAATCACTGATATTTTTTTAATTTCTTGAAAAAAAATGACACAAAACACTAGTTTAGAACTATGAGTATAATATTCAATCATTTTTTCTTTCTTTTTATAATTATTTGTTTACTAAAATGTCATAAGTTTCCTAAATGCGATAAACTTACCAAAAATCACGTCGCATTTAGGCACAATGACCTTATATGAGATCGGAGTCGGCGTAATAGCTTTTAAGAAATCGGATCTACTACTACAGCGTTCAGAATAAACAGTGTGGAAAGCGGCGAATAAAATTGTACTAAAAAAATTAAGCCTGTCACCAGATGTCATTGTAATCGAAGCTAGTGGCACGACAACAAAACCGAGACTCCCTATTGGTTAATTATAGGCTTAGATCACGTGATTAAACTGACGAAACTGGGAAAAGCCGATTCGGTCTTCGATTTGAGCAATAGCTTCGATCACAGCGACATCTGGGTAAGCTTAATTTTTGTAGCATCATTTTAACATCACGGTTATAGGTGATTGCCACACTGTTTATTCTAGACGCTGTACTACTACTTTCCCAAAGGATCTCCGACAACCAACGTGCGCTGGCTCAATTTACAAAATTATCGTTTAAATGTTCCTCTTTCATAGACTAAATATTCAATGAAAAACTTAATTTACGGCATAAAAATAAAATAAATAATCTGGTGTGTCACTCACACGACATTCTCTTACCCTGAAATTTAACACTATAAAAACAGGTTGCAGATTAAAAGGTAAAATAACGAGTACTGTTATGTAAACCTGTGTTAAACAATTCATATTAGGCTTCTGAAAAGATTTATATGATAATTAGTTCTGTGTGAGAGGGGCTACCGCCCCCCTCAACCCCCCGTTTCATTAGTGCACCTACATTTACATAGAATTTAATTCGGTTATTAAAAAATAATTCTGTTTTTAAAAAATAATTTATTAAAATTATTATTTTAAAATATATCTCTAATGATAATGCAGACGATTTCCATATTAGAGAAGTGGTATAACACCAAATATCCAAAAAAAATAAGTCCATTTTATTCTCATCATTAAAAAGAAGAGAGGGGGGGGGACGATTTTTTTTTTCTAAGGTTTTTTTTTTTTTTTTCGTTGTAAAAGTAAAAAAAAAAAATCGATAACTTTGTTTTAAATTATCGCAGATCGATGGTTCAACCATTCGTTTTAAAGGTATTGGCGAGCTCTTTTCAAAGATAACCATCATGAAAATTTACTCCCCTCGAGGGGGGACTTCCCCCCCCCCCAGGGGGGGAGGCGAGGCTCCTACATACACAATTTTTTTCCCCAGTTAACTATCTCTATTACAAAAAATATATATTCGTTTCATTTGGTTTAGTTCAGTCTATAGACGTTAAACTCTACTTTCCTGCAATTTCCCCCCATAGACGTAATGTATTAGAATTCTCTTGATTGTCCCTGTACACGAACCATTTGCTTCATCTTAACGAAAAGCTTACTGTTGCATCCCTATATGATACGCATTTAGAATATCAAGTTTGAACTTTCTGCCATAATTTGTTTTTGAGATATGCTGATAACAGACAGACACACACACAGACATACAGACGGACACACAGACACACAGACATACACACAGACCATTTGCTAAAAACTTGATTTTCGTATTCAGGGGACCTCAAAACGTGTAAATATAACAAAATCTCGCGTTCGAAAATGTGACCCAAAAAACAATACTTTCTCTACCTTATGGGTAAGAGAAAGTAAAAATGAGACCTTAGCACCCAATAAAAAAAATAAAAGAAGATACCTCCCCTAAAATTATAATGAGAGAGCTCAAGGAAAATGATTAAAAATATATATATATAAGTGATTTTGTCTAATACCTTCATTCTGTCAATATGTAAAGTGATTCTGTCTAATGTGTTACTGTTATGATTTAAGTCATCTCCGCTTGACCGAATAAGAAATTGCACGCCACTGTGAGCATATACTACTAATAATTATAAGATTTAAAAAAAAAAAGACTTTTATGTACCATATTGTAAATTTTCTGATGAATCATACAGCTGTTATCAATGTGTATAAAATTTTTAAACTGATAATGACGTCATTTTTTTTGTGAAAAGCATCATTTAACTTTTTACATTTTTTTAACGTTCACATTTAATTAAATGTATTTATTTTTATGTCGAAAGAAAATGAACATTTTTTTTTTTGGCAACAATTAAATTATAGCTAACATTTTAATGGCTTTTTTAACGCTATTAGGATGGTATTATTTTCATATTTTAATTCATTATTAATTAATTAAAAGAAAACTATTCGAAAATTCGAAAATCTGACTTCGAAGTATTGTGTTGTCACCGGTATCTGGGTTACTGCGAAAGTTTCAAATGTCCAGCTAGTAGGGAAGTTAGTTAAAAAGCGATTGCAAGATTTGTATCAGACAACAAACAAACAAACATACAAACAAACGAGCAAACAAGAATAGAAGTTAATAAAAACATGATAAAAAGACCTAGCCCTGGTCATGATAAAATATAACAAATGCATGCGAGTGTATTTATAAAGTGCCAAAGAAAAATATAAAAAAATCGTGGAATGTGATGATCAACTTCTCATGCTCTTTTCGCACTTACTCTCCCATAGTCTGGTAATCAGCTGAGAAAATTTAATTTATTGGTCAGTAATTTTAAAATTTTGCAAACGCATTTAAATATAGATCTGACTCTATGTACTCATCATTACCCTATTTTCGATATGATTGATCCAATTGTAATTAAAAGAGTGATTGTTGAGATCCCCATATACGTTACGTATTCTGTTTAAGTAATTTTTAGCAAATATGTAAACATGGAAGTTTAATAAAGAAATTAATTAAAATTATATGAAGTTGACATTATTTAATAAGAGTAATTTTGCTTTATTTTAATTCTCATAATTATTTAATAAGAGTAATTTATATTTATTAATCCCCATATTCCTTTACAGGTTTAATATCATATACTTCATTAAGTTAATGTTTGGACAGTTTACAGCGCATGCCCGAATATCAATTTGATGTTCAAAATGTACTACTACCTAAAAATTGGAGGGAGGAGTAGTTGACTTGCGCTTTTATCCCCCGAATAGCGTCTATCACCTATCTATCTTTCTTCTTCCTTAATAACCACGTAATATTCAGTTTCATCTGGTTTCCAGTTAACAGTAAATTATTATTTTAGTATAAAACCAATTTCTATAAATTTTAATAAACTCTTAACAATAATGTAATATATTTTAAATGCCGTATGCGTTGAATTCTTTGAGCATTAGATTGAAATAATTAAAAATATTAAGCGTTAGTTTTCTTTAAACCGAACATTAGCTTGATTATCAAACTCTCACTATTTTAACAGTTTATGTCATTAATTATAATAAGAAAGAAATCAATGCATCGTAATAAAGTGTAATTTTAATCTGTCATTTTTATAAATTATAATTGAAAGCTCGATAATGTAAAGTGTCCTTACGTCAAAGTGATACATTCTTATTCATTTCTAACAGAATTCTTAAGTTATAAACATTTTTAAAAATGAGTATTTTAAAAAAATTACAATTACGATTACTCTACAAATTGATTTCTGTGAAAAGGATTAGAAATAACTGGTAAAATCAATTACAGAAAATTATATTTTTGAAGTCATTTCATTTTAAGGGAAAGAGAATTTTTTTTTTTTTTTTTTAGTGATATATAAAGAAGAATGAGATGCAGTACATAAAATTAGGTACATAATATTAGTCACATACATAATATTAGTCACAATACATAATATTAGTCACACTAATCCAAGAAATATTTATTTATGATAAAGAGAATAATGCATAACTGATACAATTTTTTTTCCGGAAAAAGTGAAATTTACAACGATATATAACAGTTAAAAACTGGATATATATATATATATATATAGGTAGCATAAAATGATCCTTTTTAAAGAAAAAACTTGTGCAAAAGAACATAACTCTTAAGTAATTGTTGGCAATTTTTCCCACTATATTTTGAATGATAAACATATTTAAATAATATCTTAAACCTAAATTGACTAATGAATAAAATAGATTTTACACTCACGAAAGGGTTAAACGATCCTTTATTTAAAAATAAGTGTAAAGTTTACCGGTAAAATAAAAGAGATATAAATGAAAATATGGCAATACATAATAAAAGAAAATAAGAAAAGCGGGTCATGTTTCTATGTATGAAAGACTGTAGATATGTCTAAATAAATACGAAAGTTAGTACTTACCTCGTAATACAACTTACTTTGTTATAAAATCTACTTTTTCAAAAAAAAATATATATATATATATATATATATATATATTCAGACACTGAAAAAAAAAAAAAAAAAAAAAAAAAAAAAGGTTAAAAGTACAGGAAAAATCTTGCAGCTTGGGTGTCAGCATTTCTCTGTCAAATATACAGTTTAAAACTGTAAAATTGTATCATTGACATATATTTTAAATAGGAATTCTGTAAATCAAACAGGTTTCTTGTTAAAAGGAGAAATACTGGCACCCCAGCTGCCAGATTTTTCCTACACTTTGAACAGTTTTTTTTTTTTTTTTTTTTTTTTTTTTACAGTGGATTCGTAATACTGCGATTGCTTGAATACCGCCATTACTTCTTTTTGACTTGGTAAAACTAATTTATGTGTTACCCTGTAGGTAGCGCTATCTGTCTGGAAGAAAACCTATGTGAATCGTTTTGCAAGCCAGGATCCTTATAAGTCATCTTCCAAAAATTCTATTTGTAGATAATAAATGTTGGCTATTTTATTGCAGTGAATTAGAAACTGTGTTTTTACAAAGTTTGTAAAGTTTTTACACAGAAGGATTATTTTTCAAAGAAGGATAATTCCCTTAAATTTGGTTTTCAGATACACTCTGATGTAACATCTAATAGTAAATGGAATAAGTTATAAATCGAATTATGGAAATACTCTTATTTCATGAGTATTTAATGTTGAAACGTCAGCGGAAGCCTCCATGAGAAGAATCAAAAACATTTTGCGTTCTGTGTGCCTGTCTGCACCACGATACCGCAAAAATCACTCAATTGACTTTTAAATTGGTACACTTGTTTATTAGCCAACCATAATTAGATATACACTTTTATTGTGTATTCTCTCTGTAGTTCGTGTATAGGGACACACCAAAAATTTTTCTTATCATTACAACCAATGGATAGAATTTGTATGTACTGCAATAGCGGCTGCAAAAATTAAGTAATTGACTTGCAAATTGGTACATATATTTATCAGCCACAAACAATTAACTGTATGTTTTTTGGCGAGTATTTCGTGAACAGGGACACTTTAAAGTATTTCTTATCACCAAGCCCTATAGACACACTTCGTGTGTACTTACATAGTGGCGAAAAACATAAGACCCACTAGTCAAACATTAATGAAACTTTGAACCGCATCCGAGCCGTAATGTACACCTGATATAAGACGCTACACCAGAGTACACTGAGAAAAAAAATATATACCGCCTTCCTCTAGAATGAATAACTGGCCACTTTCTAAATCCCTTAACTAGAAATATAGATTACCAAGCTATACGCATAAGGCACGCCAATAAACTGAATAAGCGAAATGATCGAGAATTTCTTGTGTGCACATTTCTAGATGGCGAAATAATATTATGAATACTCTAATTATTCTGAATCATTTGTATTGCGAGAAATTATCGCTTGATTTTCTAGAATTTGGTAATAAACCAAGATTATAGTTGCTGAAACCCGCCTCTTGTAGTCTCAATTATTTGCAGAGATTTTTAAATAACTTTGCCCTCGACAATATAGGCAAACGCTCTAGAATTCTAAAAGGGGCTTCTAGAACTCGCTTTCGAAGGGGACTAGAATTTATAAGGATGACATGGAACTATATTTTCTAGAGCCACAATTTAGATTTTAGATGTCAGTTACAGAATTTTTTTCTCAGCGTACTTCTAATCATTTTCGTTAAAACTCATTTTCAATTGGTTACACTACATTAAACATAATGTAATTGACGTACATTATTAAAATAATTAAAAGAATCTTTTCTGTAGAAAAGAAGTGTGCATACATGTAACAATTTATCAACAAGACTATGGAAAAGAGTTTCGAATCATCCAAATAATGTCAAATTTGGTACAAATATTTATGAATTACATAGAATTAGTGATTGAGTTTTATTGCTGTGAATTATGTTTGTGGACCATTTACAAATGTATACTAAAAAATTCTACACCATTACAGCCTATTGAAAGATTTTCATTTAATTGCATTTTTACGTTCTTTTCAACTAGATAAAATTAAAATACATTATTAAAATGGGTGAAAGGAAAGTTTCTGTAGATAAGAATAGGCATAAAATTAGTTACTTTGCAGGTCTACTAAAGAATTCCCACACTTATGTAATAATTTATTTGGCATCCAGTTTAGTATAAATATTTTTGAGTTACAACTATTTAGCTAAATAACTGCTTTGTTGTTTATAGTGTTTGTGCATTTAAAAGCTATATTTTGTTTATGAATTGTGTAATTCAGGAAGTATTTTCTAAATATTTTCCCTTGCATTTCGAATTGCCAGTATGATATATTTCTTCGAAAAAATGTATTTAGACACTAAATTCAATTATGCAGGTTATAAAGATACGAAAAGGCAAATATTCATGGTAATACGAAGTAATTCTTTTGTTATGAAACTTATATTTATCATAATTTATTTCCGAAAAATAGAAAAATAAGTGAAAGGAGAAGTTTTTTAGAAGAAGAAAAACAAATCTTTCTGTAAAATTAAGATAAATAAATCAGAGTTAAGGAATAAATGGAAAAATGTAATGTTATCATAAAACATGATCCAGAAAATTTACTTGTGAATTTTACTCTTATTTATTATTAATGGTTTCAGCTGCTTCTGGACCTCTCTTTTTTAAATGTGCTTACTAGCTAAGATGGCAAATATTATACAACTCTATAACAAAAGTTTTCTTCACATCATTTAGTCGATTATTGGTTAGATTAAATCACTATTATTATTTTTGGTAATTTGTTTGCTAGTAAAACAGTTTTATATTAAAGAGTTTGTAAAATTGTTCCCGTGATATCTATAAAGAAAATATCTTCTGGATTAGAAATACACGTTGCACCTGCTATTATATTATGCTAAAAATATTAAATAAAAATATTCACTGAGTAGCTTAAAAGCAGCTCTTTGAAGAATACATTTTATAATTAAATTGTCATTATATATATACATATATATATATATAAACTTAGAACATTTATTAAAATTACATTTTTTTCCTTTTTTAGTTCGTGTGATAAAATAATTTCTGTTTC
The DNA here is from genome assembly GCA_963930645.1 of Salticus scenicus. Taxonomy (NCBI): domain Eukaryota; kingdom Metazoa; phylum Arthropoda; class Arachnida; order Araneae; family Salticidae; genus Salticus; species Salticus scenicus. Next base: position 227,539,307 of record OZ005659.1, on the reverse strand, counting down.
ATTTATACTTTTATGTATTACGACCAAACTGATTGTAACATAAATATTTCTTTAATATTTTTATTGGTTTAACACTGAAACTAAACACCTAAATATTTTATGGAACAACTTTTCAGTTTTTCCCCTTGTTTTAATAGCTTTTTAATTATTTATTCCTCCTTTGTTCATTATATGGAAACACTACTCGAAAATTTAGCAAATGTTTCAGAGGAAACCATATGCAGAATTCCCTTTAAATTTCTAAAAAGTTGCTATTACATTCCGCTGATTTCATGATGCAGTCGTTCCAGTTTTGCCGGCCAAATAAAAAACCGTGTTATTATTTTGCCCCGAAAAACGTATTGCGAGTTTTTTTGAATTTCTAGGGTTAACTTACTGGATATCTCGGGATGGCCAGTGAAGTGGTTAACAAAATATTATAAGACGAGACGTAGCAAATTCTCAACAATAGCTTCCAGTCCCCAAGCACATTCACTTCCCGAGCTTTCAGTATTTTCTAATCAATTTTGAGCTTAAATTCCTTTCGGTGTGTTAACCCTTTTTTTTTTTCCACATTTGTGATTGTGACTATTTCATTTTCATCCTATGCTTTTTTATAGGGGTTTTTAGCCTATCCCCCCCCTTTTCTATATTCTAAACTGGGGTAGAATATATATTTTATAAATATAATATATATTTTATTTATTTATTTATTTAATAAGTTAATTACAACTTGAATTTATTCAGTTTAACATACTAATGTTTGAATCCAAACATTTCTCAACAATTTAAAGGGTTACTTTTTTTTCTTTCTGTTTTTACATGCATATTGTATATATATGTATTACAGGCATATTGTATCTGCTATGCATATTGTATATATATATTACATGTTTCTGTGTTTAAAAGCCGTTTTTAGAAATAAGTTAAGAAATTTTCAAAATAAAACTTGTAGTAAGCGTTAAAGATTGATTTTTTTTTTTTTTTTAACCTTTTTAACCTGAAAGCTATGTTGCCATATTGTAAAGGAAAATAAATAAAAATTATTATTTTTTTCTTTTTCATATTTCATTGTAAACAATTCCAAATAATCATGGCAAAAAGTGTTTTTTTTTTTTTTTTTTTTTTTTTTTCAATGGCAAGGCAAATACAGTAGCAAAATGATTACAAAAAAAAAAAAAAAAATCGAATAGGAATACACAAAAGAAAAAAAAAATCAAATAGGAATACACAAAGGAATACACAAAGGGAAAAAAAAAAAAAAGATTACAAAAAAGTAGAAGTGACCGAAGTCATTGCCTTAAAAGTTCTCTAACACGCCAGTAAAGCACAGTTTCAGAGTTGCCACGAAGTGAAGCACATCGACGGAGGTGGTGTCTGTTCATTGGTTCTGCTCAATTGCAGAGGGGGCAACCAGGTTTGTCCTTCTTCACCCTCAGCATGGCAAAAAAGTAAAATTTATCTTATGAAATGCACATTCTTATAAGTAATTATTGGATTACGATTACTTAATTAAACAAAAACCTAATGGGAATTTAAAAGCAATATTATAGTATTTACGATTGATATATTAGAAAAAATTACCATTTCATGTTAAGTATGCGTAAATAATACTAAGTATCATAAAAGAAATGGGAAAAAATCATTTAATTATTTAAATCAACGACGCAAATTATAAATTTAGGAAGATCTAATTACTCATCGTAAGAGAAACTAATTGTTTTATTATGAAATTAACTTCATTCAACATTCATTTTTTTTTAAAAAGCGGAAAATGAATTAGAATATATCTTTCCAAAACATAAATCTGTACTTGTCGTAGAATCAAAACAAACGAATGCGAAATTAAAAATAAATGGAAGTCACAAGAAAAATATTTGTTTACGCTATATAAACACTGAAAATATGTATGTCACGTTAAATATTATAAATAATAATTCGATTATAGATTTGTTTTGTTAGCTAAATATATGGCTTTTTTTTTTTTTTTTGTTATTATAATGTATTCATTTTATTTTTTATTTATTTATTTATTTTTATTTATTTATTTATTGTTATACACATTGTTAAATCAATTAAATGATATGGTTGGTTGGTTGGTTGATTGGACCGTTTAAGGCCAATTGACTACGCTAGGATCCTATCCCTATGGGGGGAATGCCCTCCGTGGGGGTCTTTCTAAACAATCCTAGCCCATATTTACGCGAGATTCGCAGAAAACCACGTGAAACTCCGATCGACTAGGTCAATGAGTGCGACCTTGGATCGCACCCGGCACTTCCTCTGTACCAGCTTTGAGCGCAGAACCGCTCGCCGCTGGCGGGCTGTGCAAAATGTAATAATTGTAATAATGTAATTTTCAGATTTTAGAGTATACAAATTCAGAGTTTAACTTCAAAAGCGAATCTTTAGCGGCAATGAATTGAATTTGGCTTTCATCTTAATGAAAGACATAACGTAATTGGATAAAAGCAACAACGTAATTGCATAAATGCAATGTAATTAATATAGGAAAGTTCGTTAGACATCTTTTTCAGTTTAAACAATCAACAATAATAAATTTTAATTTCTGTATAAATTAGTAAAATAATAATATATATATATTTTTTTCTTTACTATGAAATTGAACACTAAAATTAATTTCAGAATGACACTTGAAAAAAATGAAGAATTCTTTAAAATGTTTATTAAATATATTTCAAATGATATTTTTCTAAAAGTTTTATGTCTTAAATATACATCATTATTATAAAACTAAATGGTGATTCCATGTATGTTATAATATAAAACATCATGAGTGACTCCACTCGACTTTCCGAACATTGAGTAATTAGCAGTTTTGTAGATAAAGTAAAGAAAGAGGAGTTGTTAAACAAACAAAAGAGAGAAAACCGTAATACAGTGTTTGAGTATTTTTCTCCATATATTACACGATGTTTTATTCAACGCTACTGAACTATGAGCCCATAGATCATAATGATAAAGAATATTTAGTTGTGTCCCTGTAAAAACCTATAAATGCTAGATTCACCAAAATGCTTATAGTTAGTGCAACAGTGATTTATATTATTCATATAAATTTTAAGCTCAATTGAATAAGGCGTTTAGATGCTATCACACTTTTAAAAATTTGGCACTATAGGCCATAATGATAAAGAATTTTTCTTTGTGCCCCTGTAAAAAAATGCAAGTGATAAATTCACCTGACTCTATACTGTTCGTGCAACTGTGACCTATAATATGTGTACAAATTTTTTGCTCAGATTAATAAGGCGTTTAGACGCTATCGCACTTTTAAAAATTTGACCCCATTGTCCATAATGATAAAGATTTTTTCCTGGTGTCCCTGTAAAAATTCTATAAGTGCTAGATTCACCAAAATCTATAGGGCTCATACTAGTGTGACTTAGAATATACGTACGAACTTTCAGCTTATTCGAACAAAGCGTTTAGACGCTAGCGTGTTCACTCACATACATACACACACGCATATATACATCATCGCAAAAATAGTGAAAACGGACTTAGGGGACCTTGAAACGTATAGGAACATCAAAATCTCAAATTCGGATTTTTCGCATGATTGCAATACTTTCCTCACTATAGTGTTCGGAAAGTAAAAAGACGAAGAAGACACATATAAGAAAAATATTTTAAACTTTATACTTCGTCTTGGGTTTTTAGCAAGAACTCTGCATTTACATTTTAAACAATATTTCCTTTTAGGGATTTTTATGAAAAGTATCTTTCAAAAAAGAAAAATATATTCGATTACACCACTAATAACATTCTTCCAATATGTGGAGTTTTTTAGACTTTTATGACAAATATTTGTATGAAAAATACTCTAGTAAATATATTTATCGTTTGAAGTACACATTGAAAATTTTCCCTGGAGAGGAATACTCTCCTTTTGAGGACATCTATTATATCGCATTTTGTCATTTCCGGGTAGAATAAATATAAAATATATCGCTGTCTAAAATGCATTTCTAAATAACTCTAATATGATTTTTTATGGAAAAATGTTTCCTTTCACCGAAAAATAAAAGTACTGCATTTTTCCCTTTCAGAAGATACATTAATAAAGCATTTTTTTTTCCTAAAGTATAAAAACTGCATCCATTAAGATATTTAATACAAAGGGTTATTTTTTATGGCTAGTATAATTTAAAATTTCAAGAATAACTATACATTTAAAACTACATTAAACTATTATGATTTGTTTTCATTATTATTAGATGCTTGCAACTATATTTACATTCGTTTGTATACTTATGGTAATATTTATGAAAATTTCTATTAAAATAGATAACAATTTTCAAAATTCATTTAAAATTCATATTTGGCTCTTTTTTGTGTTTAAATTTTTAATTTACAATACATTGGTTAAAACAGTCGGTTTTTGTAAACTCTGCTCAGTTACCTGTATTATATTATTTCTCCTAAAATTCTACCATGCCACACTACGAGGGGACTTATTATTATAATTAACATTATTTACATATTCATTTACTTCCATTTTTGAAAGCGAGTGAGAATTCGTAATGCATTAGTTTAAAATGTCGGCTTTTGTAAACTCTGTTCAGTTTCCTGTATTATATTATTTCTACTAAAATTCTACGGTACCACACTACGAGGGGATTTTTTTTTTAATTATCATTATTTACATATTTATTTACTTCCATTTTTGAAAGCGAGTGAAAATTCGTAATACATTAGTTAAAACTGTCGGCTTTTGTAAACTCTGTTCAGTTTCCAGTGTTATATTATTTCTCCTAAAATTCTAATATACCACACTACGAGGGGATTTATTTATTTATTTTTTTTTTTCAATTATCATTATTTACATATTTTTTACGTCTACTTTTGAAAGCGAGTGAGAATTCGTAATACGTTAGTTAAAACTGTCGGCTTTTGTAAACTCTGTTCAGTTTCCTGTATTATATTATTTCTCCTAAAATTCTAGCATACCACACTATGAGGGGATATATATATATATATATATATATACATTAGTATCATTATTTACATATTTATTTACTTCCATTTTTGAAAGCGAGTCAGAATTCGTAATACATTAGTTTAAATTGTCGACTTTTGTTAACTCTGTTCAGTTTCCTGTATTTTATTATTTCTCCTAAAGTTCTACCATACCACACTATGAGGGGATTTGTTTTATATTATTATTATTATCATTATTTACATATTTATTTACTTCCATTTTTGAAAGCGAGTGAGAATTCGTAATACATTAGTAAAAACTCTGTTCAGTTTCCTGTATTGTATTATTTCTCCTAAAATTCTACCATACCACACTACGAGGGGATTTTTTATTTTTTTATTTTATTTTTAATTATCATTATTTATATATTTAATTACTTCTATTTTTGAAAGCGAGTGAGAATTCGTAATACATTAGTTTAAACTGTCGGCTTTGGCAGACTCTGTTCAGTTCCCTATAGTATATTATTTCTCCTAAAATTCTACTATACTACACTACGAAAGTTTTTTTTTATTATTATTATTACGTCCATTTTTGAATGCGAAGGTGGATGAAGAACGATCGCTTTAGTGTTTTTGAGTGTCTGATGAAATTAATGATATTAATGGTATGTCTTTTAATGGCATTTACAGTATTTTTCGTCTTATTAAGAAACGGAACTTATTAAAAGATTAATAAGATCTATAATTAATATTAAAGAAATAAACATCTTATATTGGTGAAAAAGTAATCAACTCGACTAATAGGTTCAATTAAAGACTTAAATAACAATACTACACTATATTTCTCTCACTGTAATGCATTTACCTTATACTTGTTACGAAATTTGTTGGTATCAGTCTTATATACAAATTAATAAAATTTCCCGAAATAATCCTCACAATACATGCTTATACGGAGAATTTCCTTATCTTGAGAAAATATTTAATTTCAAATAACTAAAGAAGTTTTTAAAACTCAAATGTTCGTATTCAAAATGCTTTTGCAACAACCATAATTGTTGATTTAAAGTGGTCTGACTTTCTTACGTTTAAAATAATTTACGTTTGAGGCAAAATTTTTCCCTTATAACTTTAAAACTTTGAATTATTTATAAAATTTTCAAAGCAAAATTTAGAAATTCAATAGATTTTTGTTCACTATAGTAATTCATATTTCAAAACCTTCCCAATATTTCTACAAATGCTTATTATTTATTTAGTGTCCACATAGACAAACAAAATAAATAACAAATTGACCTACTGAGTAACCTACAGATGGTCAATTATAAATTAAAGAACTCGTGTACTTTAAATTTTTAACATTAAAAATATCTCTATCATCTTAAAAACCAATGCAAGCACTACCGGATTCGAAAGTAGCAAGGCCTTTTTTTTCAGACATATTGCCTCCAGGGTGTTTTTTGAACCTGAAAAAGAAAGGACGCGCCCTTTCGAAACTGGTAGTGCTTGCAGGGATTTTATAATGTGTAAAGATGCTTTAAAGTCTAAATAACTCTACATGGCTATAACAATGATTAATGTAATTTTCGTATTTCTCGTTCATCATATCTTCTTAAAAAACATAAAAAAAAAAAAAAAAAAAAAAAAAAAAAAGAGTTTTAAAATTATTACGAATACAGAAGTTCTCTGCTAGGTTCGGGGATGAAATCCCAGTTCAGGTATGGATGTTCATAACAGTTCAGAATACACTTTTGCTATAGGTGCTTATCTAATGATCCTTAATATACAAATGATGACTATGTTGGAGAACTAATAAAAATCCAAAGAATTGAGAATATAAAATTATTCTTTTCTTAAACAATTAATTATATTTATAAATAAAACTTATATATATATATATATATATATATATATATATATATAATTTAGAAAATATGGTGAAACTTGAAGACAAGTGGGCGTGTATAACAAGAAAAAACGTTCAAAAAAGTAACGAATTATAGTAACGATGAACAATTGTAAAAAACAACACTACATGAGAAAAACACCCTTCCGCTTCCTCTTCAGTGGGTGGGAGCATGTTCCCACCCAGGGGTGGGAACATGACGATCTAGCATGTCCTTTTATTAAATTATTTTAATCACAAATATCGACTTTGTAGTTTTTTTTGGATTATTATATTAATTTAGTTATGTTACTTTTATGAAGCACCAATTTTGTTATATCTAATTTACATGAAGATTGTTATATACAATTTGCCAGTAATTTATTCTTGATTTTGTTGGGAGTATGCTAGTTTCGCCATGTTTCCGAAACCTGTTAGGCCTCTTTTAATTTAATTTATTGTCTGTTCTGCTGCTCCCACCCACTGAAGAGGAAGCGGAAGGGTGTTTTTCGCATGTAGTGTTGTTTTTTACAATTGTTCATCGTTACTATAATTCGTTACTTTTTCATCGTTACTATAATTCGTTACTTTTTTGAACGTTTTTTCTTGTTATACACGCCCACTTGTCTTCAAGTTTCACCATATTTTCTAAATTATATATTTTTGTATAATTTTTAGTGCTGCCTTTGGCGCCTTTTTTATACAAATACACTTTTATTAATAAGTAATTAAAATATATGTATATATATATATATATATATACTAGCAGGCAACGCCCGCTTCGCTGGTCCCTATTTTTAAATGAATCACTCTAATTACTGAATTCTCAAAATTGCATTCATTTTTATCACGTGAAAAGAAAAGAGAAACAAAATCTGATTAGGAAAAATGTCGCACCGGGTTCTCACTGCCTTCGGAAAAAATTCCCAAAATGCTCTAACTCCTATATCTATTATTTCCCCCCTTCTCCCCACCCCTCCCGTCTATCCTCATAATTTTACAAATTCGAAAATATCCGCAATCGATTTGTAGGTATCAAAAACCACTATACACCAGTTTTGAACAATCTATCTCTATTTTTATTTTTTGGACCCTCCGTTCCCCGTTCCCGCCCCTCCCAATAATTTAAAAAAATCGAAAATATCCGCAATCGATTTGTAGGTATCGAAAACATCTATGTACCAATTTTGAATGATCTAACTCTATTTTACTTTTTTTGCCCCTCCGCCCCCCACCTTCCCGGCCCTCCTAATAAATTTAAACTTTCGAAAATATCCCCATTCGACTTGTAGGCCTCTAAAACCTATCTGTACCAATTTTGAACGGCCTAACTGTATTTCTATTTGTTTTTGCCCATAGCCCCCCTTACTGCTCCACCCCCCCCCCTTACCGCCCCACCTAATAATTTTACAACTTCGAAAATATCCGCAATCGATTTGTACGTTTCGAAAACCTTTATATACCAATTTTGAACGATCTAACTCTATTTTTATTTTTTTGCCCCCCTCTCCCCTACCCCCCTTCCTTCCCCTCCTAATAACTTTACACAATCGGAAATATCCTCATTTGACTTGCAGGCCTCTAAAACCTATCTGTATCAATTTTGAACGCCCTAACTGCGCCCTAACGTCCTTTGTTTTTGCCCCATAGCCCCCTGCTGCCCCACCTGGGGGCTGAATTTCTAAAATTCCAGAAATTGGTTTTTAGATAGTTGCATTAGCTATATTTTAGAGCAAAAATTTCACGTATATCTATTTTTTTGTTTCAGATATATAGGATTATGCGAAATCACGTTTTACGCATGTGAAATTACGTTTTGGCCCCCCGCCCCCTTGGGGACCGAATTTTGAAAATTCCAGAAATTGGTTTTTAGACATTTGTATTAGCTATATTTTAAAGCAAAAATTTTACGGATATCTGTTTTTTTTGTTTGAGATATGAAGGATTTTGTGAAATCACGTTTTGCCTCGCCCCCCCCTCTTGGGGGGCGAATTTTGTAAAATCGCTTGTTAGTGGATGCCTACGTCATAGAAAGAACATTGTCACGAAATTTCATGCTTCTAGGTCCAGGGGTTTGGTCTGGGCGTTGATAGATCACCCCCTCACTCACTCAGGAAGTGTTATTTTATATATACAGACTAGCAGGCAACGCCCGCTTCGCTGGTCCCTATTTTTAAATGAATCACTATAATGAATTCTCAAAATTGCATTAATTTTTATCACGTGAAAAAAAAGAGAAACAAAATCTGATTAGGAAAAATGTCGCACCGGGTTCTCACTGCCTTCGGAAAAAATTCCCAATCTAACTCTTATTTCTATTATTTTTCCCCTTCGCCCACCCGTCTATCCCAATAACTTTACAAATTCGAAAATATCCGCAATCGATTTGTAAGTATCAAAAACCTCTAAGAACCAGTTTTGAACGATCTATCTATCTCTATTTTTATTTTTTTGCCCCACCACTCCCCCCCTTCCCGCCCCTCCCAATAATTTTAAAATTTCGAAAATATCCGCAATCGATTTGTAGGTATCGAAAACCACTATGTACTGATTTTCAATGATCTAACTCTATTTTATTTTTTTTTTGCCCCTCTGCCCCTCCCTTCCCGGCCCTCCTAAAAACTTTACACTTTCGAAAATATCCCCATTCGACTTGCCGGCCTCTAAAACGTATCTGTACCAATTTTGAACGGCCTAACTGTATTTCTATTAGTTTTTGCCCCGTAGCCCCCCCCTTCCCGCCCCTCCTAATAATTTTACATATTCGAAAATATCCGCAATCGATTTGTAAGTATCGAAAACCTCTATATACCAATTTTGAACGATCTAACTCCATTTTTGTTTCCCCCCCCCTCTCTCTCCCCCCTTCACGCCCCTCCTAATAACTTAACACTTTCGAAAATATCCCCATTCGACTTGCAGGCCTTTAAAACCTATCTGTACCAATTTTGAACGGCCTAACTGTATTTCTATTTGTTTTTGCCCATAGCCCCCCGCTTACCGCCTCACCATCCTTCCCGCCCCTCCTAATAATTTTTAAAATTCGAAAATATCCGCAATCGATTTGTAAGTATCGATAACCTCTATATACCAATTTTGAACGATAACACTATTTTTATTTTTTTGCTCCCCCTCTCCCCTCCCCCCTTCACGCCCCTCTTAATAACTTAACACTTTTTAAAATATCCCCATTCGACTTGCAGGCCTTTAAAACCTGTCTGTACCAATTTTGAACGGCCTAACTGTATTTCCATTTGTTTTTGCCCCATAGCCCCCCCCCCCCCCTGGTGCCCCACCTGGGGGCTGAATTTCTAAAATTCCAGAAATTAGTTTTTAGATATTTTTATTAGCTATATTTTCGAGCAAAAATTTCACGTGTATCTGTTTTTTTGTTTGATATATATAGGATTATGCAAAATCACGTTTTACGCATGTGAAATCACGTTTTGCCCCCCCCCCCCCCCCGTCCCTCTTGGGGACCGAATTTTGAAAATTCCAGAAATTGGTTTTTAGACATTTGTGTTAGCTATATTTTAAAGCAAAAATTTTACGGATATCTGTTTTTTTTTGTTTGAGATTATGTAGGATTATGCAAAATCACGTTTTACGCATGTGAAATCACGTTTTGCCCCCCCCCCCCGCCCCCTTTGGGACCGAATTTTGAAAATTCCAGAAATTAGTTTTTAGACATTTGTGTTAGCTATATTTTAGAGCAAAAATTTCACGTGTATCTATTTTTTAGTTTGAGATATATAGGATTATGCAAAATCACGTTTTACGCATGTGAAATCACGTTTTGCCCCCCCCGTCCCCCTTGGGGACCAAATTTTGAAAATTCCAGAAATAGTTTTTAGACATTTGCGTTAGCTATATTTTAAAGCAAACATTTTACGGATATCTGTTTTTTTGTTTGAGATATATAGGATTATTCGAAATCACGTTTTGCCCCCCCCCCCCCCGCCCCCCTTGGGGACCGAATTTTGAGAATTCCAGAAATTGATTTTTAAACATTTGTGTTAGCTATATTTTAAAGCAAAAATTTTACGGATATCTGTTTTTTTGTTTGAGATATGAAGGATTTTGTGAAATCACGTTTTGCCCCCCCCCCCCCCCTTTGGGGGGCGAATTTTGTAAAATCGCTTCTTAGTGGATGCCTACGTCATAGAACGAACATTATCACAAAATTTCATGCTTCTAGGTCCAGGGGTTTGGTCTGGGCGTTGATAGATCACCCCCTCAGGAAGTCTTTTTTTATATATATAGATTTAAATTTATAAAATAAATGCACGTGATATAGTACATTTCTAATATTCAGATTTTCTCCTAAAAAATAACTCATATAATTTCTTGTTAAAAATCAATTTCTCAGCGATCTACAACAAGCTGTTTCCTCGTCTTTTCAATCTCTCATTTATTTATTTATTTTCATTTTCATTTTCATTTTTATTTTTATTTTTACTTTTACTTTTATTTTATTATTTATTTATTTATTTATTTATTTATTTATTATTTTATTTTATTTTATTTTATTTTTATTTATTTATTTATTTATTTATTTATTGTCATTTTACTTTTTTTATTTCATTATTATTATTATTATTATTTATTTATTTTATTTATTTTTGTATTTATTATTGTATTTTTTATTTATTTATTTATTTTGATTATGTATGTATATTTTAATGCAAGTAAAACATTTCACCCTAATTTTAGGGAAAGAATTAGCCGAAATTACTAAAACGCCAGAGAAGACAGAGTCCCCCATTCCTTTTATTCACATTAGATCTAAATAAGTATGAGAAATCATACAGTTCGCATAGATTACTAACACATTTTCAGCGTTGTTGTAAAATGTTTAAAAAAAAAAAGAGATTGCTAAACACCTACAATATGTATTATTTTCATGATTATCATTTTTCTGATGTGAGAAATAGCAAATTGTGCGAAAGGCTATAGTGTGAAAACAGAGGACGCTTGTATATGCAGAGATATATCCTTTAATCTTAAATTAACTCACTGTAAAAAATGGTTTCTTAAAAATGAGCTAAGCTGTCTCAAAGTTGCTCCGAAACAATATATGCTTAAATTTGGAAACCCATGTACTCATTTTTGAGTATATTGACATGCTCAAAAATGGAGTTGACCAATAAGAATCCCAACAATCCCATGTTTGACATGTCAGTATACTCAAAAATTAGTACATGGGTTTCCAAATTTAAGTATATATTGTTTTGGAGCTACTTTGAGTCAATTTTGCTCATTTTTAAGAAACCATTTTTAACAGTGCTCTTTTATTGATTTATTTATTGTATTCTAATTCTATTCCACTAATTTATAAATTTTAAAAAAGTTATATTTATAAATATTTTATTATTGTTTTTAATAATTGTTATATTTAATTCTTTTAATTGCTTAAATTATTTTACAAAATAACCTTGACTATTTTAGACGAATTTGTAAAATTTACAGCCGTAAAAAACAGTTTAAAACTAAATGTTTGTTACACAATTTAAATATTGCAACAAATATTTAGAAATATTTTTATTTACGTGGAATAAAAATAAAATCTTACTCTACAAGCCCTGAATAAAAAGAAAATGTTTTGTATCAAAGGAAATCAAAAAAATCCTGTGACAAAATATGCAATATTTTACGCCATAAAGTATTTTGATGTATTGTAAGATTTTGTTGTGACATCTGTGACTTTTCTTGATAATAGACGCGGAAAGAATTTTATCTCTACAGTGTATTGAAAAACTTTCAAAAGTAAAATTTTTATATTAATATCCATCTTTCGCATGATTGTCAGAAAGAAAAAAAAAATGGGGGTAGGTCCTGCGAAATGCATAAATATTTGGTGAACAAAATTATTTTTATTCTTTGATTTAAAAAAAAAAAAAAAAAAAAAAAGGTTTGGAAATATTTTTTTTTTTTTTTTTTTTTTTTTTTTTTTATGGAATTAAATTTTATTTCTGTAAGTAACAACAGTAACAACAAAAATCTAATAAATACCTTATACGATTAAAAAATTTTAAGAAACTTTCAAATTGGCGTCTATCACATATCCATTTTTCTTTTTCCTTATTAACAATGTAATAATCAGTTTCATCTGGTTTCCTATTAACCATAAATTATTATTTTAGCATAAAACCAATTTCGATAAATTTTAATCAACTCTTATCAGAAATGTAATATATCGCAAAATACCGTATGCATTAAATTCCTTGAGCATTAGATTGAAATAATTAAAAATACTAAGGCATTAATTTTCTTTAAACTGAGCATTAGCTAGATCATCAGACTCTCTCTATTTTAACAATTTCTATCATTAATTAAAATAAGAAAGAAATCAATACATCGTAATAAAGTGTTTAATTTTATCTGAGGAGAAATTTTTAAAAATTGTAATTGAAAATCTGCATAAAGGAATGTGTGTGGATATCAGAGTGGTGCATTCTTATTTATTTCTGACAAAATCCATAAGTTATAAATAGTTTCAAAAATAAGTAAAAAATAAAATAAGATAAAGTGCAGTTATGATTATCTTACTGATCGTTTTCTGTGATGAGGATTAGCAGTAACTGTTAAAATAAATTGGAGAAATTTGCATAGTTGAAATTGTGTAGTTTTAAGTGAGGGAGAAAGAAACGTTTTCAGTATGATAAAAGTATAAATTCGATGCAATATATGATATTAGTTACATTAGTCATAGTAATCCAAGAAAATTTATTTATGACAAAGCAATACGCATAAATGATACAAAGAAGCTTAGTCAGGGAAAACTGAAATTTGCAGAGAGATACTATATCAGTTAAAAGATATATATATATATTTATTTATTTTGTTATATTAATATTTGTAGATAATAAATATTGGTTATTTTATTGCAGTGAAGAAGAAACTATTTTTACGGAGAAAGTATTAAAGTTTATGCACAGAAGTGCTATTTTTGAAAGGAAGATAATTTCCCTAAGTTTGATTTTCAATTACGCACTAATGTGACATTAATTTAACAGAGAATAACTGTAAATGACACAAGTTATAAATCAGATTATTCAAATACTCTTACTTCATGACATATACAATTGTCGAAGACCGCAAAAATCACCCGGTTGACTTGCAAACTGGTACACATGTTCATGAGCCAACCATAATTAGCTGTAAATTTTTTAATGTTAAATATATTTGTAGTTCGGGAACAGGGACGCACCAAAATTTTTCTTATCATTATAGCCTACAAGTAAAATTTGCATGTACCGCGAGAGCGACCACAAATTTAGCTGTTTAACTTGCAAATTGATACACAAGTTCACCAGTCATGCAGAATTAACTATATAAATATATATATATATATATATATATATATATATATTTTTTTTTTTTTTTTTTTTTTTTTTTGCGTGTATCCCGATTGCTGTTGTGTATACAGGGACACACTGAAGTATTTCTTAAAATAAGAAAACAAAATAAGAAAAAAGGAAAAATAAGAAAATTTGCTCTTAAAATATAAGTGGTGTGAAATAAAGGTGGGGCTTAACATACTCATAATAAATAATATGTTGATATATATATATGGTATATGCATAAAAATGATAGATTAAACGGCATTATTTGATTTGAGAAGCTATTTTGAGTTTGGGCATTGTTTTGTGTTATTATTCCGATAGAAGAAGGCTTTTGATCTCAAAAATAACTTTTTTTCCTTTGCAACAAGCTACCCTAGTAACATTGATCGATTGTATTTTGCTCGGCCTTTCATCGTCTCGTCGAAATTTCCTCGAGCATAGACATTTACATATAGTCCAGAGCAGTATCTGAGATCGGTGTTCGATGAGGAGTATTAAAAAGATATCGAACCGAAGACAAATGACGTGAAATCTCGATAGAAATTGTGTCTTGCCATCGAATTTTCATTGGATCATATTCTAAAATTCATCGAGTTCCGATCATCGGATTCAACTATTCCTGATGAGACATTATCTAGATGAATTTCCGATGAGATTCAACGCTCTTGGTGAGATTTCGAGTATCGGCTTTTCACAGTCTCATCGGTCGTCGATAAGAAGCCATTCAAAGACCGATTACATTTTGCTGCTAGGGTGGATGCATAAAAATGACAGATTAAATGGCAGTATTTGATTTCAGAAACTATAGGATGTAAAACAAAAATAATTTCTTCTCCCTTGTCCCCTTGATGTATCTCCAACGAATTAGGAAATGCTTTTTTTTTTAACCCCTTAACGCGCGGTGTCCTCGCTGCGAGGACGCAAAATTTGAGATCCAGCTGCAAAAATTCATCCCGGAAATTTTTTAGCAAAAATTTATGTCTATAACATAGTAGAAAAGGCTGGTTTTTTTAACCTTAAAATAAAAAAAAAAAAAATTTAGTTTAATTTAGTTCATGAATCCCGGTGGCAGTATAATTTAAATGATCCGAATTGTCTTGCGCCGCAAAGGGTTAAATTTAAAATTTTTATAACTATTACAAAGTTTCAAAAATAATTGATAGTTTCCGGCGGTATTCAATATTTTTCATACAAACATATTTTTGATTTATGACTTCCACACACTCATTCTAATGTTTCTTAAAGAATGGAAATGTCACATTATTATTTGAAAAGTATATTTTGAAAATATGTCAAGAAATGTATAAAATTTTTGTATGTGAACGAAAATGTAATAATAGTAATAGTAATGCATAAAACAAATATAATTGACCCTTTAACTGACCCATGCGTATATGTTTGTCTCGCTATACCGATGTGTTAACTGCTCCGGGCGTGTATACACGTCTTCACGAAGTACGACACTTCGTGTTACGTTGCTATTTTGCAATACAGTTAAATGACCACGACAGTATTTTCGAAGAATTTACTTATTTTACAGACGATGGGAAGTGGAAGGAATCGGAAAAGGAATGTTTCTGGAACAGTGAACAAAAGAACGCATTACTACACGCGCCTGTGTGAAAAAAAAATGGTGGCATTGGGAAGCGAATTTAAAAATTTTTCTCCGACAGGTAACGAGTTAACCACTTGAGTACGTTGTCGAAAGAAGCAGACGGCTTCCCGCTACCAGGCTTTGCAGGAAAGCAAAGACAATTCTAGGAGACGCGCAGATACAAAGCGCAAAATATTTAATTGATGGTCGTACTCTGTGTTACTCCACTACATAACATAAGACCCATCTTCCGATCTTGTTTCGATTTCGATATTACTTATATTGGAGAACTCAAAATCGCTCAACTCATTTTCACTACTATTTTCGCTACTATTAACACAGTACTATTTTCGTCATCCATATTTTATTCAAATTCTTAAATAAAATTCAAAATGAAAACACTCACATGGTCTAAAATTTAAAAATCACTAACGAAAATACGCACTTACTTTAAACACTAACACAGCAAAAAAAAAAAAAAAATCCTCGTAGATAATAAGTTCTACCGCCCCTCCTTCTTGGAGTGAACGTTTCTGGTATGCTCTTGGTTCAAAGTGTCCACGTGATCTCATGTGGAAAAAAGCATCATCTTCGCTTCACATTCGTCTTTTAATAAATTAGAAGGACATTTTAATTTTAAAAATAGTGAAATAAAGAAAGCTTTCTGATAATGTTTTAAAGACATTAAATACAATATTACAGCATTATATTAATATTAGGTATTAATATGTTTTAATTTAACAAATGATTAAATTAACAAAAACATCAGAAATAAATGAAATAAATGAAAAAAGTTGTTTAGCAAATCAATATAACATCTCTCTAAAAATAAAATAATAATAAAAAAAAAGAAAAAAGTAAAATTAAGTTAATATTAAAAGTTACTTTGAATTTTTTTACCAAAAACTTTATAATATCCTTCCTTTTTACTTAAGTTATAAATTGGGTAATTTCAATTAAAAAATAATATGTAATAATTTTAAATTGGGTATTTCCAGATAATTGAGCCATTGCAAAGCATCTGTTATTATTGAAACAGGTGAAGTCCGCAACATATAGAACGTCAAAGCATACAATCATCATGCACTGATGATTAGGGTGTATCGAAAAAAACTTTTTTTTTTAATATCAAATTTCCAATAGTGTAGAAAAGTTGCCTTATGCTATTGTTAGTATGTGTGCAAAATTTTGTTGATCTGAAACAATATCTTCAGTTGCCTCTGGGGTTCTTTATATAAAATTTCGTTAATTTTATCGTTTTTTCAATATATATATATATATATATATATATATATATATATATATATATTTTTTTTTTTTAAATAAGAAATTGGAATCCTTAGTTCCAATATGGCCGGAAAATTGCCATATGGTATCCTTGGAGCGTGTACAACTTTTTATTGATGTAGGTCAAAGGCTTCAGATGCCTCTACGGGTCACTTATCTGGAAAAAGTTGCTCATTTTAATGATTTTAATTCAACACTTCTAACGACTGTAATTCTCTTATTTATGATTATTTCTGTTCACTTTTTGTTTGAGTGAACAAATTATGCATTTGTGCAAGTATGCAATGCTTAATTTGTTAAAAAAAAAAAAAAAAAACACGTAAATTTGCGGCCTTCGCCCGTTTAATTTTTATGGTCACGACCATTTTTTACCTACAAGACGGGCATACCCTTATTTTCTGTTATGACTTCATATATTCCAATAAACCACAAGGTTCTTAGCAGTCTATGCTTTGCCCGTAATTTATCATTTTGAATACCACTCTATATATAAATCATTTTTTTTGTATTATTCCTTTGAAAATATGTAAATATGTGCTACCAACAATTAATAAAGTTTATTATTGAAAAAAAAATAAAAAAGAAGAAGAAGCGGTAAAAGACAACTTTTCTCACAACTTTTGTGAGAGCTCTGTTAAAAAATTTAAAGTTTCAATCATTATGAACAATGTCGAATTTCTAAAATCGTAATATTTTCACGATATGCATATTTCATAAAAAATAAGTAAATAATTAATACCTCTACAGTAAAGGGAATTAACCACAGGATGTAACCACAGATCTCGTCTTATCACTTTATAAGTAAGCTGCATTTAGTACAAAACTTTTAATATAAACATCATAAAATGCATGAATTTGCTACAATTGTTTTGGGTCGAATGAAAACATGATCCTTCGTCAGACGAACAAAGTAGGCACGAGTGCTGCACACAAAGCGGCAACGCACTTACAGCACTCGTTAAAAGAAATATATATATATATATATATATATATATATATAAATTTTTATGACACTAAAATATGTTGAATAGTGGAATTAAATATTTCTCCTGTTATATTTTCTGTAGTTAAAGAAATTTGGGCCTTCTGTGGGCGGGAAATCTTGCACCAGCCTCTTGTGTCATCCCAGTGGCCACCCGAAATGCCTTTCTTTTCTAAGGGCAAGAAAATCTACCGTATGAGGCCAAAATGCCACCAACACAAGGCTTCTGTGAATCACATGTTGGATTTTTTGGGTCTTCTTTGGGAGGAAATCTATTCTTCTCCTTTACTCGTCATCGACTTTCTGAGTGCCAACGGTCTTCTAGATCTCGTCTGACACCGTCAAACTAGTTTGAAGATTATAAACAAAAACAACAAAGAAAATATTTATTTATTGAACTTTCAAAGCAAAAACAAAAAAAAATTACATGGTAATAATTATCACAGTTTATAATAATTTCTAAGATGCAAAGAAAAACTTCACTAAATGTAAACATACAAATCTGATATAATTTTTAAATACATAATTTAAAAAAAAAAAAAAAAAAAAATATTTCCAATATTTGTTCAACGTTGAATCTGTGAGTACATTGCATAATGTATTAAATGAAAATTAAGGGGGAAGAAAAGATATTATATTTGTAAATAAATTTTAACTTTGATAGCTGCTCAATTCATTTCACTACTTGACATTACCTAAACATAGCCCTCTCCCCCCCCCCTTTTTTTTTTAAGCTGAAATATTACATTGCAATAAGAGGGAATTTACAAATAAATATTGTTCCTTGTTTACACTTTTTAAGTAGTAGAATACACGTAAAAAGTAAAGGCCTTGAATATAACATCACCGCTCTCAACAATCTCCTTTTTAAAATTAAAAGGCAAAATCTCATGTATATAATATTAGTGTGAATATATTCAGGCTACATTATGTTAATTAAAATGAGGAAGTTAAAAGGCATTCAAATAAACATAAACAAAAGTTCGTTGTTAACTAATGGTGAAAGTCACTGTTCAGCAGAACAAACTAATGAAGTAGCTGAATTTTTCTCCATACTATAAATCGAGTAGGTTATGGGAACATGTATCCTGGTGTTTTATTTTTCCTTAGTAATTCTACTGATTAAACAATTAAACATGTTCAAGAATGCTTGTGGATGAATAAATAACTGTATAACCCATGTGTCGATAAACCATTGATAATGTTCTCTCTCCACCTACGTAGATGGTCCTTGCTCAATTCCCGGTAGGCTAAACATGACTATTTATTAAATGGGCATGATTTTTAGACAAATTTACATTACCTATGCTATCGTTTTTACAGTACTCCTTAAATTTCGAGCACGTCACTTACAACATGCTTGAAATTTATCGAACAATGAGTTGACGATTTTTTGTACATATTTCTAGTATGTAATATAGCACTTTTTTTTCTTTTTCAATATAGTACATTATAAATATGGCAAAAAAAAATTTATGATTGTTTAAATGTATACTTTTCAGAACTCTTATTTTGTGACGTTTGGTGATTTTTTTTTTTTTTTTTTTTTTCGGTTTTATGGTTTAGTGTTTTTCAATTATTTATTTATTTTATTTTATTTTTTTTTTTTTTTTCTTTAATTTTCTTTTATCTTTCCTTTTCCTTTTCTTATCTTTTTTATCAATTTTTCTTTTTCTTTTATTTCCTTTCATTCATTTCCTTTCTTTCTTTTAATTATACATATATTATTTAAATTTATTTATTTATTTTTATTTTATCTATTTATTTGTTTGTTTATTTATTTATCTTTTATTTTATTTATTTATTTATTTTATGGGTAATTTGAACATTATTGAAAAAAATTATTCAGACGGACAAAATTTAAGAGCCAAAAAATAGGAGTAAAATCTAAAATATATCATAATGAATCCACTAAAAATTCTCTTTTTTCCAACAATAAAATATAAAATGAAATATCAATGAATTTGTATGATTTTAGTGTATTGTGGTTGCTCTGAAAAGTATAGATAAAATAACAGATATCGCCGGTCTCATGACAAACAGGCGTAAGTTAAAATTACAAATTTTCATATACAAGTCATAAAACCCTTCACATAGAGAAAAGAGGTACCTGCCTCAATCTAGAACGAATAAGTAGTCATTTTCTGAAACCCTAAACTAGAAATATCGAGAATTTCTAGTCTATACTTTTCTAGATGCTGAAACGTTATGAATACTACGAATCTTTTGTATCACGAGATATTCTCGCTTGACTTCCTAGATCTGAGTCATGAACTCGAGTTATTAAAACTCAAATATAGAGCTCGCATTGATTTGAAGAGATTTTTAAATCAGTTTGACCACTATAATATAGGAATGTGATCTAACAGGGTTAATAAGGGATTCTATTAGAGATTTTTAGAACTAGCCATCAAGAAGAACTAAATTTTTTTTTTTTGGAGGATTTGGAATTTTATATGTTAGATACATAATTTAGTTTCTAAATGTCAGCCACAGAATTTTTTTTCAGTGTTACAACTGGGCAACCAATTGATTTGAGTTACGCTACTTTTTGATATGTTATGGATACCACATTGGGCCTTTCAAAAAAAAAAAAAAAAAAAGATAATTAGAAAAAATATATATATACTTTTTATCTCAAAATTGCGGATTTTTTGAGTTACTCAAAATTTAATTTCAATTGTTTGTTTGAGTTACATCTCTCTGTCGTGAAAACGACGACATATAAAAATTATTTAAAATTGTATATTTACAGCATTGAATCACCAGCTAAAGAATATGTTAAAAATAATTTTTTATATGACATAAAATGAATAACATTAGAAAACAATTTCAAAACTATATATTTCAAGTACATTTTTATTTACTTTTATACATAATTCAAAGTTATTTATATCATAATTCCACTCGACTTTCGACTAGACTAAACTTATGTAGAAAGAAAATTTTAATTTTTTTACATAACGCGAACAAAAAATAAGTTGATATGTTCGTATTAGTCGATGCATCATTTTTTATTACAGAAACTTGAAATCTCGAGTTTTTATTTAAGGGAAAATATTATAAACAGATTTTTTTTTTTTTTAATTACTAGTGTATGTAAAAATATAAAAATAGTTATCTTAAGAGAGCTTGAATTTATACTGAAAACTGAACAGCAGTTTTAAAAAATATCTTTATATATCCTTTGAAAAAAAAAAAAAAAGTTTTTATTTAAACATTAAAAGAAAAGAAAAAAAAACATAAACATTTAAAAATGAAAATCACAGTTTCCAAGTGTTTTCATTGAAATAAAAATAGTAACTCTTCCTGGTAACAGAAAGTTTATTTGGTTATGTTTTTAAGATTTCACTGTTTCTAAGTAATTAAATATGTATTTCCAATAAATAAATAAATAAAAAGAAAAAAAAAAGAATATTGTTATTAATTTGTAAAATATTACCGATATAATTAGACCTTAATAATAATATGAAAATTAAACATACACAATACCATTTCGTATATGGAAAATCCCTAAACACAACAGAAAATAGAAATTGAATAAAAACTGAAATTGAAATTGAAATATATTTTTTAAATACGTAATTGTTGATTAAATAAAAAAATAAAACATTAAGTGTCATCCATATCATTGCTTAAAAATAATACTTTATCAGTAATATGTTTACCTGTTTTCTTTTTTAAAACCATTTATTTCTTTCCTTTTTTCAAACAGGCGTTTTAATACAAATTAATATAAGACGTTAGTATCAGTTTTCAATCTATTATCGACGTCAAAGTGGTATAAAAGTCGATAACAAATGCGCCCTCAAAATTTTGTAATTCTATATTTATTTGTTTGAAGGTTATTCACAAAAAATAAATAAATATATAAAGCAAAAATATAAAGCAAAAATAAAAAGTTTTTGTTTAAACCTTGGTAACCATAGGCATTTTACGATTTTTGAAAATATTGTTAACAATTTTGGTAATAACAAAATATATATTTTGATAGTATCAATATCAATCATGTTTTAAAATATCGAAAACTTTCTGATGAATTCCAAATATGTGAAAAACTGTAAATTATAAAAATGGGTGCAAAATGCTTTGCTTTTAAATATTTTGTACAGTTTTAAAATTCTTAAAGTATTTCAATTATTTGCTTTTCAGAATTTTAATTTCTTATTTAAGATTCAACTTCTTTCACGTTGTGTGTGACACGCATATTTTAAAGTTAATATTGCTTTTATCTACTATAAAAATTCCATCCATATCTTGACGGATTTCGAAAAGTACCTTCAAAGTACATTTCAGGCATTTTATACTTTTAACAAACGTCAAACTCTGTGAATTGGTTGTCAATGAATCCAAAATATCTCCAGGCTAAAAATATGAAGTGCTTCCAAAACTGAACTTTTTGATTATTATTCAGCAATTTTCTGGTCTATCGTTAGCATGAAAACTTTGACGTACTTAAATTTCTAAACGACTGCACTTAGACAATGTTGAATATCATTTTCTAGATGGCTCTTAATTTATATAAGTGCTATCAGGCTACGCTCGTTTCACTGGAGACTATTTTTAAAAGAATCACTATAATTAATGAATTCTCAAAATCCATTAATTTTTATCATGCACAAAAAAAAAAAAAAAAAAAAAGAGAGAGAGAGAGAGAGAGAGAGAGAGAGAAAATTCTGATCGGGAGAAATGTCGCACCGCGTTCACACTCGCGCATTTATGTTCGACACTCTTAATGAATCACTATATAATTGTAAGGAGAAACATAACTATAAAACACAAAAAAATTCTCTCATCGATGGAATAATCAATCCGGGATCCCCAATGCCTGCGGCAGCGTATACACTCGCGCACGGCACGCATGTTCCGTCGCCAACCGTTCCCGCCCCTCCTAATTACTTTACTCTCTGAAAAATATCAGCAATCTTTTTTTCGGGCGTTTAAACCTAATAATAGTAACTTTTAACGTTCTGTCTGAATTTCTTTATTTTTGTCCTGCGCTCGCCCCCCTTCCCACCCCTTGTAATAATTCTATACTTTCGAAAATATCCGCAATAGATTTTTAGATATCAAAAACATCTATGCACCAACTTTAAATGATCTAACTCTATTTATTATTTTTTTGCCACCCTTTCCCGCCCCCCTAATAACTTTACACTTTCGAAAATATCTTCATTCGACTTGCAAGTCTCTAAAACCTATCGCAATTTCGAACGGTCTAATTGTATTCCTATTATTTTTTCACTATAGCCTGCCTTTTCTGCCGCATCTGGGACGAATTTCTAAAATTCCAGAAATTGTTTTTAGATATTTGTGTGAGCTACATTTTAAAGCAAAAATAACACAGATATCTTTTTTTTTTTTTTAAATCTATTTGTTTGCGATATAAAGGATTATTTGAGATCACGTTTTGCCCGCTGAATTTCTAAAATACCAGAAATTGCTTTTTAGGTATTTTTATTAGCTATATTTTATAGCAAAAATTTCGCATATATATATATTTGAGATATATAGGAATATTTTAAATAAAGTTTTGCCACTTGCCCCCCCCCCCTTTGGGGATCCAATTTCTAAAGTTCCAGAAATTGGTTTTTAGATATTTGTGTTAGCTATATTTTAAAGCAAAAATTTTACGAATATGTTTTTTTTTTTTTTTTGTTCTTGTTGTTTATGTTCGAGGTATGAAAGATTTTGTAAAATGACATTTTTTCCTCTCCCCCCCCCCCTTTGGGGGGCAAATTTTGTGAAATTGCTTCTTAGTGGATATCTACGTAATAGAAGGAACATTGTCACGAAGTTTCATGCTTTTATGTCCAGGGGTTTGGGCTGGGCGATGATGAATCTCTCACACACTCACTCAATCAGTCACTCAGAACAAACCATTTTATACGAGGGTTACTCTGAAATTTTTGAAATACGCGCAGGCAATAAGCGGTAGAAAAAAATTATCGATTAGGTTTGAAAGTATGAACTATTTTAGCCAGGCATACGATTTTTTAATGGTCATTTGCAAGTAGTTTAGCGTAGAATAAATTTTAGACAGAAAAGAAAATGGAGTTGATGCGAGAACATTATCGTGCTATCGTTTTCTATGATTTTAAAGAGGTATTAAATCAAGAAGAATGCACTCAACGCTTGCAATTAGCTTTTGGAAATGAAAGTCCGTCTCGTGCAACTGTATTCAGATGGTTTACAGAATTTCACAGAGGTCGTCATTCTCTCCAGGATGAAAAACACACAGGAAGACTCTTGTCATATGTAATCTCGGATAATATGTCTACCATTAAGTAAATGTTAATCGGCGACAATGTACCTACCATGTGATACAGTAGGAACTTAACATTGGATCCGCTGCAATGCATAAAATTATTCATGAATAATTGCATACGAAAAAAATATTTTGCCGTTGTGTTCCCCATAATTTAACAGAACATCAAAAACAAAAAAGGGCCAGAATCAGCAAAGAAACCCTTAAATTCTTAATGATGGTGGTCACCGCATTATTTCTAAAATAATAACTGGTGATGAAACGTACATACCATTTTTTGATGTTCCAACACGCCAAGACAGCAAAGTGTGGGTCTTTGAAGATGATCCCAAACCCACAATGGTAAAAAGACAACGTGCTATTAAAAATGTAATGTAAGCCGTTTTCTTTAGAAGTATAGGATTGATCAAAGCTATCAAGCTGGAAGGACAGAAGACAGTCACAGCTAACTCGTACACTACTAAACGTCTTCCAGAAATTCTTAAAAAAGTGAATGTTAGAGGACTCATTCTCCACCATGATAAAGCATCGTCTCGTTCAGCAGGATTAACAGTTGAATTTCTTCAACAAAAACGCGTCAAGGTGGTGGAACTTACACCCTATTCACCTCATCTAGCTATGTGTGACATTTGGCTGTTTTTTAATCTGAAAAAGAACTTGCGTGGGTGTCGATTTTATTCAGAAGATTAGATTGATGAGGCAATAAATGAATTTTTTCGATCGATTCCAAGAAATGAATGGTTTGAGGCATTTAATCTTTGGAAAATTCGCCTACAGAACTGCACTGATGCTGGAGGAGACTACTTTGAATACACCTAAAATTCGGTAAGTTTAACATTAATTACCTAGGCGTATCTCAAAAATTTCAGAATGAACCTTATGTATAGATTGAATTGATCTTTTAAAATTTAGTTCACTTTTCTAAAAAAGAAAGAAAGATAAAAGTGTGCGTGTGTGTGTGACAAAATTTTGTGGCAGCTGTTACTCAGGAACTACTGCACAGAATTTCATACAAATCGGTATGTAGTTGCACCTTGACATAAATTAGTGCCTATCAACTTTTGGTAAAAATTGTTTTACAGGTTGCGTTGCCATCCCGCTTTTTCTAAATTTTTAACATGGTGGTATAGGTCAAAATTTTGTATAAATGTGAATAAAGAAAATTATTTTTTAATAATCATTATGAAATTTACAAGACTTATTTATACTAGACGTAGTCAACTGGAAAAAATAATTTGTGTATGTAGGAGTCCCCCCTCGAGGGGAATAAATTTTCATGATGGGTATCTTTCAAAAGAACTCTCCAAAACTTTTAAAATGACTGGTTGAACTATGGATCTGCAATAATTCAAAATAAAATTGACGATTTTTTTTTTTTTTTTTTTTTCTTATGCAATATCGAAAATAAAATGATTTATATATATATATATATATATTTAGTGTTATACTACTATGGAAATCGTACTGCATTATCATGGAAGATAATTTTATTAAATAATGATTTTAATAAATTATTTTTACTGAGTTAATTTGCATAGGAAAATATAGAAGAAAGTCATGTGGTGTCTACAATATTCTAGTTTCTCTTATAATTTTCTGAGTCATTTATAGAACATTCGAAAAATTTTGATCTGCGCTATAAATCAATGAATTCTTCCGGAATATTCCAGAACTCTGTTCTTATTGAAGTTAAAGCTGCCAAACTTTGGCAACCCTAAACTACAAATTTTTTGCCAAATTCGGTCGCCAAATCGCCAAATTCAAAGCCAAAACCAAACATATACGCTGGCTACTAATTTGCGGCTCGGCGAGATTAGCAATAACATTTTGCGGCAAATATTGTTACACGATAGCCAGAAACCCTTTCTCAATTTTGACTGAGTTAATTATTTTGGTAAAATTTATCGTTTCTCGACACTAACTTTTGCCAAAGAGAACAAAACAGGCTCATCTACACTCGAATCATTTCCATTGTACTCTAAACTGTGCATTTGTCAATGAGAGATTCTATAATAAGCTGTGGAGTACTATTCCTAAAAAAATTGCTATATTTGTCTCGATGGTATATATAATCATATTATCGCGACTTTTTTGGCTGGTTTAGCAGTTTTTTTTTTTTTTCTCTTTTGTTTGTTTTTGTTTTAAGGAATGTGCGTGGACTGGAACCTGCCTGTTTATTTATGAATCGTTCACCTCACACAAAACTCTTTTTTATTTTTTTTTTATATATATAACAATATGCGTATTCCTATGGTTGTAGAAGAAAGTCATGTGGTTTCCACATCCAATTTTTTATTAATAGCCCTTAATGTAACTGAATGATTTTGTGTGGCCCTGTAAATCTAATGATAATCATGCTATATTCTATAGAGAGCAGTCTTTTGCGCATATAAATACCATAGTTCAATGTCATTAAGCTTTCTGCAAAGTAATGTTATTAAATTTTTTTTGTAGAAATAACTCTCATAGAACGCGATTCCTTGGAATACTCTCAAGTGTCCCGGTACACAAACCAGTGATTGTATTTACTCCATTTCACATAGGAAACATCCGACAGTAAACTTTCAATATATTTCAATTTCATTAAAATTTGTGTACAGTATAGATATTAAAATATGGTTTATAGAAATACCTCTCATAGAACACAATGCTTTGGAATACTTTCGGTGGTCCCCCTACACACAAGCCATTAGAGATTTTAACTCCATTTTCGATAGGAAAACTCCGACAGTAAAATTGAATAACATATATCAGTTTCAAAAAATCCCATTAATATTTACCGGAGTTAGAGTGCGGGCAAACAGACAGACAGGCAGACGAACAGACGGACAGACAAACCGAAATCATTAACGCTTTTCAACTTCGTTGGAAAAGGTTAAAAAAAGAATATGTATGTGAATTTGGCAAGAATTTAATTACATAACTTAGATAAACATTGAAATGATATTTTAAAAAATTTTCACTTTAATTAAACAAATAAAAATAACACATAATGATGTTATAAGAAGATAAATAGAATTGCAAATATTCAATTTAAAATTTAACGATATTTCTTTAAAAAATATTTCTAAGTAAATAGTAAATATAACTTCGGTAAAGAACAAAATAGAACACTAAAATTTGAATATGTTAAAAGTCAACATCTCTGGGTGAAGTACATTTTATTGAACATAATATAATGTATACTTTTAAAATAACATTGCATCCTTTAATTAAACTTCTTTCATGATTTATTAACACAGGTAACAAAATCATTTCATCGCAAAAATGACAGACATTACTTTCGTTTTACGAATACAGTTTAATTGAAATTTAAATTAGATGTTTTATAACATTAGAAATCTCAACGGCAATGAGAAATTTCAAAGAAATCTCGTGAAATTTCTTTGTTTGAATTTATAAAAGCTTAACAAATAATAGTTAAATACGAGATTGAAAGAGCAGCTTTCAGTTATATTTAAATAGTAAGATATTTTTCAAATATCGGAAGGCATACATAAACGTATTAAAAGTGGTCTGTGTTTAAATATATGTTTCTATAAATTATTGTATTTTATATTTAAATGATCAGTTATTATTGTAATATATTATTGTATGAACACAAGAGACTCAAAATAAATAAATAAATAAAATAAAATAAAATAATTCACTTAACTAAAAAGAAAAAGAATAGTATGTTGTGTTCCAAACAGTACTTTATTCTATATTTTTCTATACAAATTCTTGATACACAAATTACACTCATGTTTATGAAAATTTCAACACCATGAAGGAAGGTGATTATAAGAATGATACTTCTTGGGCATATACATTATAGTAGAAAGAACAATTGATTAAATTTTCAGGAAGTTCTCAGTAATATATACTGAGAAAACAGTACTTAAAGCAGCGACCTCTGGGAGCAATTGAATGGAACAGATATTGGATGACACATTCGGGTACAGCACTTCATGAAGCTTTGATAGGATACCACAGTTCATAGACCGTAGTTACTGGTGAGTGGTGGCGGGCCACTCGCTTTTCAAAGATTAAACAATCATTTTCATTGGTGCGAGGGCAGAAGAACACGCTGGACAGAGCACCGATTGAACACATTCTGTATCAAGGAAGGTCAAGACATTACAGAAAAATTGCGGTCGTGCATTATCTTGCTGATATGTTGCGCAAAGCAGACCATGAATATAGGACAGAGGGGCGAGCTTTAACTCGCCAGAAATTTGATGACCGCTGATCAGAGAGCCGGGAATGCGAACAAGAAGTAATCGAGACGTGTATCCAACGGGACCCCATACCATCACTGCAGGTGATGAACAGTGTGACGATGTCGAATCCCAGCTGGTAATGTGTATTATTCAGATGCCGTTAAATACGGATAAGACAATCTTGATGCTATAAACAGGATTGTGATTTGTCTGAAACACGATTTCACGCCATTCCTGCGTCCAGGTACGTCGTTAATCACACATTAAAGGCGCCCATATCAGTAATGCAGTTTTGTGTTTAATGAAAATTTTGGTAGCCGCATACTGGGTCACCACCTGTAGTGACAGTATACGGTACCATCGGATACACGCCTCGATCACCTCTTGTTTCATTCCCGCCACTCTGAATATCAGCCATTAAATTTCTAACATCTCTTTTGTTTTTTGACATAAAGTTACTTTAATTTAAAAAAATTCTTCAATTTGAACCTTCTTTAGCAACTATAACACGTTTACTAAATGAAAGGAAACAAAACAATGACTAACATCAAATATTTCAATTCGAAAACGAAGATTTACAAAAAGCTTTCAAAAAAAGCAACTGAAAAAATGGTGTGCAAATAGGGGTCCTTTCCAGAAAAGTCACAAAAATAACTTAAAATGTTTAAAATTTGATAAAACAATACAAAGGTAGAGAATTTATTTATTCAGCGGAAAACAAAAATATATATAGAAATCGCTGACGTAATTGGCTCTTTAAAAACCGGCTCAATCTAAGTGTGCCTACTTTTAGCACATAACACTTTATACTAGTACTGTTCTCCGCGAGTGTGTCCAGTCACGGCCCTACTAGGTCACCCTGCGCCAAATGCGCCAACATTAAAGCGGCCATAATAAAACTGCAAATATCAATGCATGCCGCGGAATGCATCTGGGAAAGTAGATGACGCTCGCTTCCAACCCTGAATATCAGTTTGTAACGTTACATCGTGCTAAGTTTATACCAAGAAGCAAGAAATATTCATCCATGGTTAAACAATTAATTATTAAAGAAAGGAAAAAATAATGAAAATTGTAGAAGAAAGTAAAAAGAAACAATTTAAAATTATTTTTATAAAAGTAGTAGTAGTACAGACGAATTTTTGGACCGTATTTTTAATTTTTTAACATAAAATTTCGAGACATTAAAATTTTTATTACAACTACTTTAGCTAGAATTGGTATTGGGAAGATAATGTTAAAATAAAAGTACATACATAAATACACACACATATGTATAAATTTTTATTTTATTTTATTTTATTTTCCTATCTAATACTTATTTCATTTCTTGAAGAAATTTGAAGAAGAGTATCTTTTATTTAGGAGAAAACAACTTATATAATTTATTATTTTTCAACGATTTGGTTTAAAATTATTGCCACAATTATTCTTATGATTCAGATATTTTTGCATATCTGAAGACTGCATTTTAAATTTAATTAAATCAATTTAAATGCTCTGCAAGCGTAAAAATAGTCCTGCTGTGGTGGCGCTGCGCGCCGACCCTAACTTCCAATGCATTTAAGTCCGGAGAAACCGTCGATTGTTATGGCCGCTTTCACGACGTTGGCGCGTTGGCGCCGAGGAGTGATCTAGTAGGGCCGTGGTCCAGAGAACTTTCCATCAGAAAAAATTCAAATTGAATCGCTTGAATTTAACCGTCGTTTATATCCTGGGGTGATACCATCATCGCTGTCGATAAGGAGAGGGTCACAGTAGTCTGAGATGTCCGATGATGAATCATATCATTTCATGGGTCATATATTTTTCTTTGAAATCCTTTGGTCTTCTCACACGTGGGCCTTTTACTTTACTTGAATCTGGCTGGTATCTTACCACGGGAAAACTCAAGGATATCTTCTTTTGAGCACTTTTGTCAATCAACTTAGTCAATTGGTCCTGGTATGGTCATCAAATGGTCAGATGGACCTTGCACTTTAAAAAATTTGTTGCCTATTTGTTGCCAGAAATTCTCTTTAATTTGATAATATACGCGTAATTTACGAAAAAATTACATGTCAGAACGTACTTTTTCAAATTACAGAGAATTCCTCGCGGCAAATAGAACACATTTTTTCACAGTGTGCTGCTTTGCATTCACGAGTAGTGATTCTTTTCTCAATGTTAAGGAAATACAGAGAACCTACAAACTCCATTTGAAGTTACAGAGGCTCACATTTACACCAGTAAAGAGTTCCCATATTTACACCAATCCCACCTTAAAAAGTTAGCCTTTATCACATGTAACCTAAAGGCGTGCTTGTAAAAGTAGCTTAGGTTCTACACTTTCTGGATATCACTGTGAAATTATTTTAAACTAACCATAAGAACATCAAAAGAAAACGATTTGAGGCACCTGTCAACAGTTTGCAGTTTAATACAAACACCATTTTCCACAATAACTCACATTGCATCCACACTACTTTAAATAAGGTTTCCAACTGCTCTCCACTATTTTAAATCAAGAAATGGCACCATCTACAGTCATTGTCACCAACCATTAACGCTTCCCATAGCCGCTAATGGAAGGGTGCCCATAGTTACACCTGTGCCCATTTTTAAAACTTTTCCTTGATAAATATTAAAAATAAATCAAAATATTTATTATATTCAATTGTTTAAAAATGATGCCAATGGCTTTGTACGAAATACAAAACGTAACTAAGAATTGCTGTATTTTTTATCTGCTAATAACTGCATATATTGTAATTTTGGTAATTTAGAGCTGAAAAATGTATTTACGGCATTTTTTGCTACATTTTCATCCATTTTCTTTGACAGTGTGGATCGAAACTTATTGCTTAACACTCTGTTATATAGAATGAAATACAAAAATCGTTTTATAACGACTACAACATTTTTAATATATACCTCTAGTAAAATATTTAATGGAATCCTCTTTAAAACTAAAATATATTGTTATCTTAAAAATGGCTTGCATAGAGAGGAAATGTTATTTAAAC
Source organism: Salticus scenicus (assembly GCA_963930645.1). Taxonomy (NCBI): domain Eukaryota; kingdom Metazoa; phylum Arthropoda; class Arachnida; order Araneae; family Salticidae; genus Salticus; species Salticus scenicus. The sequence continues at coordinate 227,507,812 of OZ005659.1, read as the reverse complement.
ATTGTTTTAATTTCTTTTAATAAGTAATTATGAAATATAGTTATTTTAAGAAATATAAAGTATACTTATCTAACTCTGACACTTTATGAAAAATCTATGTCATACCAAGAAATATTCAATATTTTTCACTCAAGCATACTTTTTATCTTTTGACACCGATGCCATTCAGTTTGACGTTTCTCAAAAAGAAAAATAATAAAAATATGGATATTCACTGTAATAGCATAATTTAAAGTATGTCTAGAAATATATATGATTGTGAATTAAAATACCAATTTCATAAGTAGAAGGAATATAAATAAAAATGTGCTCAAAAATCACAACTAATTACGCAGTATCCGAATAACAGGTTCATTCAGTCTTATTGTAAAAATTATTCGTAGTGCACTGTTAAAAATTTCAGTTCAAACTTGAACCATTATATGGAGTAATGTTGCAAGCAATATCATGATATGGTTCAACCTCATTTTTTAGTTTTCTGCTTCTTTCGATAGAAATTCAGTTGCACCAAAAGTTGGAGCTACCATACATCCATTCATAAGGTAAATATTTTGGCGAACATGCATTTGTGATTTCCTTTCTATACAGGAGATGACGACGACATTAGCGAACTGAAAATCACCGGCTATAAGCCGCAGAGTGAAAATAAACTTTTTGAGGTGAGATTCGCATGTGATAAGGTCATTAAAAACCAGCATTCATTACAAGAGAAAAAATATCTTTATTCAATTGATCACTAACCAGATGTTATTATAAGAAAGTTTATTCAAGTATATCCTTTTAAAAAGAGAGTAAAAGGGAATATAAATCAGTAAAATTCTTTTTGATAATAAACCAAGCTTAAACTAAACAGCATGTTCGAAAACATGGGGTAAAGTGCAAATTTTGTGCAGCAGCTCACCCATGCATGAAGCCAAGACCCTAGAAAATTTAGACCCTTTTATAAAAATCAACAAAATATAATTACTGGGCAAGAAAGCATGGCACAGTATCAGCGTGGTAGACTTGAAGCAAGAAGTTCTTCCTTTCGTCCTCAGTCGATTTTATTATTATTATTATTATTCAAAATATTATTAAGCATAAAACCAATATTTTGTTCAACATGAAATTACAAAAATATGGTAAATAGCTAAACCATCAGATGGTTACAGCTATTGTAAGTTTTGGTTCAAACTAATACAAAATTTTTAACAGTGTGTAAAAACTGATATTCTTTCAAAAATATATTTCTTATTTTTTTGCCCCGGGTCCAAAAACTTTTTTATATTTTCCTATACAAATTCACTCAGCACAAATAATTTAATTTAACTATTGTTTGTTAAAACATGCGGCTGGTACCTATTGATCTGCAACAACGTCTAGTTTTTAATGGTGTAATTAGATTTTACTTAAGGGGTCATCTACATATTAAAACAGGCATAAACTTCAATTTTTTCAATGACAACCCCTATTTTGGATCTCATATTCAGATTTTTGAGATCAAGGCAGTTCGGATAACCTACTTGTTTATATACTTTGAATCAATTCTAAACAGAGTTACACGTGAAAATATGTTAGGGGACCGTTTATACATTTAGAAAAAATAAATCGTGATCTACGACGCAATATACATTATTTATTAAATTTCACACCGGAAAAAAAGTTCAGAAATGTTAATTATAAAATAAAAAACGATTATAATTCGCCAATCTTTGTGCGTTAGTTTATGAATTAAAAGATTTTTATTGGTTTCTATTTATTAAACATTGAATAGTAAAATACATCACTTTATACGAAGAAAATTAAATAGCTTGAATCATATGAACCCTACAATACAATGTTGAATTACAAAAGTCTAGTTACCAAGGTAAAATAATAATAGTAATAATAATATTAATAACGGTTAAAAGAAAAAAAAAAGTGTTTAATAATTAAGAAAAAGAATTATCTACTTCTTGTTGGGTATATTTTGATTTTATACTGTAAGCCCCGCATGAAAGTGTTACTATAAAGTTTTACATTTAATTTTAAGCGTACAAACCAACAATAGATAATATACAAAAATAAGGATAACAAGACTTAAGGTAAAATCTGAGAAAGGATATTTAACATTTTTTGCGACCGCTGACGTAGTTTCACGTCATTTAGAAATCTGTAACTCCTCCAGTGGGCGTTTCTTTCACAATTTGTGCGTTACGATATTTCTTAAGAATATTCCTTATATTCATATTTATATAAACAAAATAGTAAGAATACTAATACTTTCACGAGAAAGAGTATAATTGTTATGTATATTCATATGAAAATAAATATGGATAAAGAAAAAACGGTTTCCTATTGCCTAGAACGAATATTCCCCGTTCTGCAGTCGTCTACGGTACTTGAATTCTTAATTTTAAATGTGTAAAATCTATATCTTTAAAAGTAATAAGACATATTACTTAGTTTTAAATTCTTTTTCCGTGATAAATGTGACGCCAGTTTTACGCCGTGATTAGAATAATCGAAAATAAATAACATTGCGCTTTGTTTCAATAATAGATTTTAAAAACTTTAAAAAAAGAGAAAAAAATACCACTATATTATTCGGTATTAAAAAAAACATTTAATAAAAATTTTATATTTTATTATGTTACGTCATGCGATAAAATTTAAATAGCATAAACGGTAGAGTAAATGAATGTGAAAATGTCACAACAAGATTAAAACAGAATTTTTTTTAAAAAAATCTGATAAAAATTAATTATATTACTTTAAAAGAAAGAAAAACAAAAGTATTGTTCACTGCACATTGCTCTTTCAAATAATAATCCTCGTCCTACCGCGTTTTCTAAATCATGATACATAACTTGAGATGCACGAATCCTAGAATATTCCAGTTAAAAACAAAAGACAAAAGGGATAAAATAGAATTTTAGCAGTGAGAAACTAGAAAAAGTTATGTAATATTTAAGAACATAGACTTAACATTTCAGAATCGAGTAAACTCCTTTTTGGACGGAAAACCACGCCTTTACAGAATTTTTCTAAAACTTTACATTATAAAAAAAATTATTTTACATACTTCCAATTAAATCATTTAAATTTTGTCTTCAGCATTCAATGTAGTAAATGCCATTAACATTTATGCATACCAGCGTCACATATAGAGTCATATACGAGTATGCAAACTAGTTTTTTTAATATTGTTTCCGCAATATAGAGGCGGGGCTACATTTCTTTTGGAATTCTTCCCCAATCTCTTGCCTGCATTGCGATAATTTTATAAAAAATAAGCCATTTTGTATAATAAACATCGAAATGTTACTTAGAAAACAATTAGAATAACATAAAGGTAAATTAAAATAGTTTTTCGTCAAAATGTATAGAAATATTGACTCACAGAGGATACAAATTATAACAAGTGACGCTCCCCTAACAGCAGTAAAAAATGAAATATCACTGTAACTCAAAAAATAATGTAAGGAACGAACTGTAAATTTGGAAGCCCATGTTTTTGATGATGCCCGTTCTATTCGTGCAAAAATTAACATAGGTCATAATTCATAATTTTTTCAAATATGAATTTATTAATAATTTTTATAATTCAAAAATTGTTTTTTTAGCAAAAATTTGCATGGAATATGTTTGGGTCACTTCATTCTAACGAATAAAAAAAAAAAAAAAAAAAACAGAATTTAGATATCATAATTATTTCGGAAGATATGATTTAATGTTTGTCACATCAGAGCCTCCTTAAGTAGATGCCTTCCACGCGCAGCGAATCCCGATGTTAAATTAGGCAACATTTAAAAAACAAAACTAACGCTAGGTGACAGCACCTACGCAGAGCAACAATTTTCTTCTCTTTCATAGATAAGTTATATTTTTCATATAAAAATCTAGCTATTCATTTCAATTTTAAGTCCAAAATTGTATTTTTTTTTCTTTTAATTTGAAAAAATGATGTGAAAGTGCTTTATCGTAAATATTTTCAAAAAAATATTCAAATATTTATATTTAAAAAAGTATAGGGTTTAATTTTCTTCGGAAGTGGACAAGACCTATTTTAGCTTTTCAACTAATTGAATCTAATAAATAACACCTTTTTTTAAAATATATTATTAATTAAAAAACGAAATTTAAAATTAAATAAGCAAAAACATGGCATGTCTATCACGCGATTAAATTATTTTTTATATATTTATTCAATAAAAATTTCAATTTTTTTTTTTTTTAATTTAGATATCAGATGAAAGTTTTGTTTATATAAATTAAAATCTCTGAACTTTAAATGAGTTTCAGTTTAGAATGAATAATTTATAATGATAAATTATTAAAATCATGTCTTTTTTTCTTGGTCATGTCCTTTACGTTGCATTTTTACCTTATTAGGTGTGAATTATTTTTCTTAAATCGAGAATTTTATATTATTTATATAGACCAGTACATTAATGAGATAAGTTAACATTTAGTAATAAAAATTGGAGAAGAAAACAATCTGTTGTCTAGTCCGTCACAAAAAACAAATAAATAACCATTAAGATTTAAATTTTTAAAATTAAGGATTTCTTGAGCATAAGTTTTCTCTCGCACGAAGTTTTTTTTTTTTTTTTTTTTTTCAAGATTTTATTAGCTTTACCAGTTCCGAGAGTGTATGCTTTCGAAACTGATAGACAGTTTCGAAATAAAATTGTGTTATGTTTACATGTTTTGAGGTCTCCTGAAACGAAAAATGTTTTTAGCGGTTGGTCTGTGCGCGTCGGTTTGTCTATCTCGGATATACTTGGAAAATGCTGAAAGTGTATTTCATTTTGTGTTAGGTGTTTTTCATATAAGATTAAATTTAAATGCACAATCTGATGTGCACATAGTTTATTGAAAACATACAGGGCTATTCAAAATTAAGCTAAACGTTCTTTTCTGTAGAATGTAATTGACGAAAGTGCTTTGCTACACTTTTTTTTATGTCGACGAATACTGTTGAAGAAGGAAAATTAATTTTTCGAACCTATAATGTAAACAAAGTATTTTTTTGAAGTTCTATTTTCAACTCAGGTTTTTGAATAAAGTCACGTTTTGGGGTTCTCTGAATACAAAAAGCATTTTTTTTTCTGTTTTTAGTGATTGATTTATATGCATATTTATTATCAGAATAACTTAAAAACAAACAAATGCAGAAAATTCACAATTGTATTTTAAAACTCGTATTAGGTTTCAATTTGAAAAAAATTGATAAAGATTGGCAAATTTAAGGATAAATTAATAACACCTTTGAAATATTTTTACTTCCATTACCCTACTACCGTAGGTAATGAAAGTATTGTGTTCGGTCCAAAAATTCGATATCGAGTTTTCCCCTGATTTATATTTTTAAGGTCTCATGAGTCCAAAAAAAGTAGTTTTTGGCAATTAGCCAGTATATGTGTGTGTGTGTATATGTGAGTGTATGGATGTGGAGAATTTCTATTTCAAAATATCAAGTCATCTTTCTGTTATACCTGATAATTTTTCAAATCAGTAATCATGATATTTAATTTTTACATGAATTTTTAATTCCATATTCCATTTGTGTGGTAAAAGGTTAATAAAAGTAATGTTATGAATCTTAAAACTTAATATTTTTAAAAAGAACAAAAGTAGAAATAAAAATGTTCTATTTTTTCTTTTCAATATTCCCAACACTTTTGTATCGATTTAACTGAAATAATCAAATTTTTATACGCATTTACACAAGTCTTTAAAAAACAGTGATATTAAAAAAATATAAATCAATCTTGTTCCTATATTGGAGTATTTTATAGTTTTATTCATAAGTTACTAATGTAATTTATGAATAAAACTATAAAATACTACAATATAGAGTTACTTCAAAGTAACTAAGAACAAGTTATTTTTCTGTATTCCTACATCAATAAATAAAAATTCCATTTCATTTTGTAATAAGCATAACTATTTTATTTGTTAAATCTAACTTACTAACAGAGGAGTCAACCCTTCGAATTTTTATATCATAATTTCTTTTAAATTTATCTTCGTCTTAATCACAGAATTTACGATAATAAATAAAAATAATGTTTTTTGTGAAAAATATTATTGATATTAAAAAGGGTTGGTAATTTTGCATTAATTACTTATGCAGTTTACATACCTTGTCTTGAAATATGAAACCGTGAAAACTTAAAAACTCCCACATTTGTTAAATTAATAAAACGTAAACCATGAAGAACTCAATTGAATCGCGGGAAATAAACAGAACTTTACGACTCGGTATCAAGCGCCATCTACTGGCTATGTTCTTCTTGTACTGTTGCCAAGTTTTCGAGCGACTCGCTGGGCATCTACTTAAGGAGGCTCTGGTCACATTCATTTAACATTAGCATCCCCAAACTTTGACAGCTTATAACTCTATGAAAAATTGAGCGACATATATAAGCTATATCATATTCCGTGATGATTTGATCCAAGGAATTCAAATAAATTATAAAAAAAAAGGGGGGGGGGGTTACCATTGAAAAAAATGAAGTTGATGTCAGTTTTAATATGTAGACGACCCCCTAAGTAAAATCTAACTATAACATTATAAGCTAGATGTTATTACAAACTGATCGGTACCAGTCGCATGTTTCTACGATAATTTACGGCGAAATTAGGTGGGGGGGGGGGTGGCCTTTTTTTTTGGGGGGGGGGGTGACTGTACAATGCAAAACATTCGTAAATGGAAAATATGAATATTTTGCCTTAATTAACGAAAAATGTCATTTTCGAAGCTGGACAAAATTAGAAGGACGATGAAAATTTCGGCTTGAAATACGCTAATAATTAATAATCTCTACCATTCTTCTAAATCATTTTATTAATCTGGACGTCATGGAGTTTTCCAGTTTCTTCAGAACTTTCTTAGAAATTTTTATCCACTTTTTTTATTTTCTTCTATATTCAATAGAAGAAAATATTGGATTCGTAAAAATTTTCGACCTCGGGTTTTTGAAGGATTTGCAAGTTTTGAGAGCTGTAGAACACGATTTGACTCTTTTTAGAAAATGTCTGTCTGTGTGTGTGAGGGGGGGGGGGGACAAAATTTTGTGGCAACTGTATCTCGGGAACTACTGCACAGAATTTCATACAAATTGGTATGTAGTTGCACCTTGACATAAATTAGTGCCTATCAACTTTTGGTAAAAATTGTTTTACAGGTTGCGTTGCCATCCTGCTTTTTCTAAATTTTTAACATGGTGATATAGGACAAAATTTTGTATAAATGTGCATAAAGAGAATTTTTTTTTTAGTAATCGTTATGAAATTCACAAGAATTATTTATAATAGAGATAGTCAACTGGGAAAAAAAAGTTGTATGTGTAGGAGCCTCGCCACCTCCCCTAGGGGGGAAGTCCCCCCTCGAGGGGAGTAAATTTTCAAGATGGGGTTTTTTCGAAATTTCTCGTCAATACCTTTAAAACGAATGGTTGAACTATAAATCTGTGATAATTTAAAAGAAAGTTATAGTTTTTTTTTTTTTTACTTTTAACGAAAACAAACTTAGAAAAAAATATTCTATTTTTTTTATTATTATTTTTTTACGAACTTTAACCAAACTTGGTATTTAGTTGGCCCCTGACATAAACTGGAGCTGATTAGATTTGGGGATCAATCGCTCAACAGGTGGCTCTGTGATCGTAATTTTTCTAAATTTTTCACATGGAAGTATAGGACAAAATTTTGTATAAATGTACATAATGAGAGATTTTATTAACCTGTGATTGTAAAATTAATATGAATTATTGATAATAGTAGTAGTTAATTAGGAAAAAATATTTGTGCATGTGGGGACATCGCTTCCCTTCCTCCTGGGGGGAAGTACCTCCCGGGGGGGTAAATTTTCAAGATGGGTATCTTTCGAAAGTCTCGTCAATACCTTTAAAACGAATGGTTGAACTATAAAAATATGATAATTTAAAACAAAGTTATCGATTTTTTTTTTTTTTTTTTTTTTTTTGTTATTGAGTTAATTTGTATAGGAAAATATAGAAGAAAGTCTTGTGGTGGCCACAACATACTAGTTTTGTGTTTATTTCAAAACATCTTTTACAAATTTAAAATCCGTCGGGATCCAAATTTAAATGAAAAAGATAGAAAGAAGTCGGAAACAATTTTCATTAAGAATATTCAAAATTCCATACAAAAAATATTTTATTTCCTTAATTATAAAAATTTAATTAATCTAACTAAGTTAAATTTTAATTGACAGTGTTTTCCTGAATTATAGAAGATATTCATATCTTAAATTAATATTAAAAACTAAATATAATTAATTAATATCAAATTAAAATATTGAACTTCTTAAATTTACTTTTAATTATAAATTGTTTAATTTCTATTATTTTTTCGATTTCGTTTTCATTACATCATGTATTAATCTGACTGTCTGTCCTTCTTGAATTACATTTTCACATATGTCACCAATCTAATGTAAGCTGGAAAGTAATAAATTCTTTAAAAAAAGAATTCTGATATCACCAACAATATAATAGCAAAGGATGATAAAGTATTTATTATTTTTTCTTTTTTTAAAGTTGTGTAGTTTGTTACTTAGGAAATACATCATAAGTCCAGATACAATAACAAGGGCAATGATGCCAGATCTGGCGGATTTTTTATAATATCAATTTTTAAAATTGTTGCTGATTACTGAATGAAAAATCCGCCAGATCTGGCAACACTGAACAGGGGTCTTAATCTCCGCCTTTTTCTTGCCAGGACTCTCTGAATAATGAGAAATTTCTACCACTTTTTCCTTAGAGAAATCTTTATTTTATTTTTGAAGTAATATGTCGTAATTCAACAAGATAGAAATTATTGTATAAAAAAAGTGGTAGCAAAAAAAATTATAATTTCTCATATGTGAAAGTGTCCTGAAGTAAAAAGTGAAGACTACGACGGGTACGACCCCTGCAATAAATTGATTTATTTTGCGAATAGTTGCTCTTTGAAGTAAACCTAAGCAATTGTTTACACTCAGTGATGTTAAAGACATTCTTACAACTCAGCGTTCCTTTTTATACATTGGCTAATATATATATACAGTTCCCGCCGCTTATTAAAATCACATTCGTCCTGAGCCAAAGTGATTTAATTAAGCAGCTGATTTTTATATCCGGCGAATATTCCTGTACTTAAAAAAAAGGTGTCACTTCTTTCAATTTGGAAAGAAATTTCAAAAGGTAACGCATAATGGAATAAGTAAACAATATTAATTAACTTTTGATAGACAAGTAATTATTCCTTTGATATAAGTAAATTAAGGGTATTCTGTATTCTAAGAAACTATGCGCTTTCCTGTCAGGAAAATAATCATATTACTTTACCAAAAGTGCACGCTTTTCTTATATATTTGAAATATTTCCGTTTAAACTTCTTGATTTTTAGTTATTTCAAAATAAGGACTAGAAATTGACTTTAAATTTAAAAAAAAAAAAAAAAATCGTTTGCAAATGAAATCAAATTTGCAACTTATTACTGCGCTCTGAAGAGTACGTTCCTTGCAATTGTTTTGGAAATAAGTTATGGGGCGTGTTTAAATTGTAACTGTAACTATGCTGCAAGAGCAAAATTTTTGACAATAAGCGATAACGGAGCGATTGTTGTGTTTAATTTCTTTTCTTTTTTTTTTTTTTTTTTTTTTTTTGAAAATAATAATAATAATAATAACGATGTATGCTCGCTTCGCCAACTTTAAGACTACGGATGAAATTCTGTCCGTGACAGAATTTAATTTAGTACGACAGGACTACTTATTAGCACGGAGTACTATTAGTTGCAATCTATGGATAAAATGTTGTCGCCCGTTTTACGGTGGTTGGACATTTATCGAAAATATAAGAGAAAAAAAAAACTATAAGTTTTCTGTACTAAACTAAATTCTGCTTTTGCCAAAATTTCATCAAAACATTTTTTTTTTTTTTTTTAAGAAAAATAATAATAATAAATAAAATAAGAAGAAGAAGAAGAAAAGAAAATTAGTAATAATAATCAGTATCGAAAAAGTTGAAGAAGCCCTTTTTTAGACAAAAATACATAATTTATTCAATTATATTTTCGATAAATGTCCCACCATCATAAAAATGACGACAATATTTTAACCGTAGATTGAATTGAGACTAATAGTTCTCCCTACTAAAAAAAAAAAAAAAGAGAGAGAGAGAGAGAAAATGAGCTTGGCGAGAAAATACTGTTGGCCAGTTTGGTTTACTGTAGTTACTCGTGTCACGTGACTTTTTTGTAAATGATCTTTGACACACATAAAGGTTGCCCGTTCACTGTTATAATAGGCTTATAGTTTAAACAGGTCTAACTGACTATCGATGCTGCATATGTATTTAATTTCAAAATTTAAGGTTTTCAATGCGTAAAATCCTTTTACCAGATGAACCAATACTAATAAAATCTAAATGCAACAGTTTTTTTAGCGATATTTTAACATAGTACATATTTCGTCAATAAAAACTGGTGTAAGTAAATTAAAAATATAGACTATCTTCATTAATTAATTTTTCGCAATTTCTCTGAAACCACTTTCTCATCGTAAATTGTAAAATTATAAATTTTCCTGTCACATGTAAAGAAATTGATTTCAGAAAGAAATAAAAACGTAATTTTATTTGTATTTTAACACCCTTTCAAAAAAAAAAAAAAAAAAAAAAAAAAAAAAAAAACTGAAAACACTAGTCTAAATAACACTGCTCGGCATGGAAATTGCTTCTGACACCATTTCAACATATTCTTACGTAAAAATGTCCTCCTGAATCCGAATATGATGCCCATTTTGCCCTATCACCCGCCGTTTTATGGGAATGGCCCCCTATTTTTAAAACTTTTTGGTGATTTTATGGCTATAAATTTGATTTTTAGGAGAGAAAGGATTATTTTAACCGTAAAATATTTTCTGAGGGGCAACAGAGTTCAAAAATTCTAAAACATGGACATTTGCGACAAGGGAAATATTTTAGGGGGGGGGGATTTGCCACTGAAATTATGAATTACATTTCTTATATATTTTTACTTTCTTCTATATGTAATATAGAGAAAGTATTGGATTCGCGAAAATTTTCGACCTCCGTTTTTTGACGGATCTACACGTTTTGGGATGTCCTGAACACGAATTGATAGTTTTTAGAAAATGTCTGTCTGTCTGTCTGTCTGTCTGTATCATTTTTTTGTGGACGCTGTATCTCACGAACATATGAATGAAATTTGACCAAACTTGGTATTTAGTTGCACCCTGACATGAACTGGTGTCCATTAGATTTGGGGATCAATAGCTCAACAGGTGGCGCTGTAATCGCATTTTATGCAAATTTTTAACATGGCAGCATAGGACAAAATTCCGTATAAATGGGCATAATGAGAGTTATTTTAAACTTGTGATTGTAAAATTAATTTGAATTATTGATGATAGTAGTAGTTAACTAGGGAAAAAAATTGTGCATGGGGGGGGCATCGGTTCCCCCCCTGTTAAATTTTGAAGATGGGTATCATTCGAAAGATCTCGTCAATACCTTTAAAACGAATGGTTGAATCATAAATCTGTGATAATTTAAAACAAAGTTATCGATTTTTTTTACTTTTAACAACAAAAAAAAAAAAAAAAAAAAAAAAAAAATCGTTTTTTTTTTTTTTTTTTTTTTTTTTTTTAACGAAATTTTACCAAACTTGGTATTTAGTTGGTCCCCGACATAAACTGTTGCTGATTATATTCGGGGATCAATAGCTCAACAGGTGGCGCTGTGATAGCATTTTATCTAAATTTTTAACATGGCAGCATAGGACAAAAATTCGTATAAATGTGCATAATAAGAGTTATTTTACACTTGTGTTTGTAAAATTAATATGAATTATTGATAATAGTAGTACGTAACTAGGAAAAAAAAATTGTGCATGGGGGGGCATCGCTTCGGGTAAATTTTGAAGATGGGTATCATTCGAAAGGTCTCGTCAATACCTTTAAAACGAATGGTTGAACTATAAATCTGTGATAATTTAAAACAAAGTTATCGATTTTTTTTACTTTTAACAAAAAAAAAAAAAAAAAAAACTTAGAAAAAAATTCTATTTTTTTTTTTTTTTTTTTTTTTTTAATATTGTTAGTGATTGAATATGTATTAATTTTCACAAAAAAAAAAAAAAAAAAAAAAAAAAAAAGGATTTTTTTTTTTTAAATATTGTTACTGATTGAATATGTATAGGAAAATATAGAAGAAAGTCTTGTGGTGGCCACAACATACTAGTTTAATCTGTTATTGGTGTTACTTTTTAAAATTTATATATTTTTTTTGTTTTTAGGTGTTATATTAATTATTTTTTCAATCTTCAAATCAAACTCGTGATCATAAAATTATCGAATAGGGAAAGAAATTGAGAGAGGGGGCGGTGCATCTAGAAACGGTGGTTGACTGGGCAAAATGGGAGTTATATTCGGATTCGATCCAGCAGGTAATTTTACATAAGAATCAGCACAGGGCCGGCGCTTGGCGGTAGGCAAGGTAGGGAACTGCCTACGGCGGCAAAACCATTTGAACCTCAAAAGATAAATAAATAAAATACTTCGAATATTATTGAATGTAGAAAATAAATAAATAGAAAAAATGAAAATAAATAAACAAGAAAATAAACACAACAACAATTTACTGGCTTCTCTGCCCATTCCTATAATTTGAAATGCAGACAATAATAGGCAAACTTGTGAGTTCTGTACAGTACGTATTGTATGCGCTTCCGCGACGCGAAGGGAGAAATGCACACTTGTCCCTGATTTAAAAAGCTCTTTTTGCCCTCTAATTACAGAAAGTCAAGGGTTTGCCAATTGTAGGGTCTTTTAGCAGCGTTTTTCAGCATGTGGGAACTATTTGGAGGTACCCTATCACCCCAGGACATTATCAGTATATCCTAAGTATGAAAGAACGTCCTAGGACATCCTCAGCCATAAGATAGCGACATTTTGAGTAGTCCGTAAAAACACGGCAAAATTTGAGTTTGAATTGGCAATAGTGATGTCAGATTTAGAACAAAACTTCATTTTTGGAATAATGTCCATCAGATTCAATGGATAGATGGGGGGGGAAGGGGCGACAAATTTTGATGAAGATATGTTTCCATTGGCCGATCAGAATTTCAATGCAAATTCAATGAACATTTTTAAGGTTTTCTTCCTGTTGAAAGATCTACTGGTAAGGAACTGCCTACAGTTTTATTAAAAGAGTTGGAAAAAAGGGGTTAAAAATAGAAAATATGAGAGGTCAAGGTTATGAAAATTGCCAAGATAAGAGAGGCGACAAATTCGGAGTAAAATCAAGGATTAAAACTTTAAATTCCGGAGCATTTTACGTACATTGCAGCAGCCATTTATTAGAAACTTAGTAGTTAATGAAAGATTGCGAAGTTGGAAAAGTTGTATAGATTCCCTAATATCTTTATTCCTTAAAATAAAAAACATTCATGATGCTTTATTAAGCATGTGCAAAAATGTAGAGATACATAATATGATTCAAAATGAAGCAGTTTTTTATTGATTACAGTCGGCAGCAAAATTATTCAAGCACTAACCAATAATTCCTACTTAAAAGATAGGCACCTAATACTGTTTTAATAAGTAAATATTTATCGAGTGATGATCTTAGTCTTATACTGTTTATAAAAAAGTAAGTTGATGATAAAAAGAAGCGATCAAACTATATATATGCATGAACTAGTATGTTGTGGCCAACTTTCTTCTATATTTTGCTATACAAATTCACTCAGTAACAATAAAAAAAGAAAAATATATATACGATTTTTTTTCAAAGTTTTTTTTTTTTTTTTTTTTTGATAAAAAAAAAAAAAAAAAAAAAAAAATCGATAACTTTGTTTTAAATTATCACATATTTATAGTTCAACCATTCGTTTTAAAGGTATTGACGAGACCTTTCGTAAGATACCCATCTTGAAAATTTACCCCCCCGGGGGGGGAGGTGTAATTCCCAACAAGGGAGGAAGCGATGCCCCCACATGCACAATTTTTTTTCCTAATTAACTACTACTATTATCAATACTTCATAATAATTTTACAATCACAGGTTAAGAATAACTCTCATTATGTACATTTATACGAAATTTTGTCCTATACTGCCATGTTAAAAATTTAGAAAAAAATACGATCACAGCGCCACCTGTTGAGCGATTGATCCCCAAATTTAATCAGCACCAGTTTATGTCAGCCAACTAAATACCAAGTTTGGTTAAATTTCGTTAAAAAAAAAAAAAAAAAAAAAAAAAAAAGTTTTTTGTTTGTTAAAAGTAAAAAAAATCGTTAGCTTTGTTTTAAATTATTCCAGATTTATAGTTCAACCATTCGTTTTAAAGGTATTGACGAGAACTTTTGAAAGATACCCATCTTGAAAATTTACTTCCCTCGAGGGGGACTTCCCCCCCCCAGTGGAGGTGGCGAGGCTCCAACACATACAAAAAAATTTTCTCTGTTGACTATCTCTATTATAAATAATTCTTGTAAATTTCATAATGTTTGCTAAAAAGTAATTCTCTTTATGCGCATTTATACAAAATTTTGTCCTATATCACCATGTTAAAAATTTAGAAAAAAAAGGATGGCAACGCAACCTGCGAGACAATTTTTACCAAAAGTTGATAAGCACTAATTTATGTCAAGGTGCAACCACATACCAATTTGTATGAAATTCTTTGCAGTAGTTTTTGAGATACAGTTGCCACAAAATTTTGTCACACACGCACAGACAAACAGACAGACATTTTCTAAAAATGATCAAATCGTGTTCTACAGCTCTGAAAACGTGTAAATCCATCAAAAACCCGAGGTCGAAAATTTTTACGAATCCAATACTTTTTTCTATTGAATATAGAAGAAAGTAAAAATGTGGATGTGAGCTTCAATAATTTTTCTGCCGACTGTACAATAAAACAATTACCCAAGTAGCACGGGAACGTTCTGTGAACGTCTAATAACGGTTACAGTCGTTCAAACACCGTGTTTCGTGTCAAGAGAACGTTCGATTAGACGTTCAAAAATAGTATTACTTAGAACGTTCTGAAAAGGTTTGCTTTGTACAATCTAGAAAACGTACAAGTCTAGTTCTATGAAAAACGTTCAAGTGTATCACCGTCGTAGCACGTTCTGTAACAGTGTGATTATAACAAATATGAGAAAATTCCTTTTTTTTTTTTTTTTTTTTTTTTTTTAGTTTTTTTTTTCCTTATTTTCAGTTTCAAATTTTGTTGACATGTAGAATAATCATTGAAATGTAATAGAGATGCGGTGAGAAAAAATTACATAATTTTAAACTTTAATTATATGTTATTATAATCATAATAATTATTTATAATTTTATTTAAGTTTTATGTTGTTCAATTCTGTCAAACACATTACTGCAGATTACTTTTGCAGATATTCATTATTATTTGTTTCTTAAATTGTTAGTAAATTAAGTTACGAAAAATTAATTTATTTTATTTATTTATTATATTATTAATATTATTATTTTGTATATACCAAGAAAAATGTGTTGGATAATTGGGAATTTTTGATCTCCGGTTTTCCATGGGTTTATACACTCTTGAGATGTCCAGAACACAATTCTATCATTCTTTCAAAATGCCAGTCTGTCTGTTTTTTTTTTTTTTTTTTTTTTTTTTTTTTTTTTTGTGTGTGTGTGTGTGTGTGTGTGTGTTATCAAAGTTTTGTGGACTCTGTATCTCACAAACCAATGGACGGAATTTAACCAAACTTGATGTTTAGTTAGACTTTAAACTAATTTGCTAAATATCAGGAATATTTAATTAGATATTGACCTAAATATCAGCTTTGGTGCTCATTAGCCTCTGGAATGTATCACCAGATAGGGTTCGCTTCTATTCTGTAAATTCTCCCTTTTATGGGGAGATTATATCTCAGCTTCTACGGTGCACAAATGCACCAAACTTAATATGTGAAACAGATATTATGTAACAGTACGCTGATTTAATTCGGGTGCATATATTGACCAACTGAACTGGTGGCGCTGCTCTCCTGTAATTTAACCCCGTTAACGTAATGGCAATAATTCAGTTTTTGTGATATAAATAATTATAAATACACTGAACTTGGTATGTAAAATTAATATCATATAAAACTTTGCAGAATAATTTTGCGTGCATATCGGACAACTGGAGGCACTGGTATGCTGCAAATTAATTTTATTCAAGGGAACGGAACGCAATAGCACATTTTCTATGATTTATAAATGCTCTAAATTTGCTACGTGAAATAGATATTACGTAAATTTTACTGATTCACTTCGGGTACATATCAAATGACAGGTGGCACTGTTACGTTTCAACTTACGGGAAGCCTGTACCTCACCTTCTATAATACGAATACTTATCAAACCTTGTATGTGAGACTTATATATAATGACAAAATGTGCTGCTTCAGTTTCCGTATATATCCACCGACGGACGGTGCTTCTATTGCTTTCTGCGATTTTTCAGATATCTGTATTTCAGCATTTTTTGGTGAAAAATGTACAAAATTTCATATATAAAAATGTTAATTATAAAAACCTGTGTTGATTAAATTTTTATGATTAAATTAATAAATTTTAAAATTCTATGGATGCTGTATCTCACGAACTAATGAACGTAATTTATTCAAACTTTGTTTACTTGGACTATGACCTAAACTGGTGGCGATTATATTTGTTAATAAATCGTTCAATAGGTAGCGCTGTCGTACCATTATTTTCAGAATCTTTAATATGTCATAATAGGTCAAAATTTCGTATAAATGGGCATGAGTCAGCATCGTTTTTAACTTTTCCCTGGAAAATTAAATATGTATATATATATATATATATATATACATTTATATTAGTAATATTTAATTTAAAAAAAATATGGGCAATTTGTATAGTTCATCGCTTTCGCTATTGTATTAAAATTTTCAATATTCTTGCCAGAAAAGTCGTCTGTACTTTTAAAGCGAAAGGATGAACCCTAAATCTGTGATAATTTATCGACAAAGTTATCGACTTTTCACATTTTTCAATATGTAAAATACATTTCTTAAGATACATATTTTGTATACCGTAAAATTAATTTTTTTGGATATTTAGTGTTATATTTGTTTGAGATGAAAATCGTATACATTTACCATGGAAAATAATTTTGATAAATTATTTTAGCAAATAATATTTGACATCGACCTGCACAGGAAAATATAGAAGAAAGTTTTAGGATGGCCTCAGTATAATAATTTTTAGAAAGGTTAAGTTTTGAACAGTATGAAAAATATTTATTAGAAACGGGTGTTACTGAATAAATTGCTTGATCGACAAGAAAGTTTCGCCGCATTTAAAAGCCATCTGCTCTGTTTTTGCACAGGAAGTTGGTATTTCTTGGCGTGGCTCGTTGGATCCAAAGTCCTACTGCTTGCTTACTCATCACATATTTTGTATTTACATTCAGATTTGAATTTAACTTTCGTTCGGATACACTACAACAGCAAACAGCTTCAAGATACAGACAGATAAGTTCGTTCACTTACTTTTCCTTTTTATAAAATTTTCATACTTATGCATTGAAATCTTACAAAATTTATTAAAATTTATCAAAAAAACATATAATATTTTAAAATTAAATTTGAAATTTTTTAATTTTTTACATCTTTCACGCTAACTCCTAAATTTATTTCGTTCGATATTTTATTATTACAGTTCAACGTTGTAGTTTAAACAAACCCATGCGAATTTTTCGAACTTTTCTTTTCTTATTTACTTTTAAAATTTGAAACTCATAAATATTATACCGAATTCCCCATCTAATTAAAATATTAATTTACCAGAAGCCAAATTATTATTAGTACCAAATTAATATTGTGCAATTGTGAGACCAAGATCATTCAAAGAAAGGTTTCAAAATAAAATTCATGGTTGAAGTCCCAGTTTCATACTTCCGCAGGCAGTACAGTTATAGTATAGGATTTCAATGATGCCTTTTAAATTTTTGTCGCGATGTTGGTAATGACTTTTTATTTATTTTGGTGTATTTTGTTT
Source organism: Salticus scenicus (assembly GCA_963930645.1). Taxonomy (NCBI): domain Eukaryota; kingdom Metazoa; phylum Arthropoda; class Arachnida; order Araneae; family Salticidae; genus Salticus; species Salticus scenicus. The sequence continues at coordinate 227,489,759 of OZ005659.1, read as the reverse complement.
AAAAAAAAAAATAATAATAATTCTTATTTTGATTATATTTTTATGTTTATGATTTTTAGTCAATTTATGACAATTATTCATATTCTGTATAATCTTTAAAGTGTTTCTATGTTTAAAATGACGCTTATAAAGATTGAAGAAGCAATTTTTAAAAATACAGTTTTCCATAAAATAATGTAAGCAGACAAATTTCGTAATTTTTTCTTATTAGTTCATTGAGTTGAGTCCGCATGCTTAAATATTGTTCATTTTTAAATATTATTTTTTATCCTCGCATATTTCAATAATTACACTACTATATCGTTTCGGCAAAAATTAATTGCAACTGATCCACGTTAAAGAAATATATAGATAGATTTGATCATGTTTGATCGTTTTACATTACACTGTAGAAATGTAAAAGCAGGGAGAAGTATTAAAAAAGAATAGCTACTAAGGTGAATCTTAATATTGCTAAATATTTTAAATTTTGAAGTTTATTTATTTAATTTTTATTTATTTATTTGTTTACAGAATAAAATTTTAATTATTTATTTATTTATTTTTCAAAATGTTTCACCATATTTTATACTGTCATATTTCACTGCATGTGTACGTAAAATTTATAAACTCAAAATCAATAATTTAAATAAATTTCGCATACGCATGATTTGAAATATGAAAATATTAAGTAAATTTCACGTAATCTATTTAAATAAAAAAAAACAAAATAATAATAATAATATATATATATATATATATATATATATATATATATATTTAAAAACGTATTTAAAATACACCGCTTTTCAAAATTAAAGGAACAAACCTGCTTTTTCATTTTCTTCTTTTATGCATAGCTTTTAAACAAATAAACACATGGACATAAAATTTGGATGTCATGTTCGTTATCATATCATTAATCGAATTTTACATAATTTTAGAATAAGTGATAATTTAAAACTAATAATTATTAATTTTCTCAAAAGTAAGCTTTGGAAAAAATTAAAAATTTCAACAATTTTAGCGAAGAAAACTTAATGAAAAATTGTGTTAATGATGCATTATAGACAAGTGAAGACGCACATGCCCTCACATGTTAAACAAAGTCCTAGTTTTACTTTCTGTGTTCACTTTTCTTTTACTTTAATAACGGAATTTTTGAAAAAAAAAATAATAATAATTACTAATTTGTATAAACTGTGATCATCACCAGAATAATAAAAATGATGATAAATAATTTAATAATGAACGCCTTATCCGATTTTCATATTTCTATGTAAAATTTTTAAAAAATTATTCACACGCGAAAAAATGAAGAAAGAAGAAGAAACAAAAAAGTGACTACATGAAGAAATATACGGTTTTAATCTAACGCATGGATGAGCCTACATTTTTAACCTATCTGTAATGCATCTTCATGACCATTTTTCATTAAGTTTTCTTTTCTAAAATTGCTGAAATTTTTCATTTTTTCAATGTTTACTTTTGAGAAAAATTTACTGATATTTAGTTTAACAATTATTACTTATGCTAAAGTTATATAAAATTCGATTTATGGTAGTTTAAAAAACATACTATCCAAATTTTATACTTCTGTGTTTATTTGTTTAAGAATTATGTGGGAAAAAAAAAAAAAAAAAAGAAAACGAGAAAACAGTTTATTGTTTAAATTTTGTACACTTGTGTACTTCTTTTAACTAATTTTTATTTTTGTTTTCCATTGATTGTGCATTATTATAGTTTAAAAATAGAATATGTAACATATCTGGGCATTAATTTCAGATTTCATTGATAATTTAAAATTTAATAAAATACTTTTGTGTTTGAATGCTAAAAGTTTGCAGTAAGTTTAAATTTTTAGACATAAATATTTTTAAATTTTTTTGCTTAAGAGCCCTCTTCACTCACCGCCGCTGGAAGCCGAAGCTAATGTTATTCAATGGGAAATTTTTCTTTACAAATAACTTATTAAGTAATACATATTTTTAAATTCTGTTTTCACATTATGAAAATTCCCAGCTGTTAAATTGACGGACCTTTTTTTAAAAAATTATTTTTTTAATTTTTTATATTTTACTTCGAAGCTGCAAAATACGAATTTACAATATGTGATTTTTTTTCATTTTGCAATTTCAAAATAAAATATTAAAAATTAAAAAAATACTTTTTCAAAAAAGGTCCGTCAATTTAACAGCTGGGAATTTTCTGAATGTGAAAATAGAATTTAAAAATTGTATTAGTTAATAAGTTACTTGTAAAGAAAATTTCACCATAGAATATCATTGGCTCGGTCTACCGGCGACGGTAAGTGAAGAGGGTCGTTAACTTATTAAATTAATATCCAAATATGGTTATATTCTATTGTTAAATTATAATGATGCAAAATCTAGGGGGAGGGGGGATAATAATTAGTTAGCAGGGGGCATATTATCTTAAAAATTTTCAAAATATTCCAGAACTTGAATTTATTTATTTGTTTGTTTTTGAATTCAAATATTTATCTAGAATATTCAAAATACTTGATCTTTTGTTATACAATATTTCAATGCATGTATGCAAAATTTTATATTACTAAGACAATTATTTATGAAAAAAAATAATAATAATAAAAAGATAAAATAAAAACTACACAAAAAATAAAAAAGAAAAGAAAAGATAAATAAAGGAAAGGAAAAAAAAAAGAAAAAAATAAGTAAATAAAATAAACAGACACTATAAAATTCAAGAACTCGAAGAAATTGTTCTGGGTCGAGAAAAGACAAAACCCTTCATCAACCGAACAAAGTAGGCACGAGTGTTGCAAAAAATGTGCAACGTAGCTCTTGTATTTGCAGCACTCGTGCCTATTATGTTCGTCTGACGAAGGGTCGTGTCTTCTTTCGACCCGAAACAATTGTTGCGAGTTCTTCCATTTTATTATACATTAAATACATTTTAGCACGTTCAAAGAACGTTCAAAAATTGTTTACATAACGTTGTGAGAACGTGTGTATAGAACGTTTTCAGAACGTTTCTACACTATTTTAGAACGTTTACAGTACGTTTTCTAGAACGTTCTGAAAATATGTATGACGTTTTGAAAACGTTCTGAAAACGTTTAGAACGTTCTGAGACCGTATACATAGAACGTTCTCTGAACGCTTCTATAACACCGATGGTGATAGCTACACGTTCATTGAACGTTCCCTGAACCGTACTATTGTACTTTTTCAAGATGGACAAATAGACGTCTATAACACGTTCAAAGGGAACGTTCTTAGAACGTGTTTGCAGAACAATATTTGAACGTTCAGAGAACGTTTGGGTGCTGCTTGGGTAAAAGATTTTTTTTTATGTTTGATCGTCATTTGACACAAAATTTTGAATTACATTAATCCGATTAAGTAAGCTATGTCAAACAAAAGTTTTTGATTTATACCAAGCCACTAATTTATTAAATAGCTCATTATTATTATTATTATTATTATTATTATTATTATTATTATTATTATTATTATTATTTTCAGATTTACAATCAATTGAATCCTTTGAAAACTTTGTCTTAGAAGCTAAAAAATTAGCTGATGTAATAGATGTAGAAAAAAAAAAAAAAAAAAAAAAAAAAAAAATTAAATTGACTATACCACGCCACATGTTCAATTTTAAAAATGAAATTTTTCTAATCAAAGTGTAGACGAATCTATAGAAAATTCAAAAGAGAAATATAAAATAGATTTTTACTTTCTTCTGTATTCAATAGAAGAAAGTATTGGATTCGTAAAAATTTTCAGCGTCGGGTTTTTGATGGATATACATGTTTTGAGAGCTGTAGAACAGGATTTGATCATTTTTAGAAAATGTCTGTCTATCTGTCTGTCTGTGTGTGTGACAAAATTTTGTGGCAACTGTATCTCAGGAACTACTGCACAGAATTTCATGCAAATTGGTATGTAGTTGCACTTTGACATAAATTAGTGCCTATCAACTTTTGGCAAAAATTGTCTTACAGGTTGCGTTGCTCTCCCGCTTTTTCTAAATTTTTAACATGGTGGTATAGGACAAAATTTTGTATAAATGTGCATAAAGAGAATTATTTTTTAAAAATCATTATGAAATTTACCAGAATTATTTATAATAGAGATAGTCCACTGGGAAAAATTTTTCGTATGTGTAAGAGCTTAGCCTCCCTTTGGGGGGAAGTCCCCCCCCGCGAGGGGAGTAAATTTTCATGATGGGTATCTTTCAAAAGAGCTTGCCAGTACTTTTAAAATGAATGATTGAACCATAGATCTGCGATAATTTAAAATCAGGTTATCAATATTTTTCATTTTTAAGAAGATTTTCTTTTTTTTTTTTTTTTAGTTTAATATTGACAATAAAATTGACTTTTTATGGATATTTAGTGTTATACTACTTCTCTAATATGGAAATCGTCTGCATTATCATGGAAGATAATTTGTTTTTAATAATAATTTTAATAAATTATTTTTACTGAGTAAATTTGTATAGGAAAATATAGAAGAAAGTCATGTGGTGGCCACAACATACTAGTTTTTTTTATGGAGGTCATGAGTTCTTGCTTCTTTTGATAATGAATACCATTTTTGTATACTTCTTGTGACATAATACACCACAGAATTTCCATTGGATTTAGATCAGGGCTTCTGGCCAGCCGGTCAAGTAGTTTCACGAAATTAACATGAAACTATGATTTCGAAGTCTGAGAAACATGTAATGAGGCATTTTCCTGCTGGAACAAACATTCTCTACTCGTAATTAAGGGTACTTCCGGTAAAATATTATCTCCTAATATATCAACATAACACTCAGAATTAATTCTGCTCTGCACAAAATTTATATTGAAGTAGTTTCGTCACTTGTGAAACCTCTCCATGCCATTACGAAAATTTTACTATTTTTCCTTTGTCTTTATAATTTTGACCACCACTGTATGAAGGATTTATGAAAAAATGACGAAATTAGTTATACAAGCGATAGAAAATCATGATGAAAAATCGATGAAAATTACGGTTTTCCTTTGAATTTTGATCGGGTGACTGTGTGTGATAGTTTTTTTTTTTTTTTTTTTTTTAACGTTATACTAGCAAACTTTGATAGAATGAGTTTTCAAAATTCATTGAATTTCAATTTCATATTCAACTATCCCTGATGATATATTTCGAATGAATTCCAGATGAGATTCATCCTTCTCCATGAAATTCTGACTATCGGTCATTCATTATTTTATTGCATTTCGATGAAAGGTTCTTCAATGGCCGTTACATATTGCAGCTAGGGAAATGCATTTCAGAGCGATGATCGATAGCAACAAGAAGGGTAGATGCTTCTAACGTAACAAATTTAATGATAAGTATTCTGTGGAGGGAAATGTTTAAATGGAAATTAAGATATTTGACAAAATTCTGGGTGATTTAAACAATTTAGGCTACATAGTTATGGCGTATTAAATACAAATTATATACATACAGTCGGTAACAAAAGTCTCCGAACACTAGCAAAAATTCCTATGTAAAAAAAAAGTACACTTAATACAGTTTTGATAAATAAATCCTTGTCGAATCCTGTTCTTAGTCAGTCTAAAAACAGGATTCGACAAGGATTTATTTAACAAAACTGTATTAAGTGTACTTTTTTCATATAGGAATTTTTGCTAGTGTTCGGAGACTTTTGTTACCAACTGTAATTCAAAAATGAAGTCTGGAAATTCCAAAAAACTCAAGTAAACGCTATGATATTTAAGTGCAGAAATTATCATTTTGTACGTAATGTGTTCGTGTCAAATTTAAAATACTATCAGAAATAATGTAACACAGAATGTATTCATTGACGTATTTAAGAAACAAATACAATGATTTATTTTAACTTGAAATGTAAAACAAATTTAAAACGTGACACAAATCTCAAAAACCATAAATTGTTCTAAAGTACAATTTAGATAAATTGGAGTGTAATATTCATTTTTACTTCAACCATGTGAAAAACGGCGAAGCCGGGAACCGAACCCGGGCTTTCCGCTTAACGTGTGGTTGCTCTACTACTGAGCTAGCCTTGCTGATAACCAGCTTGGCATTTCTCACATATTAAGGAATTCACTTGGCATTCACTTGTCAACGGTAATATCTAAGAAACGTCGAGTTGGTTATCAGCCAGAGTAGCACAGTGGTAGAGCATTCTCACGTTAAGTGGACAGTCCGGGTTCGATTCCCGGCTATGACATTTTTCACGTAGTTGGTATAAAATCAATTTTACACTCTACTTTATCTAAATTGAAATTTCATGGTTAATGAATTAATAAATAAAATTTCTAATATATTCAAAAGTATTTGTTAAGTGAATTAAGTTGGTGCAGAGTGATATTCTACCGAATAGGGAATGTTGGATCGGGATAGGGGAGATGCGTGTAGATGCGTATGCATATTATTGTGAGGACATGCCTCGAGAAGACAGAACTTTATTTGGGGGAAATTAATTATTGCTTTGTCCATATGATAGCTCCAAGTATATAATGGGATCGGTCCGTGTTCTCGACTGGCCAGCACTTATAACTGATTCTAGCACGATCGAAAATGATTGAAGTATCATTTGCACTAAATCCACATTACAACTTTATTAAAAACTTATACTTACTGCTCTTGGATGAAATTTGTTTTAAAGATGGAACCTTTAAATAAACCTTTTCAAAACGTTCTAAACAATAATAATTTTTAACATCTAATAGAGCGTTCTTTTGATACCAAACACGGTGATTAAACGATTGTGAGCGTTACTAAACATTCACAGAATGTTTCTGTGCTACTTGGGATAAATAATAATGATATATTTTGTCAAGGATATAAAATTTTTAGGGGTTACTCATTGTAAGTGTTATAATGACAATTACAAAAATAATAAAATGTAAAGGAAATTCTGTTTTGGTTTTTACAAGATTATGTGGATTACCTTAAGGGCTATTTCAAAGTTTTTAATGTATTCATTAAATTTTAAGGAGTGGTCGTTGATTAAAGAAAAAAAACTCTGAAAAGTATGAAACGTTTTTATTTTTTATAACAATCTTAATTTTTTTTGTAGATGTAGAAACAAGCACCCTCACACAAGTAAAGAAAAAAAAAAGGATTCAATAACTAGCCGGGTAAGAATAAGGAGTGTGTGTCACACCAGACTTTTTATAAAATAAATAATTGCGAAGACTTAGACTATTATATTACAGATCCTTTTAAACAAAATCTTTCTTTAAATATATAACACCATAATATCATGTAACCAAAATTTAAGGCATTCAGCCAAAAATAATAACGTAATAAAATTAATATACATAGCATTATTTGTGTTTATTTATTATTTGTAAACAAATTTTTAATAGTATAATTTTTCGAAATAAAACTAAGAAACTAGGAATAGAATGGTAGAATATAAAATAATTTCTTTGGAAAAATTTCAACGTGGTTTATGCATAATATATCATTGAGCTGAAATAAACAATTTTTAATTTTTAAAACTTATATATATAAACTAAGAACAAAAGAAGCTATGAATAATAAAATAGAATATAAGATATTTTTTTGTCTTCCTTTGGAAAATGTAGCAAATTGTTTATGCATGAAATGACATTGGGACGAAAGTAAATGCGTTTTCCATGTCATAAACTCAAACTATTCGCTTTTTACTTCATAATATTTTAAAAATCACTTCTTTAACGGTCATTACATTTAATAAATTTTTGTATTGCTGTGATTTTTCTCTTTTAACAACAATTATAAACGTTTTTGAGAAAAATTAAAAGCATTTTATTCCAACGGAGCATCGTATATTTTCAAATTTATATAGAGAGAAAATAAGAATTCAAAATTTCTCCTTATTAATATTATTATTATTATTATTATTATTATTATTATTATTATTATTATTATTTTGCATATACAATACATTTGCTTTCCTTATAATTATATTTAGAAAGGAACACACAAAGATACACAAATATTACTTTCGAAAAACAATTTCAAGCACAGTATAAAAAAAAAAAGTGTGGAGTGACTCCACTCGACTTTCCGAACATTGAGTAATTGGAACAATTGAAACAGTTTTGTAGATAAAGTAAAGAAAGAGGAGTTGTTAAACAAACAACAGAGAGAAAACCATTAGAGAGTTTTTGAGTATTTTTCTCCATATATTAAACGATGTTTTATTCAACGCTACTGAACTTTAGACCACAGATCATAATGAAAAATAATTTTTTGTTGTGTCAATGTAAAAACGTATAAATGCTAGACTCTTCAAAATGCTTATAGTTAGTGCAACAGTGATTTATGATATTCATATAAATTTTCAGCTCAATTGAATAAGGCGTTTAGAAGCTATCGCACTTATAAAAATTTGGTCCCATAGGCCATAATTATAAAGAATTTTTCTTTGTGACCCTGTATAAACACTGTAAGTGCTAAATTCACCAAAATCTATACAGTTGGTGCAACTGTGACCTATAACATGTGTACAAATTTTTTGCTCAGTTTAAAAAAGCGTTTAGACGCTATCGCACTTTTAAAAATTTGGCCCCATAGGCCATAATGTTAAAAAAAGTTTCCTGGTGTCCCTGTAAAAAAAAGCTATAAGTGCTAAATTCACCAAAATCAAAAAAGCTAGCACTGTGGTGACTTACAATATACGTACCAACTTTCAGCTTATTCGAACAAAGCGTTTAGACGCTAGCGTGTTCACTCACAGACATACACACATACATACACACACATACATACATCATCGTAAAAATAGCGAAAACGGACTCAGGGCACCTCGAAACGTATAGAAACATCAAAATCTCAATTCGGATTTTTCACGTGATTACAATACTTTCCTCACTATAGTGTTCGGAAAGTAACAAAATAAAAATAAGTAATGAGACGAAATTTTTTAATAATAATTTTAATTGGCATTTCTTTATACGGTAACTTGTTTGTAAATAAACAAGCAGATTTCAATTCATGAACATTCCAAAAACAAGCCGAGGAAACTATTACTCCAACCATAAAATTCACGATAATAGGATTGTGTACATCGCAGAGAACGAATATAGCTTGTTCAAGAATCGTTATCCCTAGCATATTACAGAATCTCGCTTCGGCAAATGCAGAGCTTAGAATTCAATTGATTTCAGCTGATTGTAGTTGGCCGACTTTTTACATTTTGGCAAAAGTAAATGGCGAAAAATGAAACATCATAAAGAAAATTCACTCCGTTGAAAATGAGAAAATGTTCACTCATTCTAGTCAACTTAAACTACATTCTTGCGTTAAATTTCATTGATAATATTGCCAAATCGCCAAATTGTTTCAAAACGCATATTTTGGACTTTGGCGTCGAATTTGTAACATGATGTCGAAGTTGACGCTCAAATTTGTTGCCGAAAATTTGCAGTTTTTTGTTGTCAAATTTCAGAAGCAATTGCTTCTATAGCAGCCAAGTTCTAGAATTTTCCAAAATGATTAATTGGTTTCTAGCGCAGAACTAACTTTCTCGAAAGTTCTGTAAATCACTTAGAAGATTATAAAAAAAAAGAGAAGTATGATTATCAATCATTGTAGACCAGCTCCAGCATGTTTCTTTACCAATTACTTTCTACCCAGTCTTTCCATAAAAGTGGAAACAGATGGCAGTTTTTCCACTTCCACGATGATGGGTGTTGGCGGCAGACTGGGCAACTTTCCATGAAATTAATTTAGCACCAAAGTTTTGACGAAAAGTGGTAGTTTATGGATTTCAAAGTTTGGAGTCTCTAACTTCGAAAGGAGCTCAGTTCCAGAATTTTTCCGGAAGAATTAATTGTTTTATAGCGCAGAACTACCTTCAAAATTACATAAACTAAGTCTTTCAATGAATATCAATTCATTTCAGAGTTCGCACTCGGTGGTTGATCATTGTTTATGAATTAGGGAAATTACTTATTTGTGGTGTGCTTAACGCTACTTACATGACTTTTGTAGTACAAATGACTGTATTGTTGGATTGTTTCTACAATATTCGTTGAATATTGATTTTTGTGGTACTCAAAGCACTTTTATTTTACTGGTTTTAATATAGTCATTAAAAAAGGTGTATTCGTCGACTAGAACTGGTTCATTTTTTTACAAACTATTTTCTACATGCAAAAAGGTCAACAAATTTCATAAAAATATTATAACGAGCTCATCACTAGCTTCTGTTTAAATTTCTATAAAGATAGATATAATGGCCAAAAATATTAGATTTTTGGACATTATGGATATAATGCCCAAAATGCGAAAATTTCCGAATTTTCGTAAATATCCCCAAAACGAAAAGTCACAGATATAACAAAAATGGAGATGCACAGACGTAATAACAGACGTAAAAAAAAGAAAAAAAAATGCGAAGTTCTAAGTCCAACAGTTTTTTAAATATGATGTATATGCACACACATGCATACATACACACAGACGTCACGAAAATTGACGTAAAATCGAGGCTATTTCTTAAAGGGGAGCTCATATCAAGATCAGAGTTAAAGATGTATAACTAGATGTCATGACAGTCACAAATGTAAATTCTAAACATTTTCTTATCATTTTGTTTAGCTATGCTGTCATAATATCCATTTCTCTAATCAGGATTATAATACATCCTTTACTTTATATATGGAAGTAAATATATTATAAGAGTATAGAAATTACTTAAAAATATATTCTTTTACTTAGAATATAATATTTTTATACATGTTTTTTTGTTTAGTAACCAGGAACTTAATATCCCGACATCAATATATATATTATTATTATTATTATTATTATTATTATTATTAATATATAAGAAAAGTAACACTGAAAATTTTATAAAATTCAACATAAAAAGTGTTTAGATCTAAAGACGTACCAAGCCAGATTTTTCAATACTCACTTCAACTATTTGCACATTTTAGAAAAATTCGAAACACCTTTAGAGAAAACATATCTTATTTGTTCTCAAAGAACCGTCTTGTTTCTATAAAGAATTCACAAAACAGCGAAACTTCTGAAGAAACTGAAAAATAAGCTTTTCTGAAACCCTTTCTTATTCTAAAATGTGACTGATTTTCGATACCATTTTCAATAGTTATTTTCTTTTTTCTTTCTTTTTTCTAGTATCTGATGCTCCGATATATTTCGCTAGGGGTGAAACTATTATATTTTGTTTGAATAAGTGTAATATAGATAATATGTATAGTATAAGCAGTATTAAGAAGAGTTTTTAATTTATCTTTTATCATGCATAAAAAAATACCGAAAATTTAACTACAAATAATAGTTATCATGCATTTTGTACAAAATCAATCTGCTTTTTTCAATTCTTGTATAATATAATTACTTATGTTGTTTCATTTGTAATTTTAAGTATTGAAAGAAATTATGAATATAATCGTTCAAATTATTCTTCCCCGATTATAATAATAAAAAAATATATATAAACAATAAAATTTACAAGTATTGAAAATTTTTTATAAATCATGATTTTAGCCCTATCAGGGACAAGAAAATTTCACTCAATTAAAATAAACTACCACCTGAATTTACGAACAGGTCAAAAACAAAAGAAATAAATAAAGATTTTCCTCAATATTATCAAAATAAGTCTTCGTATTAAAAAATTCTGGGATGAGATTTTACAGTTGGGTATTAAAATTAGGTTGGATATAGTATATCCCAAAGATCCTAAAAGGGTTAATAAACAGAAACTAGTCCATGTTTTTATCAAATGTTCAATTATATAAGACCTTTAAAAAAGAAATAATAATAATAATAATAATAATAAAGATAATTATTTAGAAACCTTTTTAACGTTACTCACTCTACAATTTTAACATTATATATTTATTTTAATTTTATTTTTACATTATACAAAGTATAACGAAATACACTATGTTGCAAAAATATATATGAATCTAGAAAGAATTGAACCACAATTTCGGATCGTAACACGAAAATATGGTTTGATGAATTGTGTAAATGATAAACTAACAGCACAAATGATAAATCGCGCATCTAAATTGCACAGATGGAAGCATGTAAAAAGGTGAACGACAAACATTTACAAATGCGCTGACGGCTTGGATACAATATATTGTAACAAAATATATCTCCAAAGCGTACTCGATTGCGTTAGGAACATTTATCAAAGTTTGAGAGGGGTCACATCATAGGGTTAAAAGAGACCAGTTAGACGAACAGGCATATCGACCGACATACTAGTAGAAACGATATGATCGCTGACCGTTGTTGGAACAGCGAACGCATTGTCTGCCGTCCTAAAAGCTCGGGAAATCTATGAGCCACCATTGCTCGAGAAGATCGCGTAATTACAAGATCCGCTACGTCCACACCAACAGTTACGGTATCATTGATTCACTGCCATTAGCTAACTCTTAGGAATGACACATATTCAGGGGTACCATTCGCGTAAACTACGTGACACTGGGCTCAGATCTCGACGTTTGGCTCGAAGCTTTCCACTGACACTCTACCGTAAAAATTGTCATAGCATCTACCATAACTCTACCATAAACATAGTGGTAAACATTTGACAGGGGCACCTGTCTTCCTCGGCAGTTACATGTTGTGAGCTTTAGGTGAGACTGTCATGATGTTCTGCTTGCAACGTACACTTTAATGAGTGACGACATGTACGTTAATGAGTGACGAGGTTTCCCATTGGATCGTTCCCAGTGGGAAACTACGAAAATCAAATCTACGCAATCAGTAGAGAAAACTTTTAAATTTCAGTTGATTGTATATCGTGTAATAACAACGAGCCAGTTGGAACCCTGGACCGTACGAGGTGCCACCTTTTAAAGTGTAAGCTCCAAGCAAAACATCTTGTCACTCTCGCCAAATCTCCCACCGAGTAAACGCCGAGTAAGATAGGTGCCCCTTTCGTATATCTACGGCCAAGAAACTTAAGAGGTACCACTTTTCAATTAGAGCAGAGAGCATTTACTGCAATGGCTAATTTATTTATTTTATTGTCAAATATTATTTCACACGTAAGAAACGCTATACAAAAATAAAGGAATATATATATATATATTCTTTAGAATAATATGCAAATGTCTTTAATTGTTTCCTATAACATATTTTAATATATTTTAAAACGATATGAAATAACTTAAATACTTTACATAAACTGCATCTTTTTAAATAAAAATATATTTTCTAAATTAACAATTAAAAATGTAAATACTTTTTATTTTATTAAGCTCTATTTTGTATTAATTAAAATTTGAAACTGCATATGTGTTATGCAATATTCTGAGGCTTTGTAATTCTAATACTTTTATTATTATTATTATTATTATTCGTTAACTAATTTTCTTTGTTTGCACAATACATTCTGATTAAATCATTTATTATTACTATAGCATATAAAAGTATGATTAAGTAAACATTTTAAATCATAAAGAATGGTCTCTAAAACTAGAGTTAAAAAAATCAAATATAACTACAACGCATTTACATCTGCAGCTTATTCCATATATTAATGAAATCTTTGGAATATTTCGGAGTAACATATAAAATATGTTTACTCTTAATTAATTTGTTTTTTAAACCCTATGAAACTTGCATCATGGGAATTTTCTGAAAACACACTCTAATTTTATAAAATAAAAGCGAAAAACAGCAGTGCCGCCATCTATAAGCAAAAATTATATTTAAATATGTAATTTAAATATGAAAAAAGTATGAACACTATGAATGTAATGAATTTTATCTTCACCACTATTCATTTATCTAGTGGAGTAAATGTACTTATTGTAAATTAATGCCTGGTATTGTATGGAAATTTTTGAAATAAGAATAATGCAAAATAATCTAAAGGATAGTTCGCTTTTAAAGCTTGAATATAAATTTTATTAATATTTCTAATTTTATCATTATGATTACTCATATTTTATTATTACTTATTTCAATTATTAAATTCTTAATAAATAATATATTTATATATATATAGTTTCAAAGTTTCAAAAAATATGTATTTTTACTCTCCTGGTGTCCTTTGCACAGGGAATATTCCCCGTGCAAAGGACACCAGGAGAGTAAAAATATATATTTATTCGAGTATATTCTAATTCTAATTAAATTCTTCACATTCTAGTTTTTGTAATGAAAAACACGTTACTATAGTATGTTCATTTAAAGCTATAATTAGTGAAGACAACAAATATTATATAAAAAATATATATTGTTAAATTGCTGTTGAAGAACAATTTGAAAAGTTTTTTTTTCTTTAAATGTACTTTGAAACTATACGAAAGCAGTACTTTCCAAAAAATACACAAAAAGATATCGCTAATTTTGTACAAGTTCTATTTATTAAGAATACTCTTCTCTTCAAATAAAAAATATCAAAATTGCCCCCTAATACCGTTCATATACTTTTCTTTATCTCTTTCACATTATAAATAAATTACTTTGAAATTTAACAAAAGTCTCTACATCAGTTTAATCTTCAGTGTTTTCCAGTAACAACGCGTAAAAAGACTTTTCGTTTCAGTAAATTAACAATCGCCCCGACGTTTGTGTTCAAATTTTTTTTGGGGAAAGTAATTTTCTGCGAGGCAACTTCTTTTAAAAGACTTTAATCAAACTTTTGAATTAAATAAAAAAGTAAGAAGAATTAGAGATTACATCATTGCGTTCATTCTTTCATCTGTTCAATTTCAGAAGACTGCTGTTTTAAAAATAAAAATTTCAAAGTTTTAAATAACGAAATGAAATATAATTCAATTTTTCTGGAAGTGAAATTAATTAAATTATAAACAATTGTTTTAAGAGGTGATGATACATGTATTTAACATCGTGATATACCAAATATACTTTATGTATGATAATTAAAGAAAATTGATATGTATTACACAATAAATAAATAAAAAATAATAATAAAATATTTTTTTCCACGATAAAATGACTATAAACATTTGAAATAATGTCTTTTAAATATTAAGAGTGATATCTAAATCTAAAACAGTGATATGCACTATTAGAATATTCCAAATCTTTTACATAACACAAATAATACAAATAATACAAATTTTAAAGAGTAAAAAGTATATTTTAAAAAAAAATGTATCTTTCGCTTTTTAAAGAAAGTGATATGTATAAATATCTTTTTTTTTTTTTTTTTTAAAGCGAAATTTCCCATTTTTCGATTTTTTCCCAAACGTTTAACTAAAAACCTTTGCAAAAACCTTTTCAAAATATAAAAACTAACTTCTAAATCTAAATAGATTTGCATATTACTGTATAGGCTGAAAATGGAGCCTCATAGGCCGAAATAGAGCCAACCTCTAAAGATTTAAAACCCTCTTTTCAAAAAAGTGATATTTGTCACTTTTTTTCAAAGAGAAGGAATTATTAAGATTTTATTTTTTCACCCTCAAAATAAAAAAATAAATAAATAAAAATGAGCTAAAAAATAAAGAAAGAAAAAAATGAAATACACTTGTATAATTCGAAGTTTACCGAGTTTGCATGCAACTGACTTCTGTCAAAAAAATACGCAATTAGATTTTGGGGCAATTGAAAATAGAAATCCCATTCCTGGAATAGTTTCTGTCTTTGAACATACGTATACATATTCGTCGGCTTTAGTTAACAGTAGAAAATCATTTACAAACCAGATGAAACATGTTTATAAAATTTTAAATTGTTTACCTATAAATTAATCATATAGGACTCTAGTAAACCTCCTTAGAATAAAATAGTAATGTAAACAAGGAAAATATAGCTGAAGCTAGATACTTTGTGTGAAAATGTTACATTTGATGCTGCTAAAAAAATATTACTTAAGCAAACACTTTTGAAAAAAAATAGCTTAATTGTTGCTCACAAATATTTAGATTTTTATGAAAATCTATTAGGTTAAATAGCAGAATTACTAGTTTAGGGAACTAAGTTCTTGAGATTTCTAAAAATGTTAAATTTCACTGAATATAACAAATATATAGGTTTCTATAGACTTTAAGATTAAAATTAAGTAAGTATTTTCTTCTTTCTTTTCTTATATATGATTATATATGAATAAAAGTAATTTTAATTTAAGTATTTGATATTCTTAACTAATATTTTGATATTATTTATGAACTTCGAAAGAATATCATTTCGTTAATTGTATAAAATATATTTGTAATATTTCTTAATATATCTTTGAACTTAAAAAAAAAAAAAAATACTTTTTTTCATCAAACATTTTAGTGCATTATAATATACAAATACATGCATAATATTGGGCGTAAAATTACACTTCGTGTTTCATTCGAAATATGGTAATAGATGGCGCCTGTACAATTCCGCCATCCACAGAAAAAATCATTTTGTCATTTAAATGTGGTACATGGTGTTTCATTGTTTGCGGTAAAGTTACCAGATTTAACCCTTTCACAAAAAATAAGTGCCAAATTTTTAAGAGCAATGATAGTGTTTTCTGAGTTTTAATGTTTTAAAACAGTGATGGATATTCTAAGGAGTTCGAATCTCACCAGCAGAATTTTTAGAGAGGTATGCCCATTCACAGCACTATTATTTGAGTGGGTTTACTATACTAATTCTAGCATATAACGAAAAACAAATTTTGAAGAAATACTGACAGAGAACAGCCGCAATCTACCCATCATACATCACAGTTCTAAATACAATTTCCCTGATTATTTTAATTTACTAGTCCCAGCATGAGAAAATGACAAACTGTTACAAAATAACAGAAACATGAATATGAAAAGAAATATAGCAAGAAATAAAAGTCAATGTCTCATGATGTAGAAATGTCTCATCAAGTAGATGTCTGGCACTCCAATATCTCTTCACGTCGGAGTCCCCTTGCAGAGCGGAGCATCCCAACAAATGGTTCCTGTCCATAACTTCATCTTTCCAACAGAGAGGGTGATTTGGGCTCATGAAACTCCTAAAACGATAAAGGTGAGCCGCCAGACAATCATGGTCCACCGCAAGTCTAAATTCCGCCACAGCGTTTTCGTTCGGCTTATCAAAAACACCCTGCTCCAAGTTGTTCCTCCAACTTCTTGGAGAAACACGAGAAGTGAGCAATGCCTTCCAGTTTTGTCTCATTAGATTTTCTATGTAAAGTTTTGTGGAATGGAAGGACTTATATGTATTTGGCTGCTGAATTACTTGGCTGCCCTTCTTAGCCAGGATGTCGGCCTATTCGTTGCCGAAAATATCCCAATATCCCAGAATCCATTGCAGTGTTATTTGTCGCCCCTCAATTTATCAGACTCTTCAAGAGAGCCCGACAATCTAGGATATTCTTAGAGGTGGGTATTTCCTTAGATCCGATAGCCTGAATGGCAGCCTTAGAGTCGGACGGAATAACCACCTTGCTGTAAAGGTGTCTGGTAACAGGTTGCTCCAATGCCACATAGATAATCATAACCTCGCCACCAAAGGTAGTTTTTTGTTTAGTTAAACAAAATATAGATCATTATAAAATTCCCAAATTATTTACGGTGGTTTATTTGGAAATGTGTTCCTTGAAAAACCGATTGATATAAATTTTATAATCGAGATTTATTCTGAAGGAATCATAACATATAGAGAGTTCGGAGCATTCAATTTTTGTTATGTCTATAGTCTATAGTTTCTGTACAGTGACAATGCAATGCGACAAATAAAAGCGTAACAAATTTGAAATCATTTTCCGAAATAAACTAGTATGTTGTGGCCACCACAAGACTTTTTTATGTATTTTTCTATACAAAGTCACCCAGTAACAATTAAAAAAAAAAAAAAAAATACGATTTTTTTTTCTAAGTTTATTTTTGTTAAAAGTAAAAAAAAAAAAAAAAAATCCTTAACACCCCTCCGGGGGGGGGGGGGGAAGCGATGGCCTCACATGCATAGAATTTTTTTCCTAGTTAACTACTAATATTATGAATAATTCATATTAATTTTACAATCACGAGTTCAAAATAACTCTCATTATGCACATTTATACAAAATTTTGTCCTATACTGCCATAATAAAAGTTCACAAAAATGCGATCACAACGCCACCTGTTGAGCGATTGATGCCCAAATCTAATCAGCACCAGTTTATGTCAGGTTGCAAGTAAATACCAAGTTTGGTTAAATTTCATTCGTTGGTTCGTGAGCTACAGTGTACACAAAAATCGTGACACACAGACAGACATTTTCTAAAAACTATCAATTCGTGTTCAGGACATCCTAAAACGTGTAAATCCATCAAAAAATGGAGTTCGAAAATTTTCGCGAATCCAATACTTTCTCTATATTACAAATAGAAGAAAGTAAAAATGGATTTCAATAATATTAATATCGTTATTTTATTTGACTACGGTAACCTATTTTTAGAAGATTCAACTTACAAAGTTTTATCCATGTGGAATAGTTTTAGTTTATTTATAAGGGATAAGCTGAAAGCGTTAAACATTTTCTAATTACATAGTGTAAAATCTCTCTTCTTCTAGAATCATTAATTTTCAATTAACGTCGTAGAATTCCAAATCCTTTAATCTCTTTTAGTTGAAACAAGAATGAAAGTATTTCATCGTACATTTTATACTGCATAAGTTTTAATATTTATAATTTTGTGGATAATTACAAATTTGATTTGCAATTAAGGAATAAAAGAAGTTTTATACGATAAATAAATTTATTCTCTCTTTAAATTCATTTATTCGCATTTTATAAATAGTTATTGGATTATTTTAAGGTCAATATAGATGTATACTAAAATATTTATTTATTCAAAAGTTAAATTACTGAAAGATATAATTTAATTGAAAATCAACAATAAAAGCACCATCCTCCCCAAAAAAAAGAATATATATATATATATAATAACGACAACTACTTACCCTTAATGCTGATAATACAAAATAATTGTATTTAATGAAAATATACATCAAAAACATATTAAATATATTTTAAATGTCTGATAATTTTAAATTTTGATAAGACTTCTCTTTTTTAAAACTTCCAAATAAAGTTCAAAATTCTTATCGTATTCCAATTGTTTGTCTGTTCGTATTCTAATTCTTCTAAATATTATTGGAATTGTTTTAAATTTAAAACTAATTTAAGTTGTACATGTTCACTATGGTGCGTTCCTTCTTCTTAAACTTCTATATAGTGCAACAACTTTGTGCACAGAAACACTTAAAATAATTCCAAAACATTATACTGTATGAGAAAATATCTATAAACAAATTTTAAAATTTTTGTAGTTCTCAAAACATAATGAATGTAATGTAGAGTAAGTTTCAGAGAGAGGGTCATACTTTTCAAAAATTGAAATAAAATTCCTAGAATGCAAATATAAGAAATATTTATGTATATTTAAATTTCTTATACATATTCTCATCATATTTTGGGCAAAAAATGATTAAATATTGAGAAAAAAACGTGTCAAAAAATGGCTTGAAATTAAAATAGCAGATGACCATCTCACCTTCAAGTCAAAGAGAGATGGTTATTCAATTCAAGAAAGACAAAGCGAATTTAAATTAAAAAAAAATAATAATAATAACACACTTTATATAGTCAATCATGAAAAACATAAATAAGTTTGTAAAGATGCAGTTATATCGTGAATAAAATACGAATAATGAAAATTTGAAGCAAAATTTCAATCTTTTACTTTTCGTAAAATTTTACCACATTTTTGGCAAAGGTATTGATAGTTGTACACGTTTCACAGAACCACTTTAGACACCGTATGCCTTTTATACAACCATTCGTTTTGGTTTTGGTTCTGTATTCTTCTCTACAATCAAAAAAGTGATCCTTATCAAATTATTTTCTCTCGGAATCTGTATAATCTGATAATTTCAAATGTATTTGATCTTCTTCGCTGCATATAGTGTCATGTTTTTGTTTTTTCTTCCGTTTATTTTGGTCTTTTTCACGATTTTAAGTAGCAACCTTGCTGTGAGTTTTATCTCCAGTCGTGTATAGTCAGCCTTCCTTCCAGTTACCTTACTCGTAGGGTTTCTTTTTAACTTAATTTTGTAAATTTTTTTTATATAGCTTGTAAATAGTTTTCTTATTTAATTTTATTTGGTAATTATCTCTTTTTTGACTGCCTAACAGTCTGGTTAGGCTTTTGTTTCTTGTATTAAATTAAAAAGAAAAAAGAATTGATAGTTATTTTTAACTGTCAGGTTAAAAAAAAAAAAAAAAAAAAAAGAATATTGTGTTAGGATTTTTGTTTTTGTTGGTTTGCCTGAATATGTTTTGTACAAATTCCATTCTTTTTCTCCTCTACTCCTTGAAGTCTCACGTCTCTGTTCACAGACATGTTCTGTCATCTAATCATCACGCCGGAGTTCTTTGAACTCCCCAAGTTCAATGTTCCTATGTGTTTGATTATGCACTTCAGCTCCATGGTTTTTCTCCTTCTCATGTGGAGGTAGGCGACGGTTTTGACCGTCGTAAGAACTCCCTAAAGCAACGTGATGATGATGATGATGACTTTAAGCAGTTTTAAGCTTTTTTATCAACTCTGTCGGTTTCTGGGATGAAAGTTTTAATTTTTTTAGCTATTTTCTGGTGATATCAAACCATAGTTACGTATTTACCATTAAACGTGGTTATAAATACATTGGTACATTTTATAACTGGTTTTATCATAGTTACATGAGGAATTGGTGCAGTGACATAAAGAACTTTTGATGGTGATGGCACATCATGAGTTTTTGGATGTTTCCTCGATTTCATGTGGTCATCTCTCCTAAAATTTGAGGACAGATATCCAACCAATTTAAAGCGCCGCTCCCCATTGTAAATCCTTGTTTAAAGCTTAAGGGCCCGCTTCACTCACCGCCGCCGGAAGCCGAACCTAATGTTATTCTCTGGGAATTTTTTCTTTACAAATAACTTAGCTAATACATATTTTTAAATTCTGAAGTCACATTCAGAAAATTCCCATCTGTTAAATTGACGGACCGTTTTTAAAAAATCAGTTTTTTAATTTTTTATATTTTATTTTGAAGCTGCAAAATACGAATTTTCAATATGTGAATTTTTTTCATTTTGTAATTTCAAAATAAAAAATAAAAAATAAAAAAAATACATTTTTAAAAAAGCTCCGTCAATTTAGCAGTTGGTAATTTTCTGAATGTGAAAACAGAATTTAAAAATATGTATTAGTTAATAAGTTATTTGTAAAGAAAATTTCCCCATAGAATAACATTGGCTCGGGCTTCCGGCGACGGTAAGTGAAGAGGACCGTTAAAAGCAAAGATTGGATTATATACGCACTTTAAAAGTTCATTTAGTAAATAAGAGTGTAACGTACGTATTTTAAAACATTCGAATACCTAACTAAACAAAAAAATTAAACCACTCAATTAAAGAAACACTAGCAGGCTTTGCCCGCTTCGCTGGCCACTAAATTTAAAGGAAACTCTTTTCTATATAGCTTTATAAAAATAAAATAAAATAAATTACTGAAATTGTTCAAAAGTTCGCTCCAGTTCCCTGCTGCATTCGGCAGCGATTTGGTCATCCACTGCAACTTGGGCGCTTGTCCCTATTACCTGCGACAATAGTTTACCGATGAGCTTCCATTTAGGTGCTTATTATATAACAGTTTCGAAATAGATAGTATCGAAAAATTGGAGTTTCCCTTTTATATTTGAATCTCAGTTACATGTGAACAACACTATACGTGTTGTAACTCGGACTGGACTCAAATGTAACTGGGTTTAGACAACATAATATTTGCTTTTACGTTATTTCATATGTTTATTTTGTTTAGCCAATCAACCATTAAATGACAGCAATTTCACGCCAAATATTACAATATGCTGTGACCGGCTACGTCTGTCGCATGAGACAATTAATTTTTTGTGTTTATATATAATTCATGGGTTGTAAACCTGATAGTACAGCCTTAATATAGTTCTCTTTGGCGGCTTTTGAATTTTTGTCACCATTTTAGACATAATCCATTGTAACAATAAGACTTAATACCTTGTAACAATATGCTATGAGCGCTATTTCTGCCATATTTTAGACAACTAATCTTTTTATGGTTATATATATTTCCCATTAAACATATTTTTATTTATTTATTTAAATATTAATTTGAATTTTTCAAATATTTCTGTTCGACAGCGTGCAAGTGCAGTAACACACAGAGGCTCATTTGTTTGTATGATAAATTAGCATAATGATTATTATATAAAAAAATAAATAAATAGGTAAACATTATCGTGTTGCACAACTTTATTATGTTGCTCCACTGGTGGCTTTTGAATTTTTGTAGCCATATTAGCGATGGATTTTTTTTTTTTTTTTTTTTTTTTTTTTTTTTTGTATGAAAAGGGGAAGACTATTTTGCTAATAATTTTATCAGACTCTTTTTTGTTTATACATAAGAATCCTTTATATTCTGCTTATATTTTTAATGGTTTTTAGGTTTAAAATAGTGCTTGTTGAAATAAATTTCCTATTTTTAAAACTGCATTTGTTCTGTAAATTTTATGTAAAAATAAATTATTTATGTTTTTATATATTTGATGCGCTACTTATATTAAAATGGCTGTTGCTATATTAAATTTCTTGTCGAAATCTTTCGGTGTACTTCAACACCAAAATTTAAAAAATCGCGCAGCAGGATCTGTTAATGAAACTGATAAAATAAAAATATGGTTCATAGAGTTTAAATAATCTATTTAAAAAAACTTTTAAAACCCAAATTATTAATGTATCGTATCACATACAGAGATATAGTAATAATATATAGATTGATCATTGGGGAGAAAAAAGTGATTCCTTCCCAAGTAGCACAGGAACGTTCTGTGAACGTCTAATAACGGTTTCAATAGTTCAAACACCGTGTTTCGTGTCAAAAGAACGTTCTAAAACACGTTCAGAAATAGTATTATTTAGAACGTTCTGAAAATGTTTGATTTGTACCATCTATAAAACGTACAATTCTAGTTCTATATAGAACGTTCAAGTGTGACACCGTCATAACACGTTCTGTAACAGTGTAATTATAACGAATATGACAAAATGACTTTTTAGTACTATTGGTTGGGAAAGTAGGTTAACCTTTAAAATTTTTGATTTCAGCTTTTGATTTTTTTACACGTTTTGTGGCGTGAGGAATCCGGAAGTCAAAAGGTTGGTATGGTATCTGTTAATGTGTATCGGCACCTATTAGTGTGATAGCCCGTTAGTTCATGTACACGATATCTCAAGAACAAATGATTGCAGAGAGATCGGACCAGTTTTAAAATATCAATTATGATATTGATAAGAATCTTATTGAGAGATTTGCAACATTCTAATTTAAAAACTTCGTAAGTTATTCGAAATTTATAATTTTTAGCATGATAGAGAATAGAGCATTTTTTACATTTTCAGTTTAACGTTTTGTTAGCACGTCAGTAAAGAATGCTTCCCAATAATCAGTAGCGGTGAGGTGAAAAAAAATTACAAAATTTTAAACTCATGGAAAAATTTTGTGGATTTTGTATTTCAGGAATCAATGTATGGAATTCGACCAAACTTGTTACAATATTAGATCTTGCCCTAAATTGGAGTTTATTTGAATTTCATTTGGGATATATCGCCCGATAGATTACGGTGCTATGCAATGAAACCCTCCATTTATGGGACGGCTATATCTCAGCTTCTATAGTGTACAAATGTATTAAACATGATATATTGGCATATATCATCATATCCTCTGCTAATACAATTTGGATGTATACATTGTCCAACAGGTGGCGTTGCTAATCTGCAATTTAATCATTTTAACGGAAAGGCAATATTTTAACTCTTGTGATTTAACAATAAATTTTGTGATACACTGAAGTTATAAGTGAAATCGATTTTATGTAAAGCTTTACTGGTCCATTTTGGATGCACATCGGCCAACAGGTGGCGTCGCTATGTTGCAATTTAATCTCATAACAGAAACGAAAAATCTCAACTTCTGTGATTTATAAATATTGTAAATTTGGTAAGTGAAATTAATATTACGTAAAACTCTACAGATTGCCTTTGGGTGCATATCGGACGACAGGTGGCACTGCCACGTTCCAATATTTTCCATTCACAGAAAGGCTATCTATCAGCTTCTGTAATATATATACTCACCAAACCTTCTGCGTGACATACATTTGATATATAATATTGATTCAATTTGGCTGTATAACGAGTAATAGTCAAACAGTTTTTTTTTTATTATTATCATTCATAGGACATTGTTTTTTCCCCTAGGAATAAGTATGCATCATCCCTGGGGGATGGGGGAAGGGTGGATAAAAATTTTCACTATAATTATCTTTCAAAAGAATTCGATATCACCTTTAAAACGAATAATTGAAACATCGTTTTCTGATGATTTAAAACAAATTTACCGTTTTTTTTTTTTTTTTTTTTTTTTCATTTGTAATAATAATAATAATAAACCCTTAGAAAAATACATTTTCTAAGATCTTCTATACAGCATAAAAATGATTGTCTTCTGTCATGAAAATCTATGCATTCCCCAGACCCAAAGTTTAGATACAAAAAGCTAATCACGGATGTTATTGAATAAGTAATATAGTGCTTTACGCGAGTTTCAAAGAAAATCACGGGAAAACTCCGAAAACCTAAGTCGACGAGCGTGACCAGGAATCGAAGCCAACACTTCCCGTCTGTAAGGTTCGAGAGTAGGACCTCGCGGTCAATACTCATCGGGAAGTTACAGAATGAGTTTTTTTCTTCTTTTCTTTAAGCATAATTTTAAACTTTTATTATATTTTATTTATGATTCTATTTAAGTTTAAATGTTACTGATAAATTATCAATATTGATAATGTTGTTAAATCGTTACTCTGTTTGATTGTTCTTATTTTATTTTATTTATTTTCACTGAATATTTTATTCCATACTAAAATATACACTAAAACAAAATATGCTTTTCCGTTTAATTCGAGATTTTAAAATGGAAAAATAAAGTGATCTCATAAGTTTTTCAAATACTTTATAAAAATTTAAATAATTGTTTAACTCAGCTCCATTTTTCCTTAAAATATTGACACTTTGTATTTCCTACAGCTATAAATGCTTAATAAATTTATGTTTCAAACGTTGAACTTTGAAACATGATTATTCCGGATGTAACAAGGGAAGAGCAGATGAAACTGACATCTGTGGATTGCATTTATTTAATTCTCGCTGACCGAGCAAATTCAAAAGTCTTGGGAATGTCGTGCCGTTATGTGAAGCGGTAATTTTAAAACGTGTAATGTAATCTGTTTTGTTCAGTTTTCGCGTTATAATGACTTGGATAAGCTTTAGAAAAGGTAAAAATGTAATATTTTTAACCTGTAATAGTCTCCATTTTCTAGTTATTAAAGTCTTATTTTAATATCAATTAAACAATCATTTTCATATCTGCGTAAGTTCTTATGCCTATCATTTGATACTTGTAAGTAGCATTGTATCGCAGAAAAAACTGCTCCTGTTACAGAAAACCGCTTAGAAATTATGGATTCATTTTATTAATTCAGTCTTCTGAGATGGAAATTGTTAAATTGACTATTTTTGGTTATTATGCTTCTGAATGAAGTAACATAAAGAATTTAAAAGATGAGAGCTAATTTTAAGTGAATGCCCTTCCAGACTGGTCATTATGTATTTTAAAATGCTAGTTGGAAGGGTGTTTTCTTGGAGCAATTCTTATGAAGAAAATGAGGAAGGTATGTAATTCTTTTTTTTTTTCTTTTCTTTTTAAATTCTGAAGTATTTATTTAATGTTTATATGATAATATATATACAATCTAGGTTATGCAAATTGCATATTTTTAAAATAATATCCTAAGTTTCACCGACTTACAATTTTAAATATCTCTTTACTATTATTTATTAAATTAAATATATGAAATTGTTTAACTGCATAATAAAACAAAGATTCAATTCAATTTTATTCCACATCTTTATAAAAAAAGATATTCTGCTTAAAAAAAAGGACGATTTACTATATTATTTATTAATACTAATAATATTTACATTTATCAATTATTTAATATGCAATGATCGCTTAATTACATCAAATGAGGTAAAAATTGCGTTGACTCAATTTAAAGAAATTTAAACATTTAAAAAATACCAATTACATTGCCATGTGGAATAAATTTAAATACCTGCAAACATCATTGTTGTAAACTGCTGCTGTAAACTGAAAATATGTATGCACACATGCACTGAAATTTAAAAATATGAAGTATGTTAAATATTTTAGAAAAATATTATGATTAAATATATATATATATGTATTTAAGTATTTGGACATTTTAAAAATTTCCTCCTTCTAACTAATTTTTAATTTTTTGTTTCAATTTCTTATTATTGTAAATTAACAATATATTCTAAACTCAATTATATATTATTTTAGCGGTGTATTGGTACATTCATTTTTGAAATTATTTTTTATGTTGAAATATTAAAACTTTCTATAAACTTCAGCATTCAAATATATTTATAAACTATCCATGGACTTACAAAGTAGTACCCAGAAATGTTTAGAATATACAGGGTGCAAAGTCGAGAGCAGGCCTTTATTTGGGCAACAATTGGTCTCAAACGTCCTCCAATAAGAAAATGTATTAAAAAAAAAAAATGTAAGAATTCATTATATGACATGTTTAAATTTAAAAAATCAATTTACTAAAAATCACAAAAACTGATAATTTTTATACAATTTTCATGACACTAATAGTGTAAGTTGAGTTCTAACCTAAAAAATATAACACAAAAAGTTTCACTTTTGTGCACCCAAAATTGTCTGAGATAGTTAGTTTCAAAATTTAGGATTATTTCGCATTTTCTCGGGCTTTATTAAAAAGTCAATGAAAAATTCTTTAATAAACCCAGGGAAAATGCAAACAAAGTCCAATTAGGATTTTTAAACCGATCCCTTATTGAAGGCCGAAATATGTTAGAAAAACCAAACTTTAAATATCATGTTCCATTTTGGGAGAATAGAAATGAAACTGTTTGTTAGGATGAGTGTCAGTTTTCTAAATATGATTATAGGGATCTGGGACTATGTAAAAATTTAGTTTTTGCAATTTTGAAAAAATAGATATTTTAAATTTAAACATGTTATACCACAAATGCTCATATTCTTTAAAACATTTTGTAACTGAAACTATATATTTGCGACCAATAGTTGCGGAGATAAAGGTATTCTCGTCACAATGCTTTGCACCCTGTATTAAAAAAAAAAAAAAAAACACGTATATATATATATATATATATATATATATATATATATATATATATATATATATATATATATATATATATGTATATATATATATATATATATATATATATATATGTATGTATAAAGGAATTTTTAATCTTAGTTAAAGCCAAGCAACAGATATAAGATCCCTGAAACCACATAGGTCAATGAGAAGAAAATTACAACAAATTTAAATAACCTGGGGAGACTGATTGTGATTTATTGAAACATTTATATTTTATTTATTGATTTTTATTTTATTTAACTTCAGTCTAATCTTAAATTTATTCCTATATTGTTAGTTGCAATTTTAATAATTTTGCCGGTGCGTAAAAACCACATGAAACTCAAATCAAAAGATACAAACAAGCAACGAGGAAATAAAAAATTAAGACAGCATTTTAAACATTTTTTGTAGGAAAAGCTTAGAATGGTAGAAAAAAAAAAAAAAAAAAAAAAAAAAAAACTCGTTAAGGGTGACCCTTTTCGTTGTTGAGCACCAATATACGATTTCGTTCGTTAGCAGCTATAATAGCAAATTGCTAGCGGGCACCCTATCGTACAAGAAATTAATTGAAGTTAGAAATGAAGAATAAATTGGAATAAATTATTTACTGCAAGAAATCAGAGAATCAAACAGAAAACAACCATGAAAAACAAACATTAATCATAGGATGACGCATTCGGAATCACAAGGATTAAAACAAGCAAAATAAATCAAGAGTTTAGTTGTATATAGCAGATGAAGAATAATGATACAACACAGCAACAGGGATATAAATTACTTTTTTTTAAATTCAAATATTGTTTGAGAAATTTTAACATACTTACTATTCCTTTAATTTCAACGTATATGCATGAAAAATTCCATATTTTATGACTGTAATTCCCAAAAAGTGTCATAACGTGCCTATATCCCTTTAAAAAATTCCTTAAATTTTTGCATTTTTAAAAAATTTCTTTTTTCCCCTAATCTGAAGATAATGGCGTTATAGTATTAATTAAGAAACTTTGAATAAACACCATAAAATGCAAGAACTCGCAACTGCTACAAACAAAGCACGGCTGCTACAAACAAAGCGGCAACGCATTCCACACACTCAACGTGCTTGTTTGCAGCTCTCGTGCCTACAATGTTCGCCTGATGAAGGGTTGTGTCTTCTTTTGACCCGAAACAGTTGGTGCGAGTTCTCGCATTTTATGGTGTTTATTCAAAGTTTTGTAATTAATACTATAACTTCATTATCTACAGATTAGGGAAAAAAAAGAAATTTTTAAAAAATGCAAAAATTTAAGAAATTTTTTAAGGTATAAAAAGACGTTATGACACTTTTTGGGGAAAGCTGTCATAGAATATAGAATTTTTGATGCATATACGTTGAAATTAAAAGAATAGTAAGTATGTTAAAATTTCTCAAACATTATTTGAATTGAAAAAAAAAGTAATTCATATCCCTGTTCATGTGTTGTATCATTATTCGTCATCAGCTATGTAAATTTTACTTCTAAACGCTCGTACTGAGGGGATTTTTTTTATAATGACGTCACATTTTTTTTTTTTTTTTTTTTTTTTAACTACACTATTTTAGAACGTTTACAGTACGTTTTCTGGAACGTTCTGAAAATGTGTATAACGTTTTGAAAACGTTCTAAAAACGTTTAGAACGTTCTGAGACCGTATACATAGAACGTTCTCAGAACGCTTCTATAACACCGATGGTGATAGTTACACGTTCATTGAACGTTCTCTGAACCGTACTATTGTACGTCTTCAAGATGGACAGATAGACGTCTATAACACGTTCAAAGTGAACGTTCTTAGAACGTGTTTGCAGAACAATTTTTGAACGTTCAGAGAACGTTTCGGTGCTGCTTGGGTTTTCACTCGGGAAAAGACGGCGATTCTACCAAAATATGGCAGTCTTTCCCCGAGTGCATACACACGAGAATACACACGAATGTTTTAGCAAATAAAATTCATGAATAATTTATTTACTAAAGGTGAATGAAAAGCTCCAGATATAGTTTCAAATTCATTCTTCTTTTTTCCTTTTATACCACTTAATGGCTGATTCCAAAGCTTTTTTTTCGGCATCAAAAATCTTTGCACGATAATATGGGTATGATAGATCTATATATATTATTATATCTATGATCACATAATTCTTTTCGAAGATAGAATAAAACTTAATTTGAAAATAATAATAATAATAATAATAACTTTTGTTTATTAACCAAAATAATTGATGAAATTTGAAATGCAAGTTGGTCTTGTGGGGTACAGGCTGTATATTATATTTTTGTGTTCGTGAGAGAAAATTTAAAAGAATTTGAAAACTGCAATTTTTAATCGCACTTAAAAATCATGTGACTTAATGTGAAGCAGATTTTTCATTTTTTTTTCTCCTAACGGTTTCCATACAATCTTCTGCTGTTGCCACCTAAAATTCACACTTTAGTTAATTTTAAAAAATCTAATTGTCCGATTGATAAGCTGTTTAATGCATCGGATTTACAAATATTTTCCCTTTCATTTGCTATCTTATTTGTAACGATGCGACTGATATTTCTAATTTATTTTCTTATCTTTCTGATTTATTTTCCTCATTTTAAATAAATGTACGTTTTTATTATTATTATTATTATTTTTTCGAAAAAAAAATTGGCAACAATTAAATTATGGATAAAATTTTAAAATTTAAATGACTTATTTATCAGAAATTAGAAGGTTATTATTTTCACATTTTAATTAATTAAGAAAAAAATAATCATCCGATTGATAAGCTGTTTAATGCATCGGATTTACAAAAAATTTCCCTTTCATTTGGTATTTTATTTGTAACGATGCGACTGATATTTCTAATTTATTTTCTAATCTTTCTGATTTATTTTCCTCATTTTAAATAAATGTACGTTTTTTTTTTTTTTTTTTTTTAAATTATTATTATTTTGTCGAAAAAAAAAATGGCAACTATTAAATTATGGATAAAATGTTAAAATTTAAATGGCTTTTTTTATCAGAAATTAGAAGGTTATTATTTTTACATTTTAATTAATTAAGAAAAAACTAATCAAAAATTCGAAAATCTGACTTCGATGTGCACAATGACCCTTCGGGGGGCACCTTTGTGTTAAATCTCGTGACTGTAAGAGCTACCGTTTTCGAGATTAGTGAAATATACAAATATTGCTCACTTAATAGTATAAGATTAAAATTTCACTTTTATTTATAGTCGAAAAATACAGCTACACATCGCAATTGAACTATTATTGTGGTATTTCTTACCAACAAAGTTTATCTTGCCATCTCTGATCAAGTTTAAGAAACATTTGGACTGACCATCGCTCCTGTATGGCCATCTGTCTTAGAATTACCCTATATATAAGTGTATGTGCATACATATATATGTGCGTGTGTGTGTGTATGTGTATGTAAATACATGCATTTATATACAGGGTGTCTCAGAATTCATGGTCCAAACTTTAAGGGAAAATAGGGCACTTTATAAGGATTCAGAATTGCGAAACCATGTACCGAAACGTCATTTAACCCTTTAAGAAATGGGTGATTTTGCGTGGATATGGACGTGGCTCTCCAATATTAAATTTTTTAAAGGAATTTTTACATGCTAACATTTACATAAATAAATATATCATGTGTTTTATATATTTGCATATCAATGTATTTTACCGCAATAGTTGCAATAATACGTACATCGTGAAATAATTCGAACATTCTGAATTAAGCATGCAAACTTATAAATTTACATAGTAGGCGGAGTTAGCAGTACAAAGTAGCGCAAAATAGCCAGTTCTTAAAGGTTAAAATGACGTTTGGTAACATGGATTCCTATGCAATTCTGAATACTTACAAAGTGCTCTCTTTCCCCTTAAAGTTTGACCCATGAATTCAGAGACACCCTGTATATATACATATATATATACAGTGTGACAGAACAAAATCCATTGTTTAGCATATTTGCATTCTACCAGGCCCTTGATAACGTTACAATGCAAATAATGCTTTTTTCTCATTCCAATTTGCTATAATTCATTTAGATTTTCCTTAATTTCTTTTTTGGTTTGATTTGAGTGGTCTTCGTTTTTGATCAGAGTAATTGTTTGAATACTGATATTAAATCATCTTTAAATTTTAAATGTTTGCACTGATAATATTATATTTCTACTGAACGTTCTGTTTTCTCTCTCTCTCTCTCTCTCTCTCTCTCTCTCTCTCTCTCTCTATGTACATATATATATATATATATATGTAATATTTTTTACAAAATGTATATCTATATACAATGGCGTTAATAATTGATTTACAGGAAACTCAGACGCAATATATTAACATTCATATCCATAATGCATGTAGTTGAGAGTTGCATATTTAGTTCTCTTACGCGTTTTTGACAATTTCTAACACAAAGTTTGAACGTTATTATGTTTTGATTCTTTTATCCGTCTGAACGTACTTTTGTTTGTGCGTCTGCCTATCATTTAATTTCCGTAAATATGCTTAAAGCGCATTAAAGCTCGTTTAAAAATATCATGGTTTCATTCTATTCAAAATTGCATTTTCTGTTCAAAATGGTAAAAGGCATAATTGGTTTTATACAGATAATGACAGGTTATTTTAGAAGCTTTACGACTCATAATGAGTACATTTCTAAAGCATGTTTTAATAACTTTATACGGCACACAACAAAGCGTAATTCATGCAAATTAGAGAGGTACAGACATTTCTTCGCCTGAAACATACGATTGGCGCAAGTAATTAATTTAGAGTGGCTCATAAAGTTGTTCGGATACTTTATTAGACGCAAATGAAAATGACTCAATGTAAATTATTAGTGTTGTTACGATTTATATTCCTACTTTATGCATCACCTTTTAGTTTGTACGCAAATTGACGATGATATACAGGCTACAAACAGGCAAACATTGTATTACTTTCCCATTAGAAATAAATATATTAGAATGCTTTTGTAAAGTTTCTTTCTTCATATTTATAAAATACAAAACATGTTTTGTAACCATGCTGATATTCGGACACAACGGACTCAAAAATAATCTACTAAATAATCTACTAAATACTATTCCTCAAAAATAATCTAATCTATAATTGGAAAGTGTTTATATGTATGTTTGTTCTAATAAATACTAAGTTAATAATTTTTTTCCTTTCAAAGACGATTTTATTTCGCATTTTTTTTTTTTTTGAAAAGTTAACGACTGAAATAAAATATCACATTTCATCAACTTCTCCAATGATTGCCTTGCTTTAGAAAATATAATACAAGAATAAGATGTTTTTTATCATTCGAAACTTGCTAATTTTGAAAATATCGAGGCCGTATTTCATAGTAAACACGAGATATTATGTAAACAATATGTAATATACGTGACTTAAGGAATGGAAGAAAATAGAACAGTAACCATTCAAAAGAAATGTAGACGATAGAACGAAAAATCTCGCTATTTGAATAAACTATTTGAAACTGAAAAGGAAATATCAACATGAAAATTCAAAAACAATTAATTGAAAAAAAAATAATAATAAAAATAAATAATATCCAAAACTGAAAAATATTTATCGAAGAGGTCGGTGTGATCTTCATAGTCTATTCTACCCTCTGTCAAGGATTTTAAATTTGCAACCAAAAATCTGGTTCCATAGCGCAAACAGCTATAAACACTGACAGACAGTTATCTTTCTTTAATAGTTAGTAGAGGCAATATAATATTCTGGTAACAAATAAAACTGCAAAAGAGCAACGCCACATGTCGGTTGCTATGCTGATTTTGTCGTAGACAGTACTGTGATGTAATTATTGTAATGGGTAAAAAACCTTCACTTACTGTTACAAAAAAGTCAGAAATATTGATCCTGCTTAAAATTGGACTTTCTGAACGTCAAATAAATTTGATGGTAAATGTGAGCAAGAGAGCTGTGCATCAAGCTATCAGTAAATTTAAAATTTCAGGAAAATTTGTGGATCTTCAGAGTAGTTTCTTTTTCATACTTGGAGTAAGTCGAGGTTTCCTTGCCGGTTTATGGCATGATAAACCAAAATATTTGGCCAGACATCTTGAAAAAGTACTCAAACTGACGTTGGTGTCTTTTGCAGCCAGAGAATATCTAATCGTATTGCAGGAGGTTCTTGGATTTCGTACGACCATTCTTCTTACCACATGATCATTAAGTGCAATCGTTTTTCTAAGTCAACCGCTTCTCTTAAGGTCCACAAATTTTCCCGAAATTTTAAACTTAGTAATATCTTGATGCATAGCTGTCTTGC
The DNA here is from genome assembly GCA_963930645.1 of Salticus scenicus. NCBI lineage: Eukaryota > Metazoa > Arthropoda > Arachnida > Araneae > Salticidae > Salticus > Salticus scenicus. Next base: position 227,456,209 of record OZ005659.1, on the reverse strand, counting down.
TCACATTTACTCTCGAACTTATTTGTCGTTCAGAAAATCCAATTTTATGCAGGGTGAATATTTCTGATTTTTTTCAACAGTAAGTGAAGGTTTTTTTTACCCATTACAATAATTACACAACAACAATGTCTACGACAAAACCCAATAAACAATTGGCGATAAGCGTGCCGGGCACCTTTATTTATAGCAGTAGAATGCGTGTGATGCAATCAGCACATGAGATGACGCAATAATCTGTGCAAATGATGAAATGTGTTAAAATACTGAAAATCGGCTACTGGTCTTAAACTTTTGCAACAGACTGTAAATAGATGTCCGACTAAATATAAAGTTTGTAAAATATGTGTATTCTTTCAAGAGATACAGCGCCCACAAATTTTCCGCAAGTATACACATAAAAGTACAGATGGACAGACATTTTCTAAAAATGGTTAAATATTATACAAAACAATTCAAAACGTGTAAATCTACCAAAACCCGGAGGTCAGGAAATTTCACAAATCAATATTTTTACTTATGCATACAGAAGAAAGTGAAAAATCTCTGAACAATTAGATTATTAATACATTACTTTTTGTACGTCACATTTAAGTAGAACAACTAAATATACTTAGCATTATTATAAATATTTAAGATAAATATTACATAAATTTAACATTAAAACACTTCCAATTTCCTACTTTTAGTAATAATTTAGAAAATAACCATAATATATAGGTATGTAAGAGTTCCGTTTTTTTTGCCATTAATCATGAAAAACGACAGTTTTTGAGTGACGCAAGCGGAGGGACAAACAGGACACTGCGAACTCATATACACGGCTAGTTTGACATCAAAGAGATTGGTAAAAGCCGGCACTTAATATCTCAGCAAATATGCCATATTTTGTTCTGATCTTTTCCAAATAATCTTTTATCTTCGGTCTTAATCTATCCTGAAAATTTTACATTTCTACATGCAATATGTTTTGAGATCTGAATCTCAATTTTAACCCAAAATGGGAAAACGGTTGGTGTAATAGACTGGAATCCAGAAAAATATCTCTAAAACGGCTCGAATTCATTAATTATTTTCATATAATTAATATATGTTGTTAATAGGATCTTTCTGAATCTAGTAACGTTTTCGTTTTTCTTCAGGAAAACTCTTGTTTTTTATATAAATCGCTTTAAATATGGAACTATATTACTCCGCCAATTACATGTGTTTCTTCGGGTGAAAACGCTGTTATGCGGTTCTTACTTGTGAGGTATGTGGGCTGGTTGATTGACCGACTTCAATGCAGCCAATGAATTATTTAGATTTTTTTTTAACGCAAAAGTACTTTATTACATGTTTAAAATATTTATTGTATATATACTGAGTCAAATTCACTTAAATATATTTTCTCTTCTGTTATGAAAAAAATATTTTTGATTTCAAAATTTCATATTTAGTAAAAAAAATATTTAGATAATATTTTAAATAAGGAAGTATTTTGTAATTTTAGATATTCCATTTTATTATAATAATGATGAATTTAAAATTTTTTAAAGCGAAAAAAATTTTAATCATTCATGGACATCGATTTTATAATAGCTCAATGATTTGCGATTCATATCCATGTATCATTCCGCGCCGGGAATGAAAAAAAAAGCAGCAAATAGAGTTTTGGCGCCATCTATCATTTTTTATTTAAACCATACACTTCCGTAAGTACATATATATATATATATTTCTTTTTTTAAAATTAAAAATCTTTTTTGAAAATACATTTAGAGTTTATTCATTTATTTATTTTTCAGACTTTAAAATGATACATATTTTAAATATTAACATAATCAAAAACTTTTTATTAATATTTAAAGCAATAATGACTAGGGGATGAAACAGTTCTAACACTGTTTATTAGAAATAACATTATTTCATGAATTATATTAAAATTCATGAAAAATGTGTCAAATAGCAATTATTAAAAAACACGTCAAAATAAATAAATAACATCTTTACTTTGAAACCCATAATAATGTATTTAAAAAATATTATTCTTTCTTTTATTTTTTTTAATTAATTAATTTCTGCAGGGAAAATTCTACTTCATAAATATATTTACAATTACAATAAACAAAAAATCCTCCTTTAATTTTAAATAACTATTTCTACCTGTTTCTAAACAAGTTTTTTTTTTTTTTTTTTTTTTTAAGGGAAAAAAAAGTTAAATATATAAGTATATGATTTTAATATAAACTACTAGATGGCGCCACTACATTTATTTATTTTTCTTAAAAGAAAGAAAGAAAAAACTTTTAATTGCTTCGAAACATGTAGAAATAATTATTTAAAATTAAAGGAGGGTTTTTGTTTATTGTAGTTGTAAATATATTTATGAAATATATATTATAGAAATATATTATAGAAATGTAAAGCTTAATTTATATTTTGTCTATTTTTCCCCCAAACGTTTTATATGAAAATATATATGAAGTAATTTTTACCTGCAATTTTGATGACAATTTAAACTGTGAATATTGGAGCATACTTAGCCTCAAAAGGGGAAACAAAATATAGAAATTTCCCTTTTTAACATTTACTTGATTTTATTTTATTTTATTTTATTTTATTTTGTAATTGTTTAATTTGTAATTCTATAAAAAGAAACTTGCAAACTGTAAATTACGTAATTCTAACTTAAATTTAAAATTATCCACTTATTTTTCTTTCTTTCTTTCTTTCTTTTTTTTTTTTTTTTTTTTTTTTTTTAAGAGTTTGAGAATCCCAGTCAATAAATTTTTCTAGTGCGAAGCTTCTCCATTTTGTTTCCAAGTGGTAGGCTACTTGAAAATTTGTCAGTATGATAACGTTTGAAATACTGAATTAATTCACACTAAATTTGTAATGTAGATTTATCTTAGAAATGTATTTGATATGTTCATTTGCCAATTTAATCTACCCTCTTGTTTCCCTGTGCTAGCACACTAAAATTTCAAATTTACATTAGAAAGGTTTTATGAACCGATTTGCTTAAAACTCCATATATACAAGCCTTCATTAATAAATCCACTAAGTCCATTAATAAATTGTAGCTGCCATTAAAAAAAAAAAAAAAAATGGTGGCAACTTCATAAGAAAAGATAAATTAGTTTACCCTTCCTAGGAACCAGAAGGACTTATTTTAATTTCTTGATCAATAACCACTAAAAAGTAATGATATCAGTTCAAAAAACCCTTAACGGCTTAAAAGTTTGTGACGCCGCTACTTTATGGCTATAAGAATTTGAAATATGAGTCTTAAAAATAATGATATAAAAATTTTAAGTGACGCTTTGCTATTAGTTAAAGTATACATAGATTTTCTTATTTGATCATTTACTTTTATCTTTTATTTATATTTATAATGCAAACGTAATATTTTTAACTTCAAGATCAGACATATATATGAAATACACTCACTGATGCTTTTTCATTTGCATTTCAAATTCAAAACAACAGTTTTAAAAAGAATTATATAAAAATTCCAGTGGCACATCGTTGTTATTTTAAAAGATATGTTTTTAGATTCCATTAAAATTACTTTTAATTTTCTAATAAAGTATATTTACACATTTAAACAGTGATTTTAATTTTAAATAATTATATTGTCAAATAATTATACTTTCACTGAGTTTGCATTATAAAGTAAAACTATTTATTTCAATAAATTGATTTATCTTTTGCGTCACGCTATCCAAAACTGCAAGTAAAATTTTTGTAACTGTTTTCTTTATGTCACACTATCTCTTTGAGCAAATTTTCACTTAGTTGGATACTATGATACTATGTTTTGGATATCGTGATGCAAAAGATAGATCAATTTATTGAAATAAATAGTTTTACTTTATAATGCAAACTCATTGAAAGTATAATTCTTTGACAGTATATTTGAAAATTAAAAGCACTGTTTAAATGTGGAAATATACTTTATTAGACAAAACAAAAGTAATTTTAATGGAATCTAAAAACATATATTTTAAAATAACACCGAGGCGCCACTGGAATTTTTATATAATTCCTTTTAAAACTGTTATTTTGAATTTGAAATGCGAATGAAAAAGCATCAGTGAGTGCATTTTATATATATGTCTGATCTTGAAGTTTAAAATATTACGTTTGCATTATAAATATAAATAAAAGATAAAAGTAAATGATTAAATAAGAAAATCTATGTATATTTTAACTAATTGCAAAGCGTCACTTAAAATTTGATATCATTATTTTTAAGACTCATATTTCAAATTCTTATAGCCATAAAGTAGCGGCGTCATAAACTTTTAAGCCGTTAAGGGTTTTTTGAACTGATATGATTATACAGAAATTTCTAGCCTATAAAATCACAAAAATAATTCTAAAAATATGATGCAAATTTCTGTATAATCATACTGGTGGGAAAAAAAAATACATAATTCTTTTATTCTCTATAATATATATATATATATATAAAGAGACTTCAAGAATTAATGGTTTATTTTCTGAAAAGTTATATGTTAATAGTTCCATATTTCTGTATTAAGTATATTTTGACGTATTTTTCTTACAAATTTTTCTAATTAATGAACATTTTAATTTCCTGTTAGTTCAACCTGAAAACAATTTTTTTTTTTTTTTTTTTTTTTTTTTTTATATATATATATATATATATATATATATATATATATATATATTGCCATTTGAGAAAAAAACTTTTCTCTCGTATAAAGCTCTATTTATTTATTATTATGTATAGTTTAAAAACTTTAAACACTTTGAAAGTTCGCTTATCAAAATAATAATCAAATTCCATAATTTAATTTAAGACTAAAAAGAATAAAAAGAAAAATGAATTTGAAACTGTATCTGGAGTTTTTCATTCACCTTTAGTAAATAAATTATTCATGAATTTTATTCACTAAATTATCCGTGTGTATACCTGTGTGTGATTTACTCGGAGAAAGGCAGCCATTAGAGTGACTTTTCCTGAAAAAAAAGCCCCACTTTTTCTCTCTCGCTGACCAATCTATGTCTAATTACTATATCTATGTATTCCCTGCATAAATCTTATTTTTAAAAATTAGTAAATTATACTCAACTTGCGGTACATATTATAAGGTAAAACATTATAATTCAATTAGCTAAAGGTTATATATATATAAAATAATAAATCTCCATCAAAAGTTAGACATAATATGATTCCTTTTTATTCGTAATATATATTCTTATTGAAAGAAAACGAAAAGAAAGCCAACATAAGCAAATAAGAAACAATTATTTTGAAGTAAAAACAAAAATTTTCGTAATACATAAACACAAGCAATAAGTGGTGTCCATAAATTTTAAATACTTATAAGAAATGGTTCTAAATTACTCGAGGCGCTAAAAATAAATGTCATAAAATCGTGACAGTTTCACTTATATTACAAAACTTACAGATTGAAAGCTTTTTTCAAAATAAAATCTTTCAGCTTTCCACATTTTAAAATATCAAATATGACAACATGGCTGTCGCAAGATCAAAATATGAGTTAGAAAAAAATATTGTGCATTTCCTCCTTGTGACCTAGGAATTTTTATTAGAGATTATTTTAGATATATATTTTTTCAATAAAAATGATATATTCGTGTGATAAATAAACGCTTTAGTTATAAATAGTTTCTAATATAACACACTACAGTAAATGGTATATTCCTAATGAATAATTTTTATAGTTACGCTTAAACTAAAGAAAGATTTTTTTTTTATTTACTTTAACGAATTCATTTGAAATTTTAACTAATCAACAGGATTTTAAAAATGATTATGTTTTGTGTTTATATTACCATTATTTCTTTATGTTAATATTAGAATTCATTTATTCGTATGAATTTTTATTTATAAAAAATACATTTCGAAAGTATTTGTGATTATAAGTGCAAACTGTGATTCAAATAACGCCCATGTGTTAAAAAAAGTCAATAAGCGTTTAAATTAAAAGCCACTCTTTAATCGTAATGTTCCCTACATATTTTGTGAAAGCTAGAACGCAAAGCAATTGCACAATATTTTTTAATTTTAGTACGAATCCTGGTAAGAAATATAAAACAACACAATCACATAATTTTAAAAATATCTATGTTCAAATATCAAAAGTTTCAAAATAGCAAAGTTTCAAAAATATTGAAATCCTCAAAATAATCAAAATTTTAAACCCTTTGCAAGGAGGAACTAAAGGGTTAATTAGAATAATTTATATTTATAAAACTCAATGTATCTGTATAATGTCGTGTTGCAATGGGGAATAGTCATTGATGCTACACACTAATCTTACTATATTCTAGGGCCGCGGTAGCCCAGTCGGTAGAGCGCCAGTCTCGTAATTGGAAGATTGCGGGTTCGGTACTTGAGCCGGCCAAAGACGGTCGTGTACACTAATGGTGGCTGGTGAACGTAAAATCTGTCGTGGCCGCAATGTCCTCCATGTTCCCATCAAAAATTATACCTCTAGGGGTCACCGAAGCGGAAGAGCCATCCCTTCCATGGAGCAAAATTGTAATGGCATACCTCTGGACCACCTCTAGGGGTGTGTCCCAGAGCGTCGCCAGTTGCCCATCTTCGCAGCACTAGTGCGACGTAAAACCCAACCATCCATCCTACTATATTCTATTGAAAACATGATTTTATGCATTTCAAAAATTTATGCTAATCCGGTATGTTTTATGCAGTATAAATATATCTAAATACATTTTACATTAAAAAAACCTTACAGACGGTATCCAAATTCTGTGATATTTGTATACAAAACAGTAGTTCTATTTGTAAAATTTGTAGTGGGGAACATGCGGTAGAGAATTTTAATGACATATAGCAAACGTTCCTAAAAATATTTATAAGAATTTGTACACTGCGAGACAGTTAAACAGATAAATTGTACTTAAAAATAGGAAACAGTGGGGTGCAATGGACCAATTTTGGAAATTTTAGGTGTTTACTCACAAAGTAATAATTTCTAGGTATTGAAAATATGTGTGCATATTACCTATATATTGGATCTTATGTGGCACTCAATCAAAAGGAATAATTATGTTTACTTTTTTTAATATAATGTTTTTAATAATAACTGACAAAATGGACCATTGTACCCCGACTGCGGGGTACTATTGACCACGGGTCAAATTTAAAAAGCATACTAATGTAGTATGTTTTTTAATAGTACAAAATGTAGAATATATTATATTTTTTATTTATGTCTTCGATTCATACAAATAATGTAAATTAATGAATCGTGTGCTATATAAAGAAAAATACTTTAACACCCTATTATAATTTTCTCTTTTGTTTATTTAACAACTCCTCTTACTTTACTTTATCTAAAAAACCATTAATTACTCAATGTTCGGAAAGTCGAGTAGAGTCACTCCAGATTTTTTTTTATATAATTTTTTTTAATAACTGAGAAAATGGACCATTGTACCTCGCGGCCGGGTTACAATGATCCATGACATGGGGTACTGTGGACCACAGGTCAAATTTAAAACGCATACTAATATAGTATGTTTTTCATTAGTATAAAATGTAGATTATATTATATTTGTTTATTTATGTCTTCGATTCGTACAAATAATGTAAATTAATGAACATTAAAATTAGAAAATGATACGCTAAGCAATTTTTGTGTCACTGAAAATCTGCTGTTTATCTTGTAAAGTTGTAGGGTCTGTAAAACACATCATTACAATAGCTTGAACATTTGCAAGAGATACAGAAACACACTCGGGAAAAAATGTAGAAATCTTCATTAAGTTTTCGTTGCATGAATCTTACAAAAACAGATTCTTTATCTTTTATTTCTGTGATTAAACTAACAAAATGTAAAACCGTCTTTTTCGTCAAATTTATTTGTATTATTATTTTTCAATTGCATTGTTTAATTAAGTTTGCTATAGCTATATGATATTTGTAAAAATATAAGAATACAAAAGTAACTGAATGGTTATTAAAAATAAATAAGAAGAAACCTCAAAGTAAATTGCTTTCTTATTCATCTTTGAAGACATAATAAATCTAATTAAGGTTAACTCTGAAATTTTTATATATAATTTATAGCTAACACTTCAAAAATGAAGGTTTTGTAAATTAGTTTATTATGATAGAAAACTGAGGTAAATGGATCATGATCCATTGTACCCGTCTGGACCTTTGACACCAAAAAAGATTTAAAAAAAAAAAAAAAAAAAACTAAAAAAAAAAAAATCCTTTAAAAAATATTTTAATGAGATTAAATATAATAATAGATCACCTTAGCTTTTTATTATGCTCAATATCCTGTTCCAGATCATTATTCCTGAAAGACGAAAAGAAAAAATGCTTAACTAAAATCATTTACTCTTGGCTACCGTAAACTAAACTTCGAAAATAAAATGGCAAAAATGGTTAGTTAGACATGAAGTTGCTGGCTAAATTTCATCATTACAGTGCAAAATACGAGCCATAAAAATAAATAAATAAATAAATTATAGGGAGTGGTCCATTGTTCCCCACTCTCCCCTACTTTGTGACTTTTTGGAAATGTATTAAAAAAGATGAATAAAGCTCTGTGACTAAATCACGAACTGCAAATCTGTATATAAACTACATTTTAATGTAAATCTATGTTATTTTATTTCGCTATTTATTTTTTCTAATCATGTTTAATTATAATTTTTTTTTAAATATTTATTCAAATATATGTATTCAAATATATGTGTTAAATAAAAGATATGTAAAAACAACATGCAATATATTCTTTTTTACGAATTAAAAAAGACTTAACAGACGATTTGTAGTTATAAATTTCTCGAATACTTACGAATTAACAAAGAATAACTTTTATTTAAAACTTTAAAAGAAAAAAATTAATTAATCTCATATACGATGTATACAAACATATGCATATTAAGTATATTTTAACAAATTATCTTCTTAAGTTATCTGAAAACTTTTAAATATATGCAAGATTTTAAAAATAATGTATTAGATATTATAAAAATTATTTCTTTTTTATTTTAATTTCTGAGATATTTAAATTTAAAAGTCATTAAATAAAATATTTATGTGTCTATGCAGATATTTAAAATTATGCATTTTACACGTTGAGTAAATTTAGCTATTTTTGAAAAAATATATAATATTTTTCCGGGAAACGAATTCCTCGAATTTTTTAATATTTTGATTTAAAAAATAAAAAGCTAGAGATAAACTTGAAGTATTTTCGTAATTTATAAATGAAATACATACTTTATAAACTAATCTTTTCGAATAAATTGTCATAAATATCTTCTTGAAGTAAAACTCTGCAAAACAAAGAACTTTTATTTCAAACAAAGAAGTTCGCTGGAAATAAACCAATGTTTATGGAAAATAAAAATACATTATGTAAAATTTCCTTTTATGTACTTTCTAGGTCTTGATCTAAATTATTATTGTAAATAAATGTCTACACATTACTATTGTTTGAATATTGTTTACTCTACAACTTTTTATATTTCCGCATAATATAATTTTATCTTTATTTCTTTTAAATTATGAGTATATATTTTGTGTGCACTATTTTTTTTTAATGTTTTCCTTTTATATATATATATATATATATATAAAAGAAAGAAAAAGAAAAAGAAATCTTATACACAATAAAACAGTTCTTTTTTTTTTTTTAGCGGCCAAAATTTAAATGTATATTTTAAATAAATATGCATAATTCTCTGAATACACAGTTTATATATTTTTTAGTTATTTATACTACAGGATTTTTCAATATGATGTGTGATTGTGATATTCATTTATGGTAAACCATTATAAAAACGCATGTTATTTTTAGACAATAAAACTGTCTTTCTTTGGATATTTTGTGTTAATTTTCTCTAAGATGAAAATCCTTTGAATTCATCATGTTAGATAATTTTAATAGATGATAGTTTTAATAAATTATTTGCACTAAGGGAATTTGTATTTCTTTTTCTTTTGAACCATACATTTAAACGAATATTTCTTGCTTATTATACATATATATGTATATATATATATATATATACTCAGTCGCTGATATAATTTGAGATTATCCGAGAAACATTAAAAGTTTCGATTTGCTTCATTAAATATTTTACTTGCTATTTCTGTGAAAATATGATAAGTGATAACCATAAATACTAAACTTTAAAAGTTTTTCAAAGTTTAGTTTTAATATTGCTTAAAAATTATCATTTCTTCTATCAAATTTTGAAAAATCTTTATTTGCCTATTTAAAAAGTTAAATATCACTGGAATTCATATCTGAACGCTAAATTAATAATTTTAGAATAGTTACTTCAGATTTTACAACAATATAGCTTTTTAAAGGAAAAAGTAGCTAAATCCCAAAATCTTGGAATGACTCCATTCGACTTTTTGAACACTAAATAATTAATGATGATTTAAACTAATTAAAGTAAATAAAGTCGTTAAATAAACAAATTGAAAAAATTATAATTGGTTTTTTAGAAATTTTTCCCGAACAGTGTGTTGTTTAATTTAATACTGTTGCAATTCAAATAATTTCAGATCATAGGTCATAATGATAGAGAATATTTTGCTGTGGCCTGTAAAACTCGATAAGCGTTAGATTCACCAATATCTGTACAGTTTGTCAGACGCTGATCTAATATATATAGATATATATTTAAAACTCAATCGAATAAGTCTTTTAGATGATACAGCTATAGCATCTAAAAGACTTATTTTCCCCCATAGATCAAAATAATAAAGAGTTTTTTTACGAGCTTGTAAAGGTACTATATGTGTAGATACATCAAAATCTATACAGTTCAGGCGACGGTTATCTATAACTTGTATATAAATTTTCAGATCATTTGAATAAAGCGTTAAGACTATATCACATTTTAAATAATTTGAGCCTATAGTTCGTAACGATGACAAATTTTTCTTTGTGTCTCTATAAAAATCTGTAAGTGTTAGATTTACCAAAATTTATACAAATCGTGCTGCGGTGACCTATAACAATGCTTATCGAATAAACCATTTAAGTTCTATCGCGTTTTAAATAACTTAAAGCCATACGCTATAATAATAAAGAATATTTTCTATTTTCTTGTAAAAAAAACTATAAGTGCTGGATTCACCAAATGTTGTGATAAAATGACGTAAAGTAATATACGTACCAAATTTCAGCACATTCAAACACAGTGTTTAGATGCTATCGTGTTCTCGTTCACACACACATACACAGATGCAAACACATATAAATAGCACCATCATAAAAAATAGCAAAAAAGGGCTTCAAAAAGTATAGATACACGAAAATCTCGAGGTTCAATTTTTGTCATGCTAGAGTACTTTCCTTAAGTATATACATTCGGAAAATGGAAATTAAAAATAAATACTCAAGATTCAAGTTAATAGTGTCGATCCCTGTTTAAAGATTAAGAATTAAATTAACTTCATTTGATTTACATCAGTTGTGAAAAAAATATTTTTTTTTATTTGTTATTGTTTTTTTTAATGATATAAATAATAATTATTTTTTCATTAGAATTAAGTTAAAGTAATAAATTCTATGCGTGATGGGAAATATGCTACACACAGTTAATTCAAGAAAATTTAGAAATTCACATAAGTCTGTATTTAAAAGTATTTGATTTTAAAATATTTTCAGTAAAACTGTAAAAAATTACACAGATTTTTTTCTTTTTTTAGAAGTTTAATTCTTACGAAATAAATTAAAATTTATTTTTTAAATACATCTTCAGATTTTTATATATTCAGAGACATACATTTATTCATTACCTTATATTTTAACCCTGTTTTTTTTATTGTTTTCTTTCCTTTTCTTTTTATTTTTTTTAACAAAATGCCCATCACTGATATGTAGTTTTGAAAATAAAGTATAAATCAATTGATCCCAAACACATTTCGACTTTGAATACAGTCTATAATTTCCAATATTAAAATCAATGGGGATATATTAAATGTAAAATTGAAAGTAAACATTTCATTTTTATATAATTTTTTAAAGATAAGGTTTCTTTCTTTCTTTTATTTATTTATTTATTTTTCCTCATAAGGACGATAGAACTTTTGCTTTCGTACAAAATAAACCCCTTCAAAGTTTTTCCTTTTTCAATAAATTAAAAAATATATATATTAAAAACATGTTTTAAAAACATGTTTTAAAAACATTTAAAATAAAATTGAGTGTAAAGGGGAAAATCAATTTTAAAAAATAAGCATAAGAAACGTAAATATATATTTTAAGAAATTTATTTTATTTTTATTTTATTTATTTATTTATTATTATTATTATTATTATTCGTTCCTTTTTTTCTTTCTTTCTTTTTATTTTATTTTATTTTATTTTATTTCCGTATATTAAGACCAAATGAAAAAAAAAATGTTTCCCTTTGTCCTATCGCATTAATTTAAGTATACATATATATTTATTTAAAATAAACTTGAGAAAATTTTTTTAAAGAAATTAATAAATCAATAAAATGACCGTTGCTCAGCACCACAGTTACCGTCTGTCTTTATATAAAAAAACAGACTAAAAAATGGACTGTTGGCCTAAATAAAATTCCGTTTTGTTCAGAAATTTGTAACTATTCCTTAGAAAACAAAATCTGGCTTTGTTTTCTTTTAGTTTTACATGTTAATACCCTTTTTTATATTTAATAAGAAAAAGTACTGCTTTCATAAAATCTTTCAAAATTTAACCCTTAAATACCGTGTGTTGCATTTCGGCAACATACCCAATTTGGTCTTCTACAGTATTATTAGATTGATACTGAAGCTTTAAAGCTTCATGTTTGCCGATTGACTGGAAATTGATTTTTAAATCTAAACTACTTAAATCTAACATACTTAAAATAAAGTATGATTTTTACTTTCTCTTACCCATAGGGTCGAGAAAGTATTGTTTTAGGGCAAAACTTTCGAACATGAGTTTTTGTTATATTTGCATGTTCTGAGGCCCCCTGAACACGAAAATAATGTCTTTAGCGAATGGTCTGTGTGTATGTTATCAGCATATCTCAAGAACACATAGTAGCAAAAATTCCAAACTCGGTATTCTAAATGTGTATCATATAGGGATGCTACGGTAAGCTTTTCGTTGAGATCAAGCAAATGGTTCGTGTACAGGGACAATCAAGAGAATTCTAATACATTACGTCTATGGGGGAAATTGCAGGAAAGTAGAGTTTAACGTCTATAGACTGCACTAAACCAAATGAAACGAATATATATTTTTTGTAATAGAGATAATCAACTGGGAAAAAAAATTGCATGTAGGAGACTAATATATATATATATATATATATATATATATATTTAATAGAGATAGTCAACTGGCAAAAAAAAAAAGTGTATGTATGAGCCTCGCCTCCCCCCTCGATGGGAGTAAATTTTCATGATGTGTATCCCTCGCCAATACCTTTAAAAGGAATGGCTGAACCATCGATCTGCGATAATTTAAAAGAAAGTTATCTATTTTTTTCATTTTTAACATTTTTTTTGAAGTAATATCGAGAATAAATACAACTTTTTTTGGATATTTAGTCTTATACTACTTCTCTAATATGGAAATCCTCTGATTATCAAAAAAGATAATTTGTTTAAATAATAATTTTAATAAATTATTTTTTAATAACCGAATTAAATTCTATATAAATGTGGGTGCATTAAGGAAAAGGGGGGTTGAGGGGGCGGTAGCCCCCCTCACACAGAACTAATTATCATATAAAACTGTTCCGAAGCCTAATTTGAATTGTTTAACATAGGTTTACATAACAGTACTCGTTATCTTACCTCTTAATCTCCAACCTGTATTTATAGTATTAAATTTCTGGGTAAGAAAAAGTCGTGTGAGTGACACACCAGATTTAAAGTGTTTTTCTCATGATTTATTTAATAGATATTAGAATAAAAATTTTTAAATTGATGTAAAAAATAATCAGACATTTAAGGGTTAATTTTCAATGGAATTACACGTTTTGGGGATGCCAGAACAAGATTTGACTATTATTTGAAAATGTCTGCTCGTCTATGTGTGATAAAGATATTTTATGACAACTCTATCTCAGGAACTGTTATACAAATTTTCCCGTAAATTATATGCAGTAGTACTTTCACACAAATAACTAACTATTAATTTTGCATAAATACCGTCCAACAGCGTAGCCATACTATTTTTTCTAAATTTTTAATATGACAGTATAAGACAAATTTTATTATAAATATGCACAATCAAAAATATTTTTGACGAAGGATTTTGAAATAAAAAGGAAGTTATTATGATAGTCGTAATCAACTAATCAAAATTTTTTATATGTATTAGTTCTTTATGTGTATTTTTGTATTTATATTGTATGCAAAAATTTTGTGTATACGTCTTCTTCCCTGGTAGAATGTACCCTCGATCTAGGAGATAAAGTTTATGAAAAGACTTTCATCAAAGGAATTCGTCAATACTTGTAAAACGAAATGTCAAACTATAAATATAACGGTTAAACTATAGATATGTGTTTGTCAGTAGAGAAAAAAAATTGACATTCTTTGTTTACTGCTGTATATCTCTTGAATGAAAACCCTCTGCATTTATTATGGTCAAGAAATTTAAAAAATAATAGTTGTTTAATAAATAATTTCTACTGCAGAAATTTTTATAGGAAACTATAAAAGAAAGTCCTGTACTGGCCACAATATGCTTCTTTTTATGTTCAAGGAAACAATTTTATTTATTCATCTATATATTTTTGGAGGCTCTTGGGTTTACATAATAATATACTGTAATAACAACACAGTATTAAAATGTAAGACACAATAGCTATAGAAAAATATTTAAAGACAGACCACTTTTAATACGTTTATATATGTCTTCCGACATTTAAAGTAAAACGTACTACTTAAACATTACTTAACGCTGTTCATTTATCCTTCTATTTAACTATTATTTGCTTAAGATTTTATGAATTCAAGCGAAGAATTTCCCGTCGCTGTTGAAATTTCTGATGTTATAAAACATCTAATTTAAATTTCAATTACGCTGCATCCGTAAAATGAAAGTAATATCCATCATTTTTACGATGAAATATTTCTGTTACCTGTTTTAATAAATCTTGAATGACGTTTAATTAAAGAATATAATGTGATTTTATTAGTACATATTATAGTATGTTCCATAAAATGTACTTAACCTAGAGATGTTGATTTTTAATCTATTCAGATTTTAATGTTGTATTTTGTTCTGTACTGAGGTCATATTTACTTTAACATTCTTAGAAATATTTTTGTAAGAAATATCATTAAGTTTTAAATTAAATATTTAAAATACTTTTAACTTTCTTATACCATAATTGTATTTTATTTGTATTTGTTTAAGTGAAATTTCTTTTTAACTCGCTTTTATTAGCTTCACTTGTATGTATGTATGTAGGTATGTAGGTATGTTTGTATGTATGTTTGTAACTGCTCTGGGAGCAAACAAAAAATTTATATTGTAAAAAAATACTTTCCCTACGTGAACGATGTGGCGTTGAGGTAAGGCGCCGCACTGCGAACCTAAAGGTCCAGTGTTCGATCACCGTCAGGGGAGATTTTTTTTAAATGTTTTTTGTTTAATTCAAAGTTATTTTAATTAAAGATTTAAATGTAAGTAAATATTATGGTGTGTCACTCACACGATTTTCTCTTACCCTGCATTTTAATACTAAGATGAATATTTTGTGCTTTTTTAGTTCACATTTCAATAAAAGCGTGTTCTTTAATTTTTTAAAACTATAATATTATTAAATGTAATTTCAACATTTATCTAAGTTATGTAATTAAGTTCTCGCAAAATTTACATACACCCCGCGACAAAAAGATAGGTACAAAGTGTTTTTTGTTTGGTTTTTCATAAAATAACATTATCTAAATTGCGCTTATCATTTATTATTATCATAAAATAACCCTACTCCCGGACTAATTTTTTTGTTTTATGACTAATTTAGAAAAATTGTAAGACTAGAATTTTTCTAATTTAAGACTACACACCGCGACAAAAAGATAGGAACAAAGAGTTTTTTTTTTTTAATTTTTGAATATGATTATTTTGAATATGAATATTTTGAATAGGATTAAAATATTTAATATGTTTTTGATATGATAATATTTTGTTATGATAATAAATGATCAGCACAATTTAGATAATGTTATTTTATGAAAAATTAAAAAAACCCTTTGTTCCTATCTTTTTGTCGAGGAGTGTAGTCTTAAATTTGAAAACTTTTAGTCTTAAAACTTTTCTAAATTAGTCTTAAAACAAAAAATTGTCCGGTAATAGTGTTATTTTATAATAATAATAAATGATAAGCACAATTTAGATTATTTTATTTTATGAAAAATCAAAGAAAAAACCCTTTGTACCAATCTTTTTGTCGCGGGGTGAATATCTTCTATTTTTACGTTATTATTCTTTATTTGGAGAATTAAAATACGGTTATTTCATTTCCTATACATACGGTTTTCTATGATTTATAAATCAGGGGTGTTTGCGCTCCGGATTTTTTATTTCCCAGCAGCAAATTTTTAACAGTGATATTATTAGTAGTTTTTTAGTAATGTTTATGAATTAAATATAGCCAAAAATGCAATTCGTAATTACTGGTGGGAAATAAAATAAAAAATCCGGAACGCAAACACACCTAATGAATTATCTATGAATACATAATATTATGGATACTTTATACTAAAATCACCATAATAATCTTAATTTTAAATTTGAGTATGAATTTTAAATCACTTCCATTATTTAAATAAATATTTCTTTAAAAAGTATTATCATAATGGCTTTGGATTTTAAAATAAATTTAACATTTTTATGTTTGGACAAATATTGTTTTATTAAAAAACGGAAGAAATCCACGATAAACCTCTTAATATATCTTTATATATATATTTCTTTTGTGCGTGTGTATGTCACTGAACTCCTCCTAAACGGCTGGACTGAGTTTAATGAAATTTTTTGTGTGTCTTCAGGTGGATTCGAGAATGGTTTAGATTTACAAATGAAAGTTGTAACTTAATTAGTTCTTTCTTAATTAATTTTTAACCAACTCTTTCAACAACTTTTCCACCTAGATGGCGTGAGTTGTCGTAAACACGATGTCAGAATTTATTTAATGTTGAAATGAAAAATGAATTTTTAACCGTATCTTACGAAGTGTTTAAAATATTTTTTCAAAGTTAATATTTTAGAATCGTAAACACGATGTCAGAATTTATTTAATGTTGAAATGAAAAATGAATTTTTAACCGTAAGTGTTTAAAATATTTTTTCAACATTAATATTGTTAAAATGTTAAAATTAGTTAAAATGGTATATTCTTTTAAAAAAGTCGTGAATATCCGACGGAGTTATTTTATGTTAAAATGAAAAATGAATTTTTAGGCTATTATTATTTGTGCAGATGGAAAATGTACTAAAAGTTTTCCGAAAAATTTCACGATCACAAATGTTGACGGATATCCAATATATCGTCGAAGAAATCCCGATAATGGCGGACAATCTTATCATCTATGGCGGTCATCTATGTCAACAACATAGATATTGACATTGATAACCGTTGGGTGGTCCCATATTCGCCTCTGCTGAGCAAAACATTCAATGCTCATATTAATAGCAAGAAATTCAAACTTCTTCACACACCATAAATTTTAAATCAGCACAACCGGTTTCGAAAGGACGTAGCCTTTCTTCATCAGGTGCAAACACGTGCAACTGCCTTGGAGGCAAAAGCAAGACTGAAAGCAGGACAAAATCCAGAGGGGGAGGAGCAACACAAGCAACCAATAGGAAGCAACATGCAGGACAGGACCAATCAGAGAGGAACACACGTACACACACACCACAAAATGAGGAGGGAGGAAAGGAGTAAACAATTATTATTTTTTTTTTTTCAATAATATTAAACTAATAAGTAAAATTATAAAATTTATCCATTAATTATTATTATTTTTATTTAAATTAGAATTATTTTATTATAACTAATATGATGTTATAAACATAATGAAGGGAATTATTTAATTGAATTAAACAAATTTTTCCAGGCTGTAGACAGCAAAGTGTAATCACATTTTTTATTGACAATTTTATCACTTTGTTTAATTCAATTAAATAATTTCCTTCATTATGTTTATAACATTATATTAGTTATAATAAAATAATTCTAATTTAAAAAAAAAAAATAATTAATGGATAAATTTTATTAAATTTACTTATTAGTTTAATATTATTGAATAATAATAATAATAATAATTGTTTACTCCTTTCCTCCCTCCTCATTTTGTGGTGTGTGTGTACGTGTGTTCCTCTCTGATTGGTCCTGTCCTGCATGTTGCTTCCTATTGGTTGTTTGTGTTGCTCCTCTCCCTCTGGATTTTGTCCTGCTTTCAGTCTTGCTTTTGCCTCCATGGCAGTTGCACGTGTTTGCACCTGATGAAGAAAGGATACGTCCTTTCGAAACCGGTTGTGCTGATTTAAAATTTATGGTGTGTGAAGAAGTTTGAATTTCTTGCTATTGTCTGTACGCCAGTTTTTTTAATTTATTTTTGGTGCTCATATTAATGTTCAGTTTTGCAATTCAGTGAAGAGCATCAAATACATTTGCAAGTATGTCAATAAAGGCAGTGATATGGCTGTATTTAAAGTTGAAAATACCAATGTGAATGCTCCTCCGGTGAATAACAACGATGAAATAACACTTTACCAAATTGGCCGGTACGTCAGCTCCAATGAAGCTGTTTGGCGAATCTTTGGTTTCCTAATTCATGAACGGGATCCAGCAATTCTTCATTTAGCCGTCCATCTTGAAAATGGCCAGCGCGTATATTTCACGAGCGAGACAGCGATTGATCGTGCTATAAATCCACCAAAAACTGCACTCACCGAATTTTTTGAATTGTGTAATCGTGCGGATGCTTTTGGTGCTTTTGCACAGACATTACTCTATTCAGAAGTACCACGCTATTTCACATGGGCTCCAACAAAAAAATGGATGCCCCGCAAGCAAGGCATGCCGATTGATGCATGTCCCGGTTTATTCAAATCAAACATCTTGGGGAGAGTATTTACAGTCAATCCAAGGCAGACTGAGTGCTTTTATCTTCGACTGTTATTGGTTAATGTCATCGGCCCTTTGTCATTTCAAGATTTACGTAAAGTGAATGGACAACAGTATCCAACGTATAAGGATGCATGCCTTGCACTCGGCTTGCTGGAAGACGAGAACCAGTGGGAGTGTATGCTTGCTGAAGTAGGACTGAACTGTACAGCAAAACAAATTCGTCTACTATTCGCTTTAGCGTTGACTACATGTTTCCCGGCCAGAGCAGAGACATTATGGGATAATCACAAAGATTCAATGACTAATGATATATTGCATCAACATCGTTCACGGTGCAATGATCTAACGATAGTATTCAGTGACGCTATGTACAATGAAGCATTAATTGCTATTGAAGATCTTTGCATTATCTTTGCCAACTTACCACTCAGTCATTTCGGTATGCATTCAACAAATCGAAATGCATCTGATTTAATAAGCACTGAATTGAATCGTGAACTACAATACAATGCTGTAGAAATGGCAGCGATTGTTGCTCGCAATGTCCCACTAATGAATGAAGAACAAAGAACCACTTACGACCGCAGGACAAGGTGGAATCTTTTTTTTTTTTTTTTTTTTTTTTTTTTTGGGAGGGGGGTTGCACCAGGTGGAACTGGCAAAACATTCCTTATTTCGCTAATTCTCGCCGAAATACGATCAAATAATGGCATCGCATTGGCTGTTGCATCATCTGGCATTGCGGCAACTTTATTGGATGGAGGCAGAACAGCTCATTCATTATTTAAACTGCCACTAAATATTCAAAATAACCCAGACGCAGTGTGCAACATAAAAAAAAACAATCGTCCATGGCCACAGTGCAGAAATAGTGTAAAATTCTTATCTGGGATGAATGCACCATGGCACACAAACATTCCATTGAGGCGTCGAACAGGACATTGAAAGATATAAAAAACAACGACAAACTATTTGGCGGCACTCTTTTACTCTTTTCAGGTGATTTCAGACAAGCACTTCCCGTTATTCCGCGTTCAACATACGCTGATGAGATCAACGTGTGCTTAAAATCATCGTCATTGTGGCGTAATGTTGAAAAAGTACAACTGAAAGTAAATTTGTGCGTTCAAAAGCTTCAAGATCCATCCGCTGAAACATTCTCAAAACAATTGTTAGATATCGGCGATGGAAAAGTTACTACAGATGAAACTGGATGCATAAAATTACCGACCGATTTCTGCACAATCATTGATTCTCAAAATGCTCTTATTGACCAGATATTTCCCGATGTACACAGACGATACACAAATCATGAGTGGCTGGCAGAAAGAGCAATTTTAGCAGCAAAAAATGTGGACGTCAACGAATTGAATCTCAAGATACAACATTTGTTACCAGGAGACTTGGTGTCATACAAATCTAATGATACAGTTTGCGATGCCACCGAAGCTGTAAATTATCCAACAAAGTTTTTAAACTCATTGGATCTACCAGGCATGCCACCGTATATTTTACAACTGAAGGTTGGATCTCCGGTTATTTTGCTTCGTAATTTGAACCCACAACGGTTGTGCAACGGCACACGATTAGTCATAAAAAAATTAATGAAAAATGTTATCGAAGCCATCATTTTAAATGACAAATTCCGATGTGAAAATATATTACTACTGCGAATCCCTATTATACCACAGATGTGCCAATTCAATTTAAACGCCCTCAATTTCCAATTAGATTGGCATTTGCAATGACTATCAATAAGTCTCAGGGCCAAACGATGTCTGTCTGTGGCTTAGATTTGAGCACATCATGTTTTTCACACGGACAATTATACGTGGCTCTCGAGTGGGCAAACCATCCAGTTTGTTTGTATTGGTGAAAGATGGGATAACAAAAAATATTGTACACTCTGTTGCATTAAGGGATTGATTTTTTTTTTTAGTAATATTGTTATAAGTAGCGATATGTATATAATTTTAAACAATCAATTTTAATAAATTAAAAAAATAAATGATTGGTGTTTTGTTATTTTTATATTCTTTCACCGTTCATAGCCCTCCATACATCTTCCACTTATATACCGCATCCTTACACACTTACAATAAGTTAGTTATTTTTTTCTAGCAAAATATTCTCTAGAAATAATTTATATGACAAAACAACGTTTGTCGGGTCAGCTAGTATATATATATATATATATTGTATAAATATCTTAAGTACTACGGCAGCACTAGTGCGACGTTAAACCCAACCTGCATACCTACCTTAAGTCTCATGATGATTTACTTATTTATTTATTTATTTATTTATTTTGCGTTTCCAAAGAACCCTTGCATTACTTACAAATAAAGAAGTTTTTTTTTTCTTCATCTCTTCATTCAAAATATATACCAATTTTATAAAATCTAAAAATCAGGGAAAATAAATAAGGAAAACATAATGTCGAAGAAAATATATTTCTTTCATTCTACCTTTTTTATTTAAAGATATATCAAATCAAATGTCATAGGTGTCACAAAATCTAAAGTCTATTTGAGTGGCAAATGTTAAATATATCATGAAGTGCAAAAGGTTTTTCAAACCCTGTCAAAGTTAGGTATAACAGTTTCTATTCTTTTCTTAAATAAACTCATTTAATACATTTTTTTAATAGTTGTAGTATTTAAAAAAATGATAAAATGATGCTAAAACTATATATTTGCTCTGCCTATTTACATTTAACATTAAAATATAGTTTTTTTTTTTTTTTTTTTTTTTTTTTTAATATATTAATAATGGTACAAATTTAAAATATCAATTTATTTAGTATGTGACATTAAAAAGAATAGTAGTAAGAACTGGATGAAATTATTCGTAATCAAAATAAACTTTAAAAAAATATATTTAAATTTTATTTCTATGTAAATGTATAAATTATAATAATGTACTATCAAACCACCCAAGCAACATAATAACACAACAAGTTAAATCTTCCTTCCAAGATTCCGTTCAAAAATGACTGCACCTTTTCCCTAAAACATTTAAACCCGTTGATCCAAGTACAGTTTCTAAGCAGAACGCTAGAAACCTTCGCAAGCTCAAAAATCTTATACGAAAACTTAAGCGAGATGTTCCCATATTTTGTATTAAACTACATTTGTTATTTACTGAAAGAAAATGCAGAAATTCAGTAGTTCACCAATTCGATAATTTCCCCTGGTGGAAAGCAACATTTAATGTATTCCGGAGTAGTTTTAACCACGCCTTTATTTCGCCCCATTTCATTTATAGAAAAAAATTCTACAATATATAGCTTTGATAAAATAGGAAAAAATTACTTTTAAAAAAATAAATGGTATAGAATAAAGGCGGGGCTAAAAATACTCCGAAATAAATTAAAATGTTGGCATCTATGCACACCCTCCAGGGGATGTAAATTTAGATTAATATTTTCTTCAAAATAATTCTTCAATACTTTTAAAATGAATGGTTAAATTGGAAATATATTGGATAAATTGAAGATATCTATAAACTTAAAATTAAATAATCGATTTTTTTTTCAATTTTAACAATAATAATAATAATAAATAAACACTAAATAAATAAATACATTTTAATCAGTAGAGAAAAGATAATTGACTTTCTTTGGATAATTACTGTTATACTTTTCTCGGATAAAAATCGTCTGCACCTATCATCGTAAATAATTTTAATAAATAATATTTTAATAAATAATTTGTACTACATAAATTCGTATATTAAAACATGGAAGACATTTTATGTTGGATAAAACATGCTGGTTTAAATTAATTTATTTTTTCAACTAAATTTCAAAGTTTTTTAATACTTGAATAGCCAATTAATAATACAAATTCATTATTGGTAAAATTAAAATATTTACACTTATGTCTAAAACAATATTTTTCCAGTATCAAAGTTAGTGTGAAACTGGCAAAAAATTGGAGAAACAAAATTTATGCTCATACATTACTTCACTCCCTTCCATCATATAAAGTGAATATAAACAAATATAACATAGTACGTAATATAATATGTTTATTTAAAAATATATTTTGTCATAGAGATGTAGTTAGTTTTCTGCATTATATATATATATATATATATATATATATATATATATAATTAAGAAATTTAGAACGTTATAAATTTTAACTAATAATAGATACCAGGTCACGAAAAATAAAAAAAATATTTAGATGCCCTGTCGGGCATGTTAGTCTGAGAGATACATGTCCGAATTAAACTTTTACATGCTCAAATATCTTATTCAAATGCATATTAATAAAAAACATTTACATAGCTAGTGAAAATAATTTAACAGCATTATACCTATAGTGGCATTGTCATACTTGCCAACATACTAATTATTATTCGGTAGTATTGTCAACCTCGCCTTTTTTTCACACATGTATCTTTTTAGAGTATTTTTCTTCTTATTTAATCGTAATTGTATTTGGAGAATATTACTCTAAAGATTTACTGGTGTCAAAAAAGGGCGGGACTAACAACACTACGGAATATTAATTAGGATATTGACAAGTATGCATTGTTTATTTCATTTTAATTTAAGTCAATGTCAAAGTCAAGACATTATATTTTAACACATTTTATTTTCGAAAAATTTCTTTTGATTAAATATTTGCATGCCCAGCTAGGCATGCAAGAAGGAAAATATACATGCCCTGTTTGAATTTTTACATGCTCCGGGCATGTCGGGTTATATAATTTTCATTATACATTTTTAATACAGTTTCGTTATTTTTCGTTATACATTATTAAAACAAACAACACTCAAATAAAAGTTATTTTAAATTAATTTAAATGTCAGCATTCATATTTTTTTACTATTTTCATTTACATTTTTTAATTAAATGATCATATACATTTTGAGAGATTAAATTTTAACGAAATACTTACGCTAATGTTTACTGATTTATATATATATATATATATATATATATATATATATATATATATATATATATATATGCGTGTGTGTGTGTTTAAATCTAAGTAAGCTTAGATTTAAACACACACACACACATTTATTAAGATAAATACCTATCCAAATAGAATTCACCATTGTTCAATTAAAGGTTTCGGGAAGAAAGTTTCTATATTTTATTTTTATAAAGTAAACTTACTTAATTCTATAAAGTATACATAAGTTAAATTGACACAAAGGAAAATTTAAAGTTGAATTTGTTAATTTTAATAAATCTTAGTAAAGTCTTACACAAAATGTAAAATTAATAAAAACATTAAAAAGTATTTTTGTAAAAAATTAATCAAAATATTTTTATTGCAATTTTAATTAATAAAATAACAAACAAAATTACGAATTTGTATGAGTTGTGAAAGTGTTTATTTTCATTTAAGATTAATAAAATATAAATATCCATTAAAAATTAATACTTAAAACAAATCAAATTTCCAGTGGAAAATACAGGTTCTTATTATCTTCAATTTAATTAAATACACCGCGTGAAACTCATTAATAAATTTTAAATACTGAATAAATCGCAATCGAAGAATAATAAACCGCATAAATTCAAAATTTTTCATGTCATATTTAATTGAAAATTTTCATTAGGAAAGGAAATGCTTTACTGAAAGTTTAAAAGTCCAAGAATTTAAATTGCAAATTAAACTAGTTGTAATAATTGTTCATTAGCCTTACATTTCCTTATGATAAAATTAAATATGGAGAAAAGAAGTTTCAAGTGTATTCTTCATTCTTGAAATAAAACTCAAGAAAGTATTACAAATAAATTTTGATACGGAAAAAATAATTTATTAATATTGAGATCATTCATTTATTTATATGGGAGTATGAGTATCTATATATATATAAATGAATGTTTGTCTCTATGTCCTTTATAAAATCGTAAACGGCTTGACCGATTTCGATCATTCTTTTTTTGTTTTTTTTCCTTATAGGTCAGGGATGGTTTAGGGAAAAAAAAATTGAAAAAATAAAAAATTTGAAAGAAGATATTAAATAAAAACTCCATTTTAACTTTAAAATGAAGAAAAAAGAAAAATAGATTTGATGCCAAAATAAACAAAATTCACGTTTATTTATTTTTCTCCGGAAATAAAATATTTTTATTTCGCGTGATAAATAATAAAAATTAGAAAAAAAATTAATATTCTATGAAAATATTCGCGTGTAAATAAATATTTTCATAGAGATACTTGGTATTAGCTTAAAATTTTTATTTAATTGAGTAGTACTTACTTTTCTTTTCTTCAGTGAAACAAAATTCTTCGTTTTAATTGATACTTTATATGTAACTTATAAAGGTTCTTTTATGTTTTCACCTTGATTGTAAATAGTAATAATTTCGAATTTATTAGAATTTTTTATTTTGTATATATCATAAAAGTTTTTTTTTTTTTTTTTTTTTTTTTTTTTGTATGGAACAGCTTTAGTTAATTTGGCACCGAAGTACCTCGGATGTTTCTCGCCAAGGTAATTTGAAAATCGGAATCTTCTTCTATCTTATCTCATGTGATGATCTTCAGCAAAGTGTTGTGCATGAGTCTACGAAGGTTTCTGAGTTGGTAAGACCAATCTTTATTCAAACGCCTTTCTCGCGAAGTTTACGTACAATTATGCCTCTAAAGCGACAAGCAATTGGCCGATCTACACCTCAAGCACGGAAGAAAAGAGCATTACGAGCCTCAGAATTAGGCGAGCAACGAGCATTAAGGCTGGAAAATCTTAGAGTGCATGACGCTGAGACCCGTTCGTCTGAATCATCTGAACAACGAGAAGTGAGGTTAGAAAATGATCGAATACGTACTACTCAGGCACGTTCATCTGAGACAACTGAACAACGGGAAAGAAGGCTGCAAAATGTTCGAATAAGCACCGCTCGATCAAGACGAACACTGCACGCTGATTTAAATCTTGGTGGATTCCATTATCTATATATATATAAATGAATGTTTGTCTGTATGTCCTTTATAAAATCGTAAACGGCTTGGCCGATTTCGATCATTCTTTTTTTGTTTTTTTATCCTTATAGGTCAGAGATGGTTTAGGAAAAAAAAATTGAAAAAATTCGCCCCCCAAGGGGGGGGGAGGCAAAACGTGAATTCAAAAAATCCTTCATATCTCAAACAAAAAAAACAGATATCCGTAAAATTTTTGCTTTAAAATATAGCTTATATAAATGTCTAAAAACCAATTTCTGGAATTTTCGAAATTCGGTCCCCAAGGGGGGGACAAAACGGGATTTCACATGCGTAAAACGCGATTTTGCGTAATCCTATATATCTCAAACAAAAAAAAAACAGATATACGTGAAATTTTTGCTATAAAATATAGCTAATACAAATATCTAAAAACTAATTTCTGGAATTTTAAAAATTCATCCCCCAGGTGGGGCAGCAGAGGCAAAGACAATTAGAAATACAGCTAGGCCTTTCAAAATTGGTACAGATAGGTTTCAATAGCCTGCAAGTCGAATGGGGATATTTTCGAAAGTGTAAAGTTATTAGGAGGGGAGAGAAGGGGGAGGGGAAAAGGGGGGCAAAAAAAATAAAAATAGAGTTAGATCGTTCAAATTTGGTATATAGAGGTTTTCGATACTTACAAATCGATTGCGGATATTTTCGAATTTGTAAAATTATTAGGAGGTGCGGGAAGGGGGGGGCTATGGGCGAAAACAAATAGAAATACAGTTAGGGCATTCAAAATTGGTACAGATAGGTTTTAAAGGCCTGCAAGTCGAATGGGGATATTTTCGAAAGTGTAAAGTTATTAGGAGAGGCGATAAGGGGGGAGGGGATGGGGGGTCAAAGAAACAAAAATAGAGTTAGATCGTTCAAAAGTGGTAAACAAATGGTTTTCGATACTTAAAATCGAATGCGGATATTTTTGAATTTGTAAAATTATTAGAAGGGGCGGTAAGGGGGGCTATGGGCAAAAACAAATAGAAATGCAGTTAGGCCGTTCAAAATTGGTACAGATTGGTTTTAGAGGCCTGCAAATCAAATGGGGATATTTTCGAAAGTGTAACGTTATTAGGAGGGACGGGACGGGGGCGGAGGGGCAAAAAAAATAAAATAGAGGTAGATCATTCAAAATTGGTACATAAAGATTTTTGATATTTACAAATCGATTGCGGATATTTTCGAATTTGTAAAATTATTAGGATAGACGGGAAGAGGGCGAAGGGGGAAAATAACAGAAATAAGAGTTAGAGCATTTTGGGAATTTTTTCCGAAGGCAGTGATAACCGGGTGCGACATTTTTCCTAATCAGATTTTATTTCGCTTTTTTTTTCACGTGATAAAAATTAATGCAATTTTGTAAATTCAGTAATTATAGTGATTCATTTTAAAATAGGGTCCAGCGAAGCGGGCGAAGCCTGCTAGTTGTTTATAAGAAATTTATTTTAGTTGAAAAAATATATGTATGTATATGCATGTATTTAAATATAGTATGTATTATTTTTATTATTAAACACTTGTCTTAAACAAAACTACGATTAATAAGTACAAAATTTTAAATATACACCATAAAATGCAAGAATTCTCAACAATTGTCTCGGGTCGAAAGAAATACGACCCTTCGTCAGGCAAACAAAGAAGGCACTGGTGCTGCAAACAAGACAAGTGCGTTCCGTCTTTGTTGCGAGTTCTTGCATTTTATGATGTTTATTCAGAGTTTTATACTTATTATTTTTAAACGACAGTTCCCTGGCAATTTTTGTAAGAATTACTATTAACTTCAGAAATAAAAAAATGACATTTATTTAAAGAATATGTACTTTAATTTTTGCATTGTGTGTTATATATATTCTTACAAAATCAAAGAAATTTTTTATATTTATTAAAATGTTTCCAGTCGAAAAAATATAAATAATGAATGAGATGATAATATATACTCGTCCCGTTACCGTATCTGCCAACTCCTTCGAACATTTAACACCACTATTTTATAACAATTAATTTTGTCTTATGCAATTGCAGTATTTTATTGTTTAAATAAGTCAAAACCTTTATTAAAATAGTGGTGCTAAAAAAAAAAAAAAATGTGAGGGTTGGCAGCTATGGGTTAATATTAGTTTACGATTTTCCGACTATTGTATTGTATACTGGAATATAGAGTAATTTAAATGTTTAAATTTAATTTAAATTTAAATTGTAATTTAAATTTAAATGTTTATCATATCCCAGCAAAACTTATACTGACGGGCTCGTTATGGCCTACTGCTGGCATCCTGCACTTGCCATCAGTTGCCGGTTGCCCCATATAACTCCAGCAGCGGGCCTTTTATGGCTGCCAGCAGTGATGGAAGCCTAAAGCAAAATGGTCGGTGGCCCAGAGGTGGCACAAACACAGATGGCCTTATGCAGGCTATCACCACACGGCCAACCTCATGTTTTTCATGTTGTGGCCACAAATTATTATGCCATAACCAATTTGTATGCATAGAGGGCGCTGTGATTCTTTTTCTGTTCATTTGAAATTCCCTCGCTTTCCGCCATTTCATACGAGGTTGTTGTTCGTTAATGTAGTCTGCGGGTGCGTCTTCGAGGTTGAAAATCTTGTAAAAAGAATATATGAGTAAGTAATTCCACTATTAATTTGTTTTTGTATTATTTTTTAAATACTATTTTTTAAAAATGTTTCACTCTAAAGCCATTGTTATAACAAAAGGATTTCTAGAAATATATAACAATTATCCAGTTGATCCGTTTTAGTAAATTATGATAGTCGCTAACCTTCTAGTATTTTATCATTGTTATTATTATTTTAATTGATTTAATAAAATAAAAATTATGGATTTTATTTTATATATTTATGTTATATGCACGGGAGAAAGTTATTAGAACAATTATAACTATTTATAGTTTATGTTTTATTTATTTTTTCTTCCTTCAGTGTAGTTAAGAAGAAAGCATTAGATTAGGGAAAATTTTCGACATCCGGTTTTCGATAGATTTTGCACGTTTTGGGTTGTTCTCATGAACATAATTTGAAAAATTGTCTGTCTGTCTCTTTGTGTGCGCTCAAAAATTTATGAAAGTGATAGTAGCCTAAAAAGTTTACTTCTTCCGCTTTTTTTTTCCTTTTAATGTACAAACATTGCTTCCTCCACCCCTGAGGGAGAAGTATATCAGATAGAGTAAATTTCCAATATGAGGGCTTGGGGACAAAATTTCTCGGGACAAAATATCGTAGACGTAAATGAATACAAAGTAAAAAGAGTTGGTAATTATTAGTAATGATGTATAAAATTTCATGACAACACATACCTTAGTCAGAGCACTGACATTCTGACAAACCTACAATAAATTTTTTTATAAATTTTACTTAAAGAAGTTTAAAAACTATATTTATTTATTTTTTGTCAGAATTAGTCATAATGAATTCAATCGTGCTTATTAATTTTAAAACTTTTAATTCAAGTTTGTGAACAGTGTTCAGCTTTAATGTCAACAATGATGTACACGATTTTTAAAATGTATTTTGAATAGTGAAAAGCAAAAGATAGAATAACTTAAAAATAAACATAGATAAAATAATGAAATTCAACTCTATGATTTATTTAATTATTTATTTTAATTAATTAATTAATATTTATAAGGCCCTGTGGCCCCCCTCCAGAGATCACGCGTCACACAAAATCAAATTTTCAAATAGATCCTACTATTTTTTTGACGCGAGATTTTGTCCGGCGAGATTTTGTCCCGCGATATTATGTCCGGATCCCAATATGAGTATTTTTGAAAAAAAATTCGTTAATATCTTTAAACGAACGTTATATTATACATCTGTGATATTTTAAAGCAAATTTATTGATTTTATTATTTTTAACAAAAACTAGTATGTCGTGGCACCACAAAACATGCTTTTATATTTTTTATTATGTAAATTTGCGTAGTGCAAATAATTTGTTAAAATCATTTTCCTGAATGCATGGAAACGATTTTCATTTTAGAACAGTGTTTGTCAATAATAATAATAATAAATGAATTTTGTGCCAACTTCTGAAAAAATGACTTTTTCTTCTTCTTCTTTTTTTTTTTTTTTTTTTTTTTTTTTTTTTAATAATTTATAACTTTGTTTTAATTTACCACAAATTTAATTCAGTCATTTACTTGAAAGTTATTGATGAGTTTCTTTTGAAAAATATCACCACTGAAAATTTGAAGGGCGAGCGATTCCTCAACTTATACAAAAAAAGTTTCCTGGTTAGTTGTTAACAAGTGAAATTGTTTTTCTTGAATTTTTGCATGCGTGAGAAATCCTACACACTAAATCAGAACAGAAAGCCATCTGTACTTCTTTCATAAAACAACAACAAAATGTAACTGATAATTGCTGAGTCAGCGTTGGTTGGGTTACTGGGCAGAGAGGAGATTTATTTATTCAGATAACTAGGAACTGTGTTCAGAAAATAAAATAAAAAAAGAAGAAAAATTAGTTAATTCATCAATTATTTTTAAATGAAAATTATTATAAGTATACAACTAAAAGTTTGTAGGTGTAATATATGTCACTATCGCATGAAATGTATAAAGATTCATGGAGTCCTTCTATTTTTTACGGGCCTATAAATAAGTATATTTATTTATTAACAGCTTATAGATTCAAACTATTTGAAGTACGCTATTAAACAAATTCTTCAATAACATATTGATTTCTATCTGAAATTATGCTAGGATTTGTGTCAACTAATTATTAATATTATTATTCATTTCCATAATCCGAATACCGTAGATAATGAAAGCATTGTATTCGGTCAAAAATTTTGATATCGAGTTTTCACCTGATTTACATATTTTAAGGTCTCGTGAGTCAGAAAAGTGTTTTTTGGCAATTGGTCTGTGTGTTTGTGTATCTGTATTGTATATATGTGTATATGTTTCTGGAAATTTTCTGATTATCATATCTACAAAACTAATAAAGAACGACGAACTTCTGATTAAGACAGGTATAGTGTACAGATGATTTTTCCAACTTTTGTTGAAAACTGGAAATCTCAAAAACTGGCGATTTTCTTCAAATTTGTCTAAACTTTGTTTCGGATGTCCTTTTGTACTTGTTAGTTCTGGGAAATTGATAAACGACCTATAAAAATACACAAATTTTTTAAGTCTCACAAGTGCTTTCTCTTAAAAACAGCTTTATGGATTTTCTTCAAAATCGCTATATTAATTCCTTTTTAGATATCATTTCGTATGCAATTGTTAATTTATGGTGAACAGATCAGTTTACTAAGTTTTGGTGAAAATTATCAGTGGGACAGTGAGCCGGAATTCGCTATGTAAACTCTTTTTGTTATATCTTCATGACGCATGTACCAGTTTGCTTTGACAGGAAAATTATTAGATGTGTAAATTCATAAATCATTTTTATGTTTTCTGACCACTTTATTTAACAACAGCAACAACAATAATAATAATAAAATATAACAGGGGTAAAATATGTGTAGTAATAACTGATAAAATTCATGCAGATTACTACTATTATTATTATTATTTTAATGTGGGTCGGGTTGTCTGAACTTATTTTACTGTTGTCGGAACTATTCAAATTTTATTATCTAATAATTTTCTTGATAATCGCGAAACCCCAAGCCTAAAATATTCTTATACATCCATTTATTCAACTTTTTATGTATTAAAAAATATATGAACATAGGAATTTTGATATTAACAAAATGACACAAAAAACGACACTTTTAAAAACTTGAATTTTTTGCATTTCAAATACACGTCTATCTCTAATCTTCGCTTTATGGTAAACGTAGTTTTTAACTCGGTTATCGACCTCAAGGTTTTGAAGACAAACTGTTTTTAAGCTACTACATTTCGTTGATGACATTATGCTGAACTTGTAGTCAATTTATCTTTTCCTGATGATGGGTCAAGCTTAATTATTTTGAGCGGAAACAACTGGTGTGTTGTTTCATAATCTATAAAATTAACTTACTTTTTTCCTTCTTCAGCACTAATTTTCCTGTCATTTTACTAAATATTCTCTAAAACCTTTCTAGCATAATTTATTTTAATAAATTGAAAAAAAAAAAAATAAATAACTTATCTAAAACAAACAAGAGAGAGACAGATTTTAAAACATATACTTATTGCAGCAAAAAATGTAATGAAGAGCTGGTGTTGAAAAAAGTAAATAAAGAACTTTGTAAATTTAATTTACAAAGTTGTAAAAAACATTAATAATAATAATTAATTAAAAAAAAAAAGTTTCAGGTCGAAATGATTCCACGACCATTCATTATGTGAATAAAATAGGCACGAGTGAAGTAGTTATAAATGGCGAAGTATTGCTCTTTCATACATTTTGAAATATGACTAACTATTATTAAAATAAACAAACCAAAATGAAATATTAAAAACTGGAAGTGATATTTAAACTTTTCAAAAACATAATTGCCCCATGGGATTGAAATAGTGCTAATGGCGTATCTTAATACTATCTTCGGCGTGAAATTGCTGACAGAATTTTTGAGAACTGAATACATAAATATAGAATAATTATATTAATATTATTATATATTTTAATTATATTAATCATATTATAAATTTATAATATAATAAATTTATTCTAAATATAAATTTAATATAATAGAGCGAGGGATAGGAAAACTATTTTATGTAACTAAATTCTCTGATACATGGTACCAAAACTAAGATGTTTAATAGATGCTGAGTTATAGTAAAACTGTAGTTCTTGAATAATAGTAGCATCGCCTGACTACCGATAAACACACAAATTGAACCTGTCGGATAAGGCTCTATCAAAGGCAGTGGAGACCCGGGTCGAACATTGCGCGAAAGACGAAGACGCTGATAAAGCAACGGAGAATCAAAACTTGGTTTTATGTGATTTCAGTGAACTTTGCTTTAGTTATTAATTTTAAAGTAATATAATATATATATATATATATATATATATATATATTGATTTTCTTCCCTTTCTTTCTTTCTTTTTTTAATTCATTTAAGTGTAGGGACAAGAAAGCGAAGAAATCCTGATAGTAATAAATAGAAACATTTGTAAATAAACATAATCATTGCCCCCCCCCCCCACCCCAATGAAAAAAAAAATGTATCAGTTATTTCAGGTTGAAATAATAAAACATCCCTTCGTGAGTCTAACAAAAAGCGTGAATGCAGCAAATTATTTTTGCTGCACTCATGCCCACATTGTTTCGCCTGATGAAGAGCCTTTGGGGTATTTCGACCAGAAACAATTGCTGATTTTTTTTTTTTTTTTTTTTTTTTTTTTTTGAGTTTATGGTGTTTAGTTTTTTACAATGCTCTTTTTATAACAATTTTGGTTTCAATATTTTATAATTTTCACATGTAAAGTTACATTTATTTATATCAAATAACTTAACAAAATTAAACATATTAAAATCTGAACACTTAAAAAAAAAAAACATAATCTACTTCATTCCAAAAAATGTAATGGATCAACTGAATATTTCTTATATGCTGTACTAGAAATCCTGAATTTATAGCCATGGTGTATGAATCAAATACTTGTAAATAGTATTTAAAAATGAATATGTACAAAATCAAATTAAATATTGGATGCATAGAAAAAACTGGTTGCTACCTCATCAGAAAAACAGAGAGAAAAAAAAAAAAAAAAAAAAAAAAAAAAAGAATGAAAGAAAAAGAAAAAAAGCACTAATAAAATTAAAGGTATCACCAATAAAATAATATAGTAGGTATAACCAAATCACTGCTGGCCTATTAACGGCCTTCTTCACTTACCGTCTCCGGAAGTCCGAGTCAATGTTATTCTATGGGAAACTTTCTTTACAAATAACTTATTAATCAATACATATTTTAAATTCTGTTTTCACATTCAGAAAATTCCCAACTTTTAAATTGTTGGACCTTTTTTAAAGATGTATTTTTTTAATTATTAATATTTTATTTTGAAATTGCAAAATGAAAAACTTCACATATTAAAAATTCGTATTTTGCAGCTTCAAAATGAAATATAAAAAATTAAAAAAATAATTTTTTTAAAAATGTCCGTCAATTTAACAGTTGGGAATTTTCCGAATGTGAAAACAGAATTTAAAAATATGTATTAGTTAATAAGTTATTTGTAAAGAAAATTTCCCATAGAATAACGTTGGCTTCGGCTTCCGGTGACGGTTAGTGAAGCGGGCCCTTAATAGGAAAATATAAAGGACCAATGAAGACTGCCGGCAGTAATGTAATTTTTTATGTTTGCCACAGCTGGCCCACTGTAGGCTGCCAGCAACAACATGGAAAAACTATATTTGCCACCATATGGCCCAACACTGGCCCTCTAACAATTTCCAACCTAATGTTCGTTACCAACAGTGGCCCATTACATATTTTCATCATACTGCTAGCTGCCAGCAACGACCCATTCACCGGCCCACTAACTTATTTTTAACTTACTGCTGGCTGCCAACAATGGATCGGTTGAATACGGCCAACTGATGGCCGGCGTAACATATTCCCTGCGGCAACGTTAACTTTTGCCACCGGCGGGCCAATTGCAGCTACTGCTGGCAACCAGCACTTGGCCTCATGCTGGCCGTCATTTGAGGTTTTGCTGGGATGCATCAAATGGGAAAATAATAGAAATTTTCTTAATGTATTTTCTATTTATTTCATTATTTTTATACAATTCATAGTTGTTCAGTTTTATCTAAGAATATCATAAATGTATTGATTTTAGTGCATAAGTATGTAATTTGTTTATTTAACAATAATAATTATGAAAATCATACGCATTTTTTCAGAAGATGTGCTTTTCAAGATTTATATTGATTTCAATGATATTTATAATTTTATTTTAGTGAAAAGGTGTTTTTAAATACTGAATTACATTTGATTTTAAATTTAATATTCAAAATAACAGCCTTATATCTCCTGTTACTATATAAACTGATATCAATGGATTAATCGTTTATTATTATATATACAGTCGAACCTCATTAACGTGAATCTCAAAGGGGATAAAGTATTTGTTCATGTTATCAGTAGTTCATGCTATCAGTAACTAATCTTCATACAACTAAACTATTCTTAATTTTCACAGGAATTACAGAGATGTCAACATTTTAATTTATTCCGGAGCATTTTTAGCCCCTCCTTTAATCCATACCACTTAATTTTTAAGAGTTTTTTTTTTTTTTTTTTTTTTTTTTTTTAATCGTAATTATATATTGGAGAAAAATATTTTATAAATAGAGGCGGGGCTAAAAATGCTCCGGAATAAATTAAAATATTGGCAACTATGGGATTGTAGAAACAATTCATGGTAAAAGTAATTCATATTAACAGTGTTTATGTTAACGTGGTTCGACTGTATTGCACGAGCTGCGCAGTGGGCGATTTGAGACAGTTCGACATTCACCCCTAGGGGGATCCTCAGATCCCCCTTTTCAAATTACAACCTCTGCAGAGGGACCAAAAATTTTAGAAATGTTCTTTTTGATTTTGAAATCTTTAAGTTTAAACTTACAGATTTTAAACTGACTTACAGAAATGGGCGGGGGGGGGGGGGCACATTGCAAAATCAATTATCGAAGGCCACGCTCTGAAAAAAAAAAAAAAAATATATATATATATATATATATATATATAATAAGAAAAAACAGGCATTAAAGATCTGTAAAAGACTTTTATTTTGCTACCCTCCTTTAACCCTTTCAGTCGCAGTGCTCCCGCTGATGGAACGCCTAATTTTAATTCTCAAGTGCAAAAACTCATCCCGGAAATTTTTTAGCAAAAATTTACATTTATAACATAGCAGAAAAAGCCCTTTTTTTAACGTGAAAATTTAAAATGTCTTCTATATTAATTATGTTCGTAAATTCCGGTGGCAGTGTAATTTAAAAAATCCAAATTACCTTGCGCCGCAAAGGGTTAAAATACTCCGGAATAAATTGAAATGTTGGGATCTATGCAACTTTTACGAGTTTTTGTTGTCGATAATGTTTACTTATAAAGTGATTTATTTATTAAATTAAATATTATTTGAATTTAATAAGGTTTACTTACAGATGTTTCAAACCGAAAATTTCTCGAAAAGGAACAATGCTATTTTTTTTATTTTTTAAATATTTATGGTGAGCTATGTGTCTAAAAGCCAATTTTAAAATTATTTTAGTAATTTTTAAACTAAATTAAGCAGTGAACGTTAAAGGGTTAAATGGAGGCCTGAGCACTTGTTTCATCTATACCGTGAGAATTCAGGCTCTGCAAAAGTCATAGTGTGACTAAGCTATTAAAATATACTTCGTAATATTTTTACAAATTTTTCGTATTGCGTGTGTTCTTAGATAGTTTTATTATCAACATTGCGTAACCTAAAATGTACTCTTCTCAATAAAATAATACTTAGATATTTTTTAGAAATGTTCTAATTTTAATGTAAATAAATATTCTTTAAATGTATCTTTACAAAAACATTATTAAACATATAAGTTCAATTTAAAATTTTACGATAAATTCTCATTAAACAAATGATCCTCGTTACCAGATTTGAATGAATTTATTTATCTTAATTACGTGACATAGATGTTAGTTTAATGAGTTCAAGCTTAAAGTGTTAAAACATCGTTTAATTAAAAGTTTATCAACCTGCTCCAATTATGAGTAATTTATTTGTTAACTCACATCTATATCAATAAAAAAAAAAAAAAAAAAAAAAAAAAAAAACCTCCAGTGGAATAAAAATTTAAAACAATTACATTTTTAATGTGTAACATCTTCAATTGTACGTAGAAAATAAAAGAGAAACTAAAAATATTACAAGGTGTCTACAGTCGAAAATTTTTCCCTGATTCTTTCACCAGTATATTTATAAAAAAAAATTTTACTTAATTAACCGTGTAAACTTACTATTAAAAATTCCGAAAGAAAAATACTGGTGAAAGAATCAGGGAAAAATTTTTCGACTGTGGACACCCTGTATTAATATGAAATGCATATTTACAAAATGGTTAAACATTATTAAATAAATAGATCGTTTTTGTTTCATTTTGAATGTTATTAAATATGTAATATGTGTTAAAACATAAAAGTTAATTTCTTTACTAGAATTTCATATTCCCGTTTCACTAAAGGAGATTTCGATGACACCGCTAAAGTAGGTTCCATATAAAAGTTTATATTTCCATTTAATATTTAAAAATTGAATTATATTACACTCAGAAAAAATTCTGTAACTGATATCTAGAATATAATCTGTGGCTCTAGAAAACATAGTTCCATGTCTTCCTTATAAATTCTAGTCCCCTTGGAAAGCGAGTTGTAGAAACCCCTACTAGAATTCTAGATCGTTTGCCTATATTCTCGAGGGCAAATTTATTTAAAAATCTCTACAAATAAATGGGAATACAAGAACCGGGA
Organism: Salticus scenicus; assembly: GCA_963930645.1. Lineage (NCBI taxonomy): Eukaryota > Metazoa > Arthropoda > Arachnida > Araneae > Salticidae > Salticus > Salticus scenicus. The sequence goes on along the minus strand of OZ005659.1, from coordinate 227,418,715 downwards.
TTCAGCAACTATAATATTGGCTTATGACCCAATTCTAGAAAATCAAGCGCGAATTTCTCCCAATATAAAAGATTCAGAATATTCAGAATATTGTTTCACCATCTAGAAATGTGTAGACTAGAAATTCTAGATCATTTTATCTATTTAGTTTATTGGCCTGACTTATGCGCATAGCTCGGAAATCTATATTTCTAGTTTAGGGATTTAGAAAATGACCACTTATTCATTCTAGATGAAGTATATTTTTTTTCTCAGTGTAGATTTGTTCGGTGAAATATATATTCGGGCAAAAATTCTTATGGTTTTTGATTTACTTTTTACAGATTTCAAATCTTTAAATTGCGTTTTCTCCGTTTGCATTTTTCATGTATTCTCGATCTTCAAAATGCTAAAATTTCTATAGTTATTTAAGAAAATACGTATTATTTTTTGGATGTTTAATATAACCTACTTAATAGAATTAGAAATGGATTTTGCGGTGTCTTTAAAAGAAAAATATTAAAAATTTAAATGTACTTTTTTTTTTTTTTTTTTTTTTTTTTTTTTTACATAGACGTGCACTTTTTTATTTTTTCTCAAAAACCAATCAATAAATTTCAAAATCCATCCCTCATTCTTTTAAGTAGATTCTTTTAAACATCCTAAACAAAAAACAAATAAATAAACCTTTTCTTAAATATCTGCTGAAGTTTTAACATTTTGAAGGTCATGAATTCATGAAAAAATGCAAACTGAGAAAATGTAATTTAAAGATTTCAAATCTCTAAAAATATATATATCAAATCTATAAGAATTGTTGAATGGATATATACTTTATTCAACAAAACTAATATAGTTCAATTTATAAATATTAAAGGGAAATATAAGATTTTATATTAAACCATTAGTGGTGCCAAATAACAGATTCCAAGACACCTTAAGATATGCAAAATAAACAATTAAATATGAGTGAGAAAAATCGTAAATTCTGAAAAAAAAAAAAAAAAAAACTGGGAAATAATTCTGTAACTGACATCTAGAATCTAAATTGCGGCTCTAGAAAAAATAATTCCATGTCATCCTTATAAATCCAAGTCCCCTTTAAAAGCGAGTTCTAGATACCTCTATTAGAATTCTAGAGCGTTTGCCTATATTCTCGAGGTCAAAATTATTTAAAAATCTCTGCAAATAAATGGGAATACAACAGCCGAGTTTCAGCAAATATAATATTTGCTTATGACCCAATTCTAGAAAATCAAGCGAGAATTTATCGCAATATAAAAGATTCAGAATATTCGGAATGCTGTTTCACCATCTAGAAATGTGTAGACTAGAAATTATCGATCATTTTATCTATTCAGTTTATTGGTCTGACTTATGCGCATAACTCGGAAATCTATATTTCTAGTTTAGGGATTTAGAAAATAACCACTTATTCATTCTAGATGAAGGCAGTATATTTTTTTTCTCAGTGAACGAACAAAGTAAAATATAAAACGATAAAATAAAAAAAGTGTAAGAATATATATATATATATATATATATATATATTTAGAAAAGTTTGGCAATTAAACTTCTGTCAAACTAATTTAAGCTAGTTATTTTATCATTCGTATATTATAAAACATAATGTCATTTAATACATTAATTACAATTGTTTAAAGAACCCGCCTATGCAAAAATATTTAACAGCATCTAAAATTACAATAAGAGCCATAAAAGTAGTTCTAAATAATGTAATTTTATTGTTTTGCGTCAACAATTTTTTTTTTACATTCAGTTATTCTTAAAAACACCTATGATTTGTAAATTAATAACACAAAGGAATAACACAAAATTGGTCATGAATTGACAATTTTTCTATAAATCTTACAAGTTCTCTAATTACAGAGTAAATAAATGATCTATAAGACAAAATATTAGAAATTACATATGAATTATAACAACATGAAACAGTCTAAATTTATTTATATACCTATGTAATTATCTTTAAAAAAATATCATTTGATTATTCAGAATTCATCTTTATTTGTTTAAAAAATGAAATTTAAATAAATAAAATATTAATAATACGCGTTTAAAGAATCAGCCTTTCGTATATTTTACGAAAAATTAACTTTGTTTTCTTCATGATACAGACAAAATATTAAAAGAAATCTTTATAAATAAAAGACGTAAAGTTAATAATTTTAAATTTGATATTTAAATATTCTACCACTACATCATTTATATCTTAATTCTTTTTATATGAAAATAATGTTAAATGTTCCATCAATCTTTAAAATAATTAAAAGCTTTTTATTATGTTTAATTTTTAGAAAATATGTTTAGCTTTTAACAAAACCTTCTACTTAATGAGAATCTTTGAACAACTTCTGTACGAAATCAAAATCATTTAACTTAACGAGCTCCTTCACTTAGTTCAGAAGTTCTTGGTCTTTTCGTAAAGAACTTTAAAAAATATTTGCATATTCTTAACACAAAGATAATTATTTTTTAAACCATTAAATTTCAATTAACGCTAGTAAAACCAAATACTTTTCATTCCTCGTTAATGTGAATGCAAATTAAGTAATTAGAAAAAAGGTTTCATTATCAATAAAATTTAATTACTATTGGCTCTTACATAACCTTAATATATTACTTTAATTTAAACTACAATAACATTTTAATTAATATTGATAAGTATAATTCAGAAGAGTTTGTGTGCTTTCACAAAATGTATGATTTTATATTTTTATTTTGCATCATTTTTATAATACACATTTTTTTTTTCCCATTATTCTAAAGGTAACTTTTTAAAAATAGGTCCAAATTTGTTATTTTCGATATATTAAAATATAAACATATAATTTGTCACTGGACTTTAACCTGTGTTTTATTAAAAGGAGGAACATAAAAATATTTTTGTTCAAAGAAATATGGTTAATGTGGGTTTTAAAAACATATAAGGCCGTGAGACAAAAATACCTTTATTTTTATACACTTATATAAAAATCTATATACCTGCGGCAATTCTATTTTCCGATAGAATAAGATGGATAGATGTCTGGTGCTGCCATCTGTTGAATATCATATTATCATGTTGAGTGAATATCATTATTTGTTGCGTGTTTGTTTCAGAGGCCACCAATATTACGACTCTTGGAATGTGATGGAAATAGATACAGAAGTTCATAGGGATATGCATCATTATATGGGGGTAAAATAGGGATATGTATCACTATGTGGGGGAAAAAATAGGGATATGAATTATTATGTGCAAATAGTGCTAAAACTTATTTTTTACCTAGGTTTTAAGTATTGTGTTTACACGTTTGTTAAACGAATTATTCAAAGAAATTTCTTTAAAAGAATAATTTTTATTTTCTAGTCTTCTCTACACTGGTGTTCAAAATTTAAGGAATAACCTGTTTTCTCGTTTTCTTCTTTTGCGCATAATTTTCTAAACAAATAAACATGAGAACATAAAATTTGAATGTCACGTTTGTTTTCATATCATTAACCGAATTTTATATAACTTTGAAGTAAGTGATAATTATTACGCTAATAAATATTATTATTATTATTATTATTATTTTCAAAAATAAGCTTTGGAAAAAAATGAAAATTTTTAACAATTTTAGAAAAGAAAAACTTAATGAAAAATGGTCATAAGGATGCGTTACAAATAGGTGAAGATGCACATGTGTTAAATTAAAATCGGACCTTTTTACATGTATTCACTTTTCTGTTTCTTCTTTTTTCTTCTTTTTTCTTTTTTTTTTTTTTTTTTTTTTTCGCATGTGAATAACTTTTTAAAAAATGTACATACAAACATGAAAATTGGATAAGGTGTACATCATGAAACTATCGATATTTTTATTATTCTGGTGATGGTCATAGTTTACAAATTATTAATTATATACTTTTTTAAAAAGTCTATTATAAAAGTGAATACATAAAGAAAATTTGAGATTTAGAGTAACATTTCAAAAAATATTCGTCTTTATCTATCTGTAATGCATCCCTAACACCACTTTTCATTAAGTTTTCTTATCTAAAATTGTTAAATATTTTTTTTTTTTTCCAAAGTATACTTAAAAAAAAAAAAAAAAAAAAAAAGAAGAAAAAGAAGAAAACGAGAAAACAGGTTGTTGCTTAAATTTTGAACACCAATGTATATTGTTAAAATGCGAATTTAATTAAAAACTCTATTTTAATTATTAAAATTTTTTAATTTTATGCATACGTTTTCAGAAATGAACTCAAACAAAAATTACACACTGTGATAAAATTTCCACTTCTGTTTCATAGCAATATTTCCTAACGATAATTACAACCCTAATCAAACGTCAAAAATTAATAATTAAATAAATAAAAATTAAATTAAATGTCTAAAAATATGAAATTGTTTTTTGCGCTAAAATAGTGGTATAAAAATCAACAGTGATCGCATTCTTGACAATTCTCTTTGACATTGTATTAAAGGTATGATATAATTCGTTGTCGACATAAATTTTAAAATTAAAGTAGTTTAGAAACCTAACAAAGTTTTAAACCATTTGCGTATCATTGTTTCAATACAACATTCTTCCTTAATAACATTCTTCCTTAGTAATGAATTTATAATTAGCTACTTTTATAGTATTTTTTTCCCTAATTAAGTGTGATTGCATTCCTTAATTGTCTATTTATATTGTTTGCTTTTTTTTTTTTTTTTTTCGTTTATCACAACGTTAATTGTTTGAAAATTTTAATATTATTGTCTCTTACACAAATACTGTTCCCATTAATAACTCTTAAATTATTCTTACTTCAAATAAATATGATCTTAAATCTCACTTTAAACCAAGAATCCATGTTTTCTACATTTTAGACATATAAATACTTTGTTAATAATTTAAATATTTCAAGGACTATTTAAGCCATAACATTCTTTTTTATTGTAAGCGAAAGTGATTTACTGTAATATTTTACCATGTCCAGGAAAGCTACTCAGGTATTGAAATTAGTAATTTCTCACAGCCATCTGGTAAATAATGTATTTTTTTAAGCTAAATATTCGTCGTTGGGATTTTTCTTTTTTTGTGTGTGTGTATATATTTATACGTTTTGAGGATTCTTGAATACCGAAGTATAGTTTTTAACTTTTGACCTTGTTCTGTGTCTGTTGAGTAAATTAAATCAAATGATTTCAGGTGATCCAAATAATGTACATGAAGTTAATATGTTTATTACTTAAAAAGTTTGATCAAGACTGATAAGTTTCAAGGAATGTTGGTGTGAATGTTGTCTTAATGATTTTAAATGAACTTTTAAATTTAATAACAGATTTGAATTTTATATAAACACTAAAAACATTATTTTTGGATTCAGGGGACCTCAAAACTTCAGTTACAAAAATTTGACCCAAAAACTATACTTTTCCTTACGGGTAAGCGAAAGTAAAAAGTAGAAGGAAAATTGCATTTGCTGCGTGTATCATAACTTTTTCCTTTTTTCTTTTTTTACACTGTTATATTGCTTGTTTGCTTGATGATTCTACACATTTTTCAAATATTTTATGTTAATAAGTCATCATTAAGTATAGCGGTACAAAATGGATAATATTTTAAAAATAAAATATATATGATTAACTTAATTCATATAAAATTGATTTATAAATGTCAATAATTTCTTTATATTGTAATATATGATTGTTTTACTTTATATAAATTTGGTTTATAAATATGAATTATTAATACATAATAATATACTTTTTATTTAATAATATAAAGATCTTCATTTTAACTTTTTTCTTTCTCATTATATCACCTTCAGGAAGATTTGGAGAAAATTCAGATCATGATAAGCCGGTTTAAACCGTTCCACTCGTCTAACGTCGTGGTGGCCTCTGCTCCTTCTTAGTCTTATTTCAGTTTCATTTTTTGTTTGGATTTTCCCTTGTTTCATATAGTTTTCAGTTATTATATTAAATATCTATATATACATTTTTATATGACAAATAAATGTATATATAGAGAGAAATAAATCAATTTTTCGAATTTATTCAATGCTTGAAAGAGTTTTAATACTATATCTGTATTAATAAAATCAGAGATTTGTCGGTAAAATTTTCAGAATCAAAAAATATCTATATTAATAAAATCAGAGTTTTGTCTGTAAATTTGTCAGAATCAAAAAACTTTCGCGATATCTTCACGTTTCACACACCATGAAAGCCGAAAATGACTCCAGAAAAGTTTGCCTGTGCGTGTGTGTCATGGTATCCGCATGTCTGTCCGCTATTTTTGTCCGGGCATCATTTCAAAACGGCTGGACGGAATTCAACGGCGCTTAGCAGGAATTTAGGACTTTATCCATCTTAAAATTATATCCATTACCATTTCCGAAATTCCCCCGCGTTCCCTCCGGGGGGGGGGGGGGACGACGACAAAAACACGTATGTCCGGGCATCACTTGAGAACGGATAGACAGAATTCCACGGCGCTTGGCAGAAACATAGATCCTTACCCAACTTAAAATTATATCTATCAACATTTCAAAAATTCCCCCACGTTCCCCCATGGGGGAAAAAGACAAAAATACGTTTGTCCGGGTATCACTTGAAAACGGCTGGACAGACTTCAACGGCGCTTGGTAGGAATTTAGGTCTTTACCAAATTTGAAATTATATCTATTAACTTTTCCGAAATTACTCCACCTTCCACCCTGGAGGGGCAAAAGACAAAAACACGTTTGTAAGCATAGCTCAGCTCCTAACTACTGCACAGTAAAGAAATTGCACATGGAAAAACTGGACATGAGTACAAATAAATCATTATCTGCGATTTAGGAATTTTCGATTTTTAAGGAAAGGGAGGGGGAAAATCAGTTTTTGGCGGGAAATATCAAAAATTCCTGATTTTTGAGTAGAACTCTACCAAAAATGGAACAACATTGTTGACAAAAAAAAGCTATACGATTTCCTTAAGATATTTCGAAAAACACGTTTTTTTTTTTTTTTGGGGGGGGGGGTTACGAACGAGGCGACAAAATTGGACACCCCTTTTAGCGCTAAATTTGTCCTGAGAAATCTATGGAAGCTGCGGTCACGAATTTTGGTGCTTGGATTGTTTATATGTATCCGACACCTAAAGTAACGGGACTTATAAATTTGTATATCCTGGGGAAAAACAGAAATCAAAAACACCTTTGTAAGCATAACTCGGCTCTTAATTACTTCACAGTGAAGAAATTCAAGAAGAGGAGGCTACACATTAGTACAAATAAAATATTATCTGCAATTCAGGAAATTTCGAATTTTTAGGGGATGGAGAGGGGAAATCCATTTTCGGTGGGAAACTTTGCCAATTCTGAATTTTTGAGTATAACTCTGCTAAAAATGGAACAAAGGTGTTAAAAAAAAAAAAAAAAAAAAAAAAAAACAAGCGACTTCTTTAGAATATTTCCAAAACACGTATTTGATTTTTTGTGATCTGCCATTTTTTTTTTTTTTTTTTTTTGGTGGGGAGTGGTATGTGACAGGAAGGACAAATTCGAGACACTACTTTTAGCGCTAAATTTGTCCTGAGAAATTTATGAGAACTGCGGTAGCAAAGTTTGGTAGTTGGATTTTTATATGTATCCGACCTCTAAAGTAACAGGATTTATTAAAATTCCTCCCCATTTTTTCCCTGGGGCACAGGAAGCAAAAAAGACGTTTGTAAGCATAACTCGGTCCCAACTTACTTCTCGGTGAAGAAATTGCACTTGAGGAGACTAGACTTGAGTACAAATAAAAGAAAAATATGCATGATTTTTGAATTTTTTATTCTTGCGGGAGAGAGGCGAAAAATCGTTTTTCATGGGGAAATTTGAGAAAATCCTGATTTTTGAGTAGAGCTCTACGAAAAATGGTACAAATGTGTCATGACAAAACAGCCATGTGTCTTCTTTAAGATAATTCCAAAAACATATATATATATATATATATATTGTGGGGTGGGGGAGGCGTTACGAAGGATCAAATCCGAAACCTACCTCCATTTGAGTGCTAAATTTGTCTTGAAAAATCTATGGGATCTGCGATCACGAAATTTGGTGCATAAATTGTTTATATGTATCCGACACTTATTATAACGGGATTTTATGAAATTCTCCTTTACCCTATCGAGGTTAGTGGGCAATAAAAACGTGTAAAAACATGTTTTCCCCTATGAATTCGCTTTAATATATCTTAGAATGGCGAATTTCGGTCAGTTGATTAAATGTATACGCATTATGTTCTTTGATGGGATTACACAAAACTTCGAATTTTCACGCTGGGGTAGGGTAGTAAGAAGCGGATAAATTGCTGCCTAAAGCTGTGGAAGCGAGAAAACTCTACCGAAACAGCAAGAATTTAGGTTATTAATAATGATAATGGATTATGTCAACTCATTTAAGTATAATGTCCAGCGAAGCGGGGAAAGCCAGCTAGTCTAAATATATATTATTATTATTATTTATAACAGAAAACTAATACAGAACTAATACAAATAGCTAATACTGTTATAACACACACAAGGAGTCCTGTAGTAATTTAAATGTCAAGAGCGGACAACTGCAAATTTCGCCGACAGCGCGTGGCCCTTGCTATTCTAAGGGAAAATTTATTTCCAAAACTAGCAGGCTACGTCCGCTTCGCTGGTCACTATTTTCATATGAATCACAATAATTAATGAATTCTTAAAATTGCATTAATTTTTATCATGTGATAAAAAAAGAGAAAAAAAAATTTGATCGGGAAAAATGTCCATCCGGGTCCCCACTGCTTTCGGCAGCGTAGAACCGTGCGCTGCGTGCACGTATTCCTTCACCATCCTTATGAATTCTCGAAATTCCATGTTATTACTCATAAACATTCATTCTTAAGAAAAGGAATTAAAAAATATATCATTTAGCATCGGGTAAAAACACACACCGGGACCCCACTGCCTTCCGCAGCGCAGACCCATGCGCGCTGCGCATGCACGTTTGAGGATTACGTGAGTTGTACACTCATATTCCTTCTCAACTCAAACTTTTATTAGACTGTTAAAAATTTCTGTAAATTTAATGTAAATATTTATCCAGAATCTCTGTAAATTTACAGTAATTCTTAGTTAAAAGTGAATAATCAAGATTCTCAATCTTTATTCTGTATTTTTACGTAACTTTATTATTTAATTATTTAATTAAAATTAAAAATGACTGTTTCTACTTCAGAAAAAGCATTCCACGTCCGAAATATATTCTCACCAATAATTAATTAAATTAATATTAGTTATTAAAATGAGCGTATAAAGTAAGTTTTTTAACATTTCCGTTTATTTTTCTCTGTAATTTTACGTAAGACTTAAGATAATAGATTACACAGAGTTTTCTGTTGAAATTTTTAACAGTGAATTAAGAAAATAAAATTTAAAAAAATCTTTTACCATCGGGTAAAAACTCGCACCGGGTCCCAAACCCATGCGCGCTGCGCGCCTATTCATTCCCCACCCTTCCATCCCCTCCTAATTAACTTACATATACCAATTTTAAACGGTCTTACTCAATTAGCTGAGATGAAAAGAAAACCTGATCAGGACACCTTAAATTTGTAAATCGGTTGAAATCTCGAATTCCACTTTCGATAATATAAAAGAACTTTAAAATATCCTTCGAATGATGTATTAGAAATAATTTAATCATAATTAGAATTTGAAATATTGAAATTTAAAAATATTACAGCGCCATCTGGCGTTACAACTTTCTGTAATCTATTGTTCCATTCCAGATCAACAAAGCTTTCAAATGATGTATTACTCATGAAATTATTTTAATTAGTAGATGAGATACAAAAGAAAACCTAATCAGGACACCTCAAAACGTGTAAATCGGGTGAAATCTCGAATTCCATTTTCGATAATGTAAAAGTACTTTAAAATGTGTATCAACTAAAATAAGCTTTCAAATGATGTATTACTTATGAACTTTTTTTAATTAACACGTTAATCGCCACGATAATATCACAAAAATTTTCACATGGGCCATGGTAACTTTACTAGATAATTTAGTTAAAAATGTATCAAGGAAACTTAATGTATCACAGAAAAAAAAAAATGTTTGCCAAAATTCCCGGAAAAACATTATTTTTTTATGTCACACATATATGACTGATATGGCCCTATATTAAAACTTTTTTTCTCGACAAGCCGTGTCAGTCTTATATGTCTGACGCATCCAAACAACATACAACAAGTATTACCTGTTTATGCAAATGTATCGTTTGCGTCGGACATCTGTGATTGACGTGGCCTTCTACCAAATCGCGTACGTCAGACATATATGTCTGACATGGCTCATGTAGAACTTCTTAGCGTCAGGCACATATGACTGACATGGCGATTAACGTGTTAATAACTGAGATACCAAGAAAAAACTGATTCAGGACACCTCAAAATGTGTAAATCTGGTGAAAACTTTCGATAATTTAAAAGAACTTTAAAATATCTTTCGAATGATGTATTAAAAATAATTTAATCATAATTAGAAATTGAAATATTGAAATTTGAAAATATTACAGCGCCATCTGGCGGTACAAATTTCTGTATTCCACTGTTCGATTCCAAATGAAAAAAGATTTCTAATGATGTATTACTTATGAAATTATTTTAATTAGTAGATGAGATACAAGAGAAAACTTATTCAAGAGACCTCAAAACGTGTAAATCTGGTGAAAACTTCGATAATATAAAAGACCTTTAAAATATCTTTCGAATGATGTATTAAAAATAATTTAATCATAATTAGAAATTAAAATATTGAAATTTGAAAATATTACAGCGCCATCTGGCGGTAGAAATTTCTGTAATCCACTGTTCGATTCCAAATCAAAGAAGTTTTCTAATGATTACTTATTAAATTATATTAGTTAGTAGCTGAGATACAAAAGAAAACTGATTCAGGACACCTCAAACGTGTAAATCTGGTGAAAACTTTTGATAATTTAAAAGAACTTTAAAATACCTTTCGAATGATGTATTAAAAATAATTTAATTAGAATTTGAAATATCTAAATTTTAAAATGTCTGGCGGTAGAAATTTCTGTAATCTACTGTTCAATTCCAAATCAGCAAAGCTTTCAAATAATGTGTTAGTTATGAAATTATTTTTCTTAGTAGCTGAGATACAAAAGAAAACCTAATCAGGACATTCTAAAACATGTAAATCACGTGAAATCTCTAATTCCATTATCTATGGTAGTCGGTTAATGGAAGTAAAAAGAAAAATAAATATTTTTTAGGTCCCCAAATCTATATATACAACGGTAGTCGGTTAATGGAAGTAAAAAGAAAAAGAAAAAGTATTTTTAGTTCCTTCAAATGTATGCTATGGAATGTATGCCTTATCAAATGTATGCTTTGTTGCTATGGAAACTCCTATCGTCTATTGAAGGATAGATTACGTGTTAGAATAAAATTTAATTTGTAATTAAAATGTAACTGCTTTGTTTATTAATGAAAATTGATGAAATTTTAACTACAGGTTGGTTTTGTGCTGAATAGGTTGTATATTAAGTGTTGTGGGCGAAAAAGAAAATTTGAAGCACTTTGAAATTTGCAATTTTTAGCCCCAGTTGAAGATCATGTGACATTAATGACTTCCACATGTTTTGTTTCCGTTCGAGACAGCCGTTAAAATCGTCTGCTCTTTTTAAGCAATAAGGATTTTTGGTCATTTTTCGATCGACATGGGTCAACGTTTTAATTAATATTTTCGAAACTAATTAAAATTTTTAAATTCTGTTTTCAGGAGCCCCTCGGGAAGGCTCTTGAGCATCCGCATCTCAATTTTTGTACTTCTGCGTTCAATAGGGGCTGAACGTGTCAAAGAACCGACAGACAGACAGACAGACAAACATTTCCTTTTATTATTATAGACTAGCAGGCTACGCCCGCTTCGCTGGTCACTATTTTTAAATGAATCACAATAATTAATGAATTCTCAAAATTGCATTAATTTTTATCATGTAATAAAAAAAGAGAAAAAAAAATTCTGATCGGGAAAAATGTCGCACCGGGTCCCCACAGCCTTCGGCAGCGTAGAGCCGTGAACTGCGCGCACGTATTCCTTCACCATCCTTATGACTTCTCAAAATTCCATGTTATTACTGATAAACTTTCATTCTTAAAAAAAGGAATTAAAAAATATATCATTTAGCATCGGGTAAAAACTCACACCGGGACCCCACTGCCTGCGGCAGCGCAGACCCATGCGCGATGCCCGCGCACGTGTGAGGATATACGTGCGCTGTCACGCATATTCCTTTTCAACTTAAATTTTTATTATTAAGAAAAAAAATAAAAATAAAAATCTTTTATCATCAGGTAAAAACTCGCACCGGGTCCCAAACCCATGCGCGCTGCGCGCGCACTTGTTAAGATATACGTGCGTTGCGCGCACATATTCCTTCTGAAATCAAACTTTTATTCTTAAGAAATTAAGAAAATCATTTCTCCTTATGTACAATGTCGGACCGTGTCCCCACTGCCTTCGGCAGCGCAGTCTCGTGCGAGCTGCGCGTCCTATTTCTTCCCCATCCTTCCAGCCCCTCCTAATTAACTTACATATACCAATCTTGAAAGATCTAATTCAATTAGCTGAGATACAAAAGAAAACCTGATCAGGACACCTTAAGGGCCCTCTTCACTCACCGCCGTCGGAAGCCGAAACTAATGTTATTCAATGGGAAATTTTTATTTACAAATAACTTATTAACTAATACATATTTTTAAATTCTGTTTTCACATTCTGAAAGTTCCCAGCTGTTAAATTGACGCACCTTTTCTAAAATATTATTATTTTATTATTTTATATTTTACTTTGAAGCTGCAAAATACGAATTTTCAATATGTGAATTTTTTTCATTTTGCAATTTCGAAATAAAATATTAAAAATTGAAAAATTACATTTTTAAAAAATGTCCGTCAATTTAACAGTTGGGAATTTTCTGAATGTGAAAACATAATTTAAAAATATGTATTAGTTAATAAGTTATTTGTAAAGAAAATTTCCCCATTGAATAACATTGGCTCGGGCTTCCGGCGACGGTGAGTGAAGAGGGCCGTTAAAATTGTAAATCAGGTGAAATCCCGAATTTCACTTTCGATAATATAAAAGAACTTTAAAATATCTTTCGAATGATGTATTAGAAATAATTTAATCATAATTAGAATTTGAAATATTGAAATATAAAAATATTACAGCGCCATCTGGCGGTAAAAATTTTTTGTAATCAATTGTTCCATTCCAGAAAATAAAATTTGATAGATTATTAAAATTACTATGTGTGCACTAAAAATTTAATAAGTAAGTAAATAATATTACTGTACATTTAAACTTTCTTTTAAAAAACAGCGATAAAAAATTCATTGAACGATTTTCGCATTCGAAAACCTTATTTTTATTCATGTGGTTTATATTGAAATTAAAATTGAAAGTGGTGTGAATTAAACAAAAATATATCGAGAATTACTACATGCATATTCATATTTTTATTTGTCATTACATATATATTTTACACAACTCGGGGGCGAGACACTGGGGGCGAAATTTTTTTAATCCACTGCTCGGGGGCTAAATTTCCAGGGGGCGAAATGCTGGGAGCGAAATTTCTGTAAACTAACACAAATACAAAATCTTGAAAAATATTAGCTGATAAATTATGCATGACAAACATTAATGTTTATAATTATTTACAAATATGTAAAAAGGCCCAAATATTTATGTTTAAATATACTATTCTTTATTTTTCTTTCTAACAAGGAGCCTGTTTTACGGAAGTTTGCGTCACTCACTAGCGGTAAACTCAACTTCGTTTCTATTTTCGACTTGAGGAGTTTATTTGTTCAGCGGAGTATAATAATTCTGTCAGTTTGCCTTGCGGAAGGAAAGATACCAGTTTCTTCATTATTTCGACAGATGGTATAAAGCACTAGAGAATACTGTTTTTTAACGACCAATAGAACTTTCTTTTGACACGAAACACGATGTGTGAACAATTATAACCCTCATTATAAAAATAGACGTTCAAAGAAATTTCGGTGCTATTGAGAATTGCACTTAATTCACTATAATAAAATCAACAAATGTTAATGGAATGCTTTAAAGCATGATGTCTGAAGAAATTGTAGGTATAAAATTAGTAGTTAGCTTACAGGGTTACAGAAAAGATTAAAAATACGTTCGTAATTATCCGATTAACTTTAAAATCGATAAAAATATTTATGAATCAGATGAAACTATTTATATACTTTTTCGTGTGTATAATACTTCCAAATATCGTGTAAGTGGCACGCAAAATAACTTCGATACACATCGGTCCATACTCAACATTTCATTTAAACACAATATAACACTGTCTCTTTGCTATCAATACAACATTATTAACACACATAACGAAAACGCTCAAAACTCAGGTTTCTCTAGAAAATTGTAGATATGTTGTTGTAGTTGTTGCTTATGCCATTCGGAAACTCCGAGCCTGATAACGAAACTATTCGAATTTAACTTGCCAAAGAAGCCCCATCCGTTTCAGAGAAGCATCACAAGAGGTTGAAGAACAACTTAACTTCACAAAATGGATAAATATGACAGCACCAGCAAACAACCAAAGCTCGAATTTTGATTTAGATCAGGGCCGAATAATTTTTGATAGAAACTTGTAAGACTCTCCGAACACCACTGATTTAACGTGCACCAGTCACCAATACGTAGTCTTTGACCGGCGCGAAGATCGAACCTGAAATCTCTCAATTATGAGTGCGCTTTTTTTGCGACCAGGCTATCGCGGCCAAAACAATTGTAAATATACACTAAGAGACAAAAAAAAAAAAAAAATGCCCGCTGCAGAAAAAATGGCTCATACCTTTTTCATTTGTAATAACTTGAAAACAGAACAATTTGGTTGAAACAAATAAAACTGTCATGTTTGCATAATAACAAAGAGTTGAAATGATACCTGTGTGCGTTTTCGATCTAGAAATTCAATTTATTACACTCTACGAAGAATTTTATAAAAATCTACATAAAACTTTCTTTTTAAACATAATGCAATAAACATATTCTTTGAATTCTATTATGATTTATTTTATGAAATAAACAAGTTATATTTTATGATATGAAATAAAACTATTTATTTGTTATATCTAAACAAATTTTTAATAAAAATATGTATTCTGCATTGGGTTAATTCCACCTTTATATGGAATTACTGCGTTAATGTGCAATAGCACAGTACTATACAATCCTTACTTTCTTCTATATTCAATAGAAGAAAGTATTGGATTCGTAAATATTTTCGACTTCCGGTTTCTGACGGATTTACACGTTTTGAGATGTCTAGAACACGATTTGACCATTTTCAGAAAATGTCTGTCTGTCTGTCCGTCTGTGTGTGTGTGACAAAAATTTTGTGGCAACTGTATTTCCGGAACTACTGTTCAGAATTACATATAAATTTATATGTAGATGCACCTTGACCAAATTTAGTATCTGTCAACTTTTGGTGTAAACCGCTCAGTATATGGCATGCTATACAGCGATTTCTCCAATTTTAGGGTAGGCTATATCTCAGGTTCTTTTGCGTATAGTCAAACAATACTTGATATGTGAGAAGACCATTGTGATATATTACGCTGATTCAATTTGGATGCTTATCGGTCAACAGGTGGCGCTGCTACACAGCGATTTCCGCAATTTAAAGAAATGCTGTATCTCAGGAACTACTGCACAGAATTGCGTATAAATTTGTATGTAGAGGCGTCATAACATAAATTAGTGTCTGACAACTTTTCGTGTAAACTGCTCAAGAGATGACGCTGCTACACTGCGATTTCCCCAATTTAAAGAAAGACTATATATTAGTTTCTATTGTGTATCATCAAACGAAACTAGATATGCGCGAAGGCCATTATGGGATATTATACTGACTCTGTTTGGATGCTTATCGGCCAATAGGTGAAGCTGCTATATTGCAAATTTCATCGATGGCGTGATGGCTCTATCTCAACGTTTATGGCATATAACTGTACGAAACTTGATATGTGAGGTAACCGCCATAAAAACGCATTTTTTAAACTGTCATTTAAAGACAATAAAACTATCTTTCTTTGGATATTTAGTGTTAGATTTACCTAAGATGAAAATCATTTGCATTCATCATCTTAAATATTTTTAATAATACTTTTAATACATTACTTTTATTTGCACTAAGTAAATTTTTATAGGAAAATATAGAAGAAAGTATTGTGGTGGCCACAACATACTAGTTTGATGTAAGTCTCAGAAATTTTACGGTGCCAAATATCGTAAGTAATTTTTCTAATTATTGAAGAGTTGTCGGCTGCAAGTTTCGAATCCTCCTCCCTCTCCCCGCGCCTTTTGTTAGACGAAACATTGAGATTAGGACTATTTCTAGGTATAATAAAAAAGAAATTCTACGAGACTAATTCAAATACAATACGTATTCATCCACTTGAAAGGATAATTATTACAAACATTTAGAAGATACTTGGTTGGTTAGATGAGTTTTACGTCGCACTAGTGCTGCGCAATGGGTAAATATCGACGGTCTGAGACTCACCCCCAGAGGTGGTCCGGAGACATGCCATCACGATTTTGATCCTCCACGGAAGTAGAAGTTGTATGGAATTAAACGAATTCCACACAAACAATCGCAATACGACAGCATTTATTTTACATACAGTTAATCGTTGGCGCATTGAAAGGAATTTAAAATACATTGTTAAGATTCATAATTACAGGGATTAATTCGGCTTTTTAAAAATGGTACCCCATTTGTGAATTTATGAAATATTTTGTGAAGCCATCAAGTAAGTTTGTGAAAATTAATAATGCTTCAGAACAATTAACTAAAATGCGCAAACTAGTATTTTACATTAAAAAAATAAAATGAAACAGTTATAAATAAATATATATGGGCGACTCAAGTTATTTCTTATATGTGAGATAAGAATGTATTTACTTAAATATTTACCATTGTCTGCAGTAAATTTCCAAATTGAGGGTATTTTGATGTGTTCAGTGCAGTGAAGCTTATAAAAATTTAAGTGTGCAGCTATTTTGCTGAGAATTGACTTGGTGAAGGTGCAACTTTGCTGAAAGTTGAATTTGTGAAGGTACCTCATTGCCAAAAGTTGAGTTTGTGAAAGTGCCTCAATGAGACAATAAATTTGTTCTGGATCTATAATAGCATGGCTTCTGAAAAAAAAATGGTGTGGATAGATTTAATAATAATTTTAATTGAATAATTTACAAAGATATACGGAGAATTCCTTTAAATAATCAGCATATATCACGAATGGGATGTTCTTAACAGATACATAGAGAAAATCCGCTAAAAATTGGATTTTCATATTTAGAGAACCTCAAAACATGATATTATAAAAAAAAATTCAGAGTTGAAAATAAAACTTCAAAAAAACACTTTATTTACAGTATCAGTACGAAATATGAATTTTCCTACCTGAGCAGTGTTCGTCGACATAGTAAAATGTAGCAAAACACTATGTTGTCTATAAACTATATACACATTGCATTGTATAGTTACATTTATTCTTCTATGAAACACACAAAACACAAAATCAAATATATTTCCAGCATTTTCAGTATATCCAAGTACTTTGGGTAGTCCTGTAAACGAACGATGAATGATTTCCGTACCACAATCTACGCAAAATGTTCTTTTATGCATATAAAAGAATATGTTACTTGCATTTTGTTTAAGGCAGTTTATAAATATTACTCTACTTCCCAGAAAATTTCCCCATAGACATAATCTCTCTTGGATGTCCCTGTACACGAACCATTAGCTTGATCTGAGCAAAAAGTTTAATGTAGCAACATTACATGATATTGATTTAGAATACCGAGTTCGAACTTTCACCTACTATTTGTTCTTGAGATATGCATGTAATAGATAGACACACAGACAGACAGACAGACAAAGAGACCAACCGTTAAAAACATGGTTTTTTGGATTCAGGGGACCTTAAAACGTGTTATTATAACAAAAACTCAATTTCGAAAATTGACCCAAAGAGAGCATTTTTTGTACCATATATATATGTGGGTAAGAGAAAGTAAAATTAGATAATTTTCAATAGATAACTTTATTTCTTTTTCTAAATAAATAAATAAATATAAATATAAATAAATAAATAAAACCTATTCTTTTCTCCTTTTGCACTTGCTTTTCTAGTCTCCTGATGTTTTTTTTTTTTTTTTTTTTTTGGTTATGTCCTAGCATAAAATCCTAGCATTTAAATAGAAAAACCTGTCTAAACAAAGTAATACATTTATTTTTATATATGAGGTACATTTATGCGTAAGATATATTTAGACAATATAAAACCGAAATAAGATTGTAATAATTCTATTCTTTCTGAAATTAAGCATGCATTTATGATTTCGTAAATATTTTTTTAGTATATCAAAAAGGATTTCTATTTTAATTTTAACTATTTGAAAATAACATCTGGCCTTCCTTTAAACGCTCTATATTTAACATGCTGTTATTCGTTAAACTAAAACGGTAATTCGTTGCAAAATGTCATCTTGGTTTTGAGTATAAATAATTCTCTGAGCCAGTGTTCTAATATACATCTTCGACGTTAATCTCAACTATAGGAAGTAAGTTTAACTTTTATGTATATTTTTCGAGTATTTTTCATCTTTGATCTTTTCTTTTATAAATATTTCCATGTTTTTTGGTACAATGATTTGTAAAAAGTTCTATTGAAGCGACACAAAAAGCGACAAAAGCACTAAGCGACAAAAAAAAAAGCCGAACTTGGACATTTTCCTTTTCACCTTCTACAACCGCTAATTATATCGTTCAAAAAGCAAATTTTCGAATAGATTTTATTATGTTGTCCTCCGCATACACTTTAGCATTGCGTTCAGCGTTAAAAACAAAATGCAGTTGTCAGAAAAACTGTAATTTTAGAAATTATTTCAAAAATGATAAGAATAAGGCAGTTAGCGATGCTGCGAAAAGTATTAATTTTTGGATGCAAATCAAAAAATGTTTTAATACGTGAGATGGAAAAATAATTAAATGTTAGTGAAATATTGGTAAAATGGTTTTTAGCAAAATATAAAATTTTTTGGCTGTGTAAACTGGAAATTTGGCTTTAGGCGCCACGTTGCTCATCCTAGCGTGATAACCGCAAGTTAAAGAGCAAAAGTTTAAAAAATCGATTTGTATCAGTTCAAAACTTAAAAAAAGATAAGAAAAAAGGATAAGATCTGCGAAAAAAGTCATTAAGAAAAGGAGTTAGAAAAAACAATACTTTTGTTGACCAAAAATTTAAAAACATTATCAGTTAATTATTAGGCTGAGCTGGTTTTCTCTGATGAATGAAGTTTACTTTATTTCGAGCGGATGAAAAAAGCTAGAATGAGGACGAAAATGTGACTGACTTGATGAAAATCGCACTCTTAAACCAGTGACATTTTCTCCATACATTATGGTACGGATGTGCACAATTTTTGAAGGAATCGGGCAAATATTCCTACTCAAGGAATCAATTAATTCAAAATAAAACACGGGGATTATAAAAGTGGCGCCTGACCGACCATTTTGGAGGTATTTCAAACTTTTCTTCAGACAGTATTTCAAGATGATAATGCACCTTGCTGTACGGCGTCTGTGTGAAATTGTTAAAATTACGTCCATTCCCATGAACACCTATAATTCTGTAAGCAATAATATCTTTTTTCACTCTAAGTTAAATCCTACAAAGAATATAGTAGAATCTCTTCTTTATTAGACTTGGAAACAGTCCTAATCTCAATTCGTTCGAAAATGTTTAGTCATAAAAAGGCGCGGGGAGAGAGACGAGGATTTGAAATTTGCAGCCTACAACTTTGGAACTAGAAAAATTACTTACAATTATTTACTACTAATAATTTAGAACTAGAAAAATTATTTACAATATTAGCACAGTGAAATTTTTGAGATTTATAACAAAAAACGGTATAATACTTTAACACTGTGCATTAAAGCAGTAATTTCATATAAAGGTGAAACTAACCCAATGCAGAATACATATTTTTATTAAAAAATTGCTTTAATTTAACAAATAAATAATTTTTTTTCATATATTAAAATGTAATTTCATAATTAAAATATAACTCGTTTATTTCATGTAATAAATCATAATAGAATACAAAGTGTATGGTTATTGCATTATCTATAAAAAGAAAGTTTTACGTAGATTTTTATAAAGTACTTCGTAGAGTGTAAAAAAGCTAATTATTAAATCGAGATGTACATAGGTATCATTTTTGTCCCTTTGGTATTATGCAAACAACACAGTTTTATTTGTTTCAACCATTAATTTTAAAGTTATTACAAATAAAAAAGTTTTAAGTCATTTTTTTCTGCAGTGCGGCTGTTTTTCTGTCGCTTAGTGTATACAAAGAGTATTTTCTTTTTCATTAAACTTATTCCTTATCGTAAAATTATAAAACGCATGTCAGGTAGTTGAAAAATTAAATTACATTAAATCGTTTATAGACTAAGAGCTAGCGACCGCCGGACATATGGAATAGTATCAAAGCTGATATTTTGCAGGTGTGTTTACATTGTAGTAGGTAATTACGTTTGATATTATGGAGCATGTGAAAGTAGGGGGGGGGGGGGGACGCCAGATATTACATTTTCAAAGTACAAAAAAATAACCTCAAAAAACGTTATAGTAAAGCTGATTTTCTTATGTGTTTAACTGGGTAACACTCCTTACTCCGACTAATCACTGCCAGACACATACGCCGGGATGGTTAAATCAGCCAGGCACTTTTTATGTCGCAAAATTTGGGTCGAAGTTACGATAAAGTATGGGAGCTAATTTTTTAATATGATAACATTCATATCAATTCATAATATTGATTTTTTAATATGATAACATTCATTTTTTGATATGGGTAACACTCCTAACTCCGATCGACCGTTGCCAGACACGAGCGCCGGGGTTTAAGAGCCAGATATTTAAGAAGCAGGCAGACTTGGATAGTTGACATTTTTGATTTTCATGAAATTTTCAGGAGATGTTCTTTATGTAAAACTATTAGACACGTTTTTTTTTTTTTGGGGGGGGGGGGGGGACAAAGATGGAGTCCTCTGTTTTTTTACGAAAAACACACCTATTTACGGAAACCAATACTTTTTGCTCCAGAAGTGAACCATGATATTGATAGTTATTTTGTATTCTCCTGTTTCCTGACTAACTATTGGGACATAAATACTTATGGTTGACTCTTGTTGCAAAGGTCAAAATTCGTTCAAAATTCTTTAAAAAAAAAAAAGAAAAAAAAAAAAAAGAACATTATTTTCCCAGACGTGGACCACAAAGTTATATACCTTAGTAAATACATACTGATAATAACTACCCAAAATAACAAAATCCGTGTGGTTGACTTTTGGCACAAGAATATATTTGACTTTGAAATTGAGAAAAACTAAAAATTTTCCGACTTTGAATGTCATTTACTTCTTGCGCCAGAAGTAAACAGGTATGAAATTAGTAGAAAAAGAAGCCTTATGTACAGTAGAAATAAAATCAATTCAAACACCTATGGTAACTTACTTATTTTTTATGGAATGAGGCTCTATGCTTTGTGTTTTGTGGCACACGCTAAATAGCTTTTATCACTTTATTTCAATCCGATTACTATTGCATTTAAAAATATTGCATCGAAATTCTTGAATGAACTGAATTTCTATCCAAACATACTTTCTTAATTATAAAAGCCTACGTTTCACGTGGATAACGCTAAAACCAATGTCAAAGTTACAAAAGTATGTTGAAATAAAAATAAATAAATAAGTTTTTTTCTTGGCTTGGAAGAATGAACAAAATAATGAATGACGAATGATTTAACCTTAAAACAAAAAAACAAAAAAAAAAAAAAAAAAAAATGACGTCACAATTGCAACAATGCATCTATGGTAACTTCAACTTTTATGTAATGCGGCTATATTCTTTGTGTTAAACGTGTGTTTAACTTAGTTTCGAATTAAATAATTTGGTATCCAAATGCGGCGAAAAGTGGCAGTTTAAGATTTCCAAAGATTGGAATCTCTAAGTTTAATAGAAGCCTTTAATTTTACATTTTAATCATTAACCCCTAAAAAGTAATGATATCAATACAAAAAACCATTAACGGGTTAAAAGTTTGTGACACAGCACTGTACTTTATGGCTATAAGAATTAGAAATACGGGTCTTAAAAATAAAGATATCAAATTTTCAGTGACGCTTTTCTATTAATTAAAAAATACATAGGATTTCTAATTTGAATTTGCTTTTGTCTTCTATTTATTTTTACAGTGTAAACATTATTTTCAACATAAAATAATGTATAACATTTACTCACTGTTACCTTTTCATTCACATCTCTTATAATATCAAAATATGTGTTTTTAAAAAAATGATATGAAATTCCAGCAACGCAGTGATGTTACACAAAATGATTTGTTTTTAAACTCCAGTGCAATTATTTTGTCTTGCCTATTAAAAAATATTTGCACGCTGAGATATTGCTTTTAATTTTCAAATACGCTGTCAAATATATCACTTTCATTAAGTTTATTTTATGTACTGAAATGTATTTATTTCATTGAATTATTTTATCTTTTGTGCATACTATTTTGTGCTTGATATTATTAGAAATATTCTGTTTTCGTGTTTAAATGAACTGATTTAACAGAATCTCATGCTTACACGATTGGAACAAGCGTTTGTGTAAAACTTTGACTCTACCACTATTTCATATCCACTATTTCATATCCACTATTTAATATCACCTCTTTTTTTCATTCTTTCTTTTCTTTTTCTTTCTTTCATTTTCTTTTTTCATTTATTTATTTATTTATTTTTAATTACAGAAATTCTAATGTTAAATAAAGTGAAGATTACTCTTCGAAAGCATTGGAACTCTGAAACATGATTCGCATCCACTATGCAGGACACATGTACAGTCGGTAACAAAAGTGTCCGAACACTAGCAAAAATTCCTATGTCAAAAAAGTGCACTTCATACGGTTTTATTAAATAAATCCTTATCGAATCATGTTCTTACATTGACTAAGAACAGGATTCGACAAGGATTTATTTAACAAAACCGTAAGAAATGCACTTTTTTTACATAGGAATTTTTGCTAGTGTTCGGACACTTTTGTTACCGACTGAATATATATTGTATATCCCGAAACGATTAGAAAGACACTAGCCGTATATAAACTAAAGACTAATATGTTACAAGAACCTATAGGGTGTATCCACCTACGTCACACATTTTAGTGGCAACACTTCTTGTATCATGAGCAGACGATTATTTTGTACAAACAAACCGCCATCTTTAATGAAACTTGTCTGGCTCAGCATATGTACCCAAATTAAATGAGCCATATAAAAGTGCCTATATAAAACAAAATTCATGGTATAGGTTGCATTGATCCATGTGAGGATAATACGTTTGAAGAAATGTATGGCCAAATATTTCGTACATAGACATTTGTAATTATCTAGTATTTGCTACAAATTCTGTCACTCGTGAACAAATGAAAGCCTATAAATCACTTGAAGCACATAATTATTTCACCAGTGGCTTAGTTAACCGAAACATAATTGTAAAAAAAAAGTGTCCAGTGACTTAATTATTATGAGAGGAAAGATATGTAATTACTTTTTAGGACAAGCGAATTAATTTTTCCTAACAGCAAAATGCTATGCAGTAAATCACCGCGGAAAAGAATAATAATAAAAACTAATGTGCCCAATTGAAATACATCACGAAAAAAAAAAAAGCTGCGCATCAGTTGTAATTTATTTATTACACACATATTAAAAATATGCCTTTTTCTAAATTAAATAATTCGAAGGCCAGAAATAATTATAAAAGTTGATAATACTATTTTTCAAGTTTAGAATGTATTTATTAATTCCTGATTGGAAATAATTATGGGTTGATAAGCTGGTGGATCTTAATTACTTTCATTATTATGTTCTCTCATAATGTATTTAAATTTCTCATTATTATTATTTTTCTCGTGGCACAGTAAAATTAAGACAACGCTTTTATTTATTTACACCCTGAAAAAATAATTCGCTCCTCCCTAAATAAATAAATAAATAAATAAAAAATAAATAAATAAAATAAAATAAAATATCGATTAAAATTTTAATTAAAAATTGATAATTTTGATGTTTGCAGATCAATATTTCAAAATTATATGTGGAAGAAAAAAATAAAACGGATCAAAGTCAAGCAATTACAATTTTAAAAAATCATTTTGTTTATAAAGAAATAATAATAATAATAATAATGTTTCTGTGAATAATTTAAG
Organism: Salticus scenicus; assembly: GCA_963930645.1. Classification (NCBI taxonomy): domain Eukaryota; kingdom Metazoa; phylum Arthropoda; class Arachnida; order Araneae; family Salticidae; genus Salticus; species Salticus scenicus. Next base: position 227,394,334 of record OZ005659.1, on the reverse strand, counting down.
AAGAAACTAGAGTTTTGAGATGTTTATTGCATATTAAATATTATTATTATTATTATTTCTGAAATCAAGCAAATACATTCAGTGAAGATTATTTTCTCGCTGACAAAGAGTCTATGAACTCACTGCCCTTTGAATAAAAACAAGGCACTTTTGTCCTCTAAATATAAAATTAAATTTTTAGCAGTTGTTTTGTTATTTTGTATACGAGTCTATTATTAATATAACTCAAAATAAACAATTAGCATGAAGATCAAACTCAATATTTTGTATATAAAAGGTAACAAACCACTTTAAAACACGTAGATAAAATATTTTTTCATTAAAAACGACACAAAGCTTTTCGCCATTATAACAATACCATCATCAGGTGTAATTGCGTTACATAGAACCAGCAATATATAAACAAGAGAAATTCAAACGGTTTGTTTATATATTGCTGGTTCTATGTAACGCAATTACACCTGATGATGCTATTGTTATAATGGCGAAAAGCTTTGTGTCGTTTTTAATAAAGAAATATTTTATCTACGTGTTTTAAAGTGGTTTGTTAGCTTTTATATATTATATATACACGTGAAATATTTTCTAATTTTAAACTTTTAATAGTTTTTAATCTTAATCAATATTTTGTATCATACAAAAAGGCTACTTGACTTTTAGTTAAATCAGAGAAATAGATTATATAGCAATTTAAAAAAGTATTAAAATACTTTATATCTACAGGCAAAATTTTTCATAGGTACAGTTTAATATTTCTAGATTGCATTGTTTACATTGAAATCAACATATATTTTTTTATGCACAAAACATGTTTCACATGAAACATTATGAAAATTATTTACCTTTTATTTTCAAGGCTACAAATTAAACATTATGTGAATTGTCAAAATAGATTGCTATTCCAGTTTAATGCTTTTAAAACTACACAAATCCAAAGCAAGCGATAGAAAATCGAAGTATTTTATGGCCAAATTTCGCAAGATCCGATTGACACTATCATCTGCTTTAGACAAATTTATTTTTAAATTAAAATATATAATTTGAAGATAATAATTGTAAAGACAATACTTTTATAAATACTAATTTTTCTAAATCACACATAATGAGTATTTTTAATGAAAAGGTTACAAAATAAAAGAAATATAAAAATATATGTTATTCATCGAAAGCTTTATCATAATTCACTGTAAGAAAAACATTGATATCAGTGATAATTTAGATGTATTCATCAAAATAACTTCTCTTAACAATAAATGTTACACTTTGATATCTAAAAACATGAAATTAAAAAGTAAAATTTACAGTAATTAAGGATATCCACTTAATTGTCGAAGTATACTTGATATTTTTACTCTAATAAAAATGTTGATTAATTGAGATGTATTCACCAAAATAACTTAGTCTAACAATAAATAATACATTATAAAAAAGCATCAAAGAACTGACATTTAAAAGTAACAAATACAAAACTTTGAATAAACACCATAAAAGCAAGAACTCACAACAGTTGTTTCAGGTCGAAAGAAAACCTAGCCCTTCGTCAGGTGAACAAAGCAGGCGCGAGTGCTGTAAACAAAGCAGCAACATAGTGCAGCCTGCAACAGTCTGTTGTCGCTTTTTTTGCAGCACTCGTGTCTACTTTGTTCGCCTGACAAAGGGTCATGTTTTCTTTTTGACTTGAAACAATTATTGCGAGTGTTTGCTTTTATGGTGTTTATTCGAAGTTTTGTACTTATTAATAAATAATACATTTTACTATTCAAAAACAGGAAATTAAAAAGTAAAATTTACTGTCATTCACTTAATTTTCAAAGTATAACTAATCATTTTTTTAAATAGATTTGGTAAAATAGAAACTTCGACCAATCACAGTTAGTTCTTTGAATGTCATCATTCTTTTTATCAAGATAACCTAGCATAACTTACTTGCAAGATTGCAGCCATGTTTATTTTAATAATTTAAACTTGAGAAAGAAAATCATTATTAAATGAAGAATTAATTGCCTTAACTAAGTTACACGTACATACATTTTAATAAATTATCGTTATATTTTAATACAGTTGTACATAATTTTTATTAATACACATATATTCCTTAATATGGAAGCCTATTTTTAAGATTAATAAAGCAAATATTTAAAATTGAGTTACTTCACTATTCATAGAAATCTGTACAGCAGCGATCACTACCATGCGTGTATGCTCACTCTGCAGCTATTAAAACCAAAAGAAAATAATCTTGTGTGTCACTCACACGACTATCTCTTACCCTGAAATTTAATACTATAAATACAGGTTGGAGATTAAGAAATAAGATAACGAGCCCTGTTATGTAAACCTATGTTAAACAATTCAAATTAGGCTTCATAAGAGTTTTAGATGATAATTAGTTCTGTGTGAGCGGGGCTGCCGCCCCCTCAGCCCCCCCCCCTCGTTTCAATAATGCACCTGCATTTATATAGAATTTAAATCCGTTATTAAAAAATAATTCTGCTTTTAAAAAATAATTTATTAAAATTATTATTTAAACAAATTATCTTTTATGATAATGCAGACGTTTTCCATATTAGAGAAGTAGTATAACACAAAATATCCAAAAAAAAGTTGAATTTATTCTCAATATTACATTTAAAAAAAAAAAAAAATGTTAAAAATGAAAAAGATTGATAACTTTATTTTAAATTATCGCAGACCGATGGTTCAACCATTCGTTTTAAAGGTATTGGCGAGCTCTTTTGAAAGATATCGATCATGAAAATTTACTCGCATCGAGGGGGGGGACTTTCCCCCCACGGGGGGAGGCGAGGCTCCTACATACACGATTTTTTTTCCCAGTTGACTATCTCTATTATAAAAAATATATATTCGTTTCATTTGGTTTAGTGCAGTCTATAGATGTTAAACTCTACTTACCTGCAATTTCCCCCATAGACGTAATGTATTTGAATAGTTTCGAGTGTCCCTGTAAGCGAACCATTTGCTTCATCTCAACGAAAAGCTTACTGTAGCATCCCTATATGATACACATTTAGAAAACCGAGTTTGGAATTTCTGCCATAATTTGTTTTTGAGATATGCTGATAACAGAATGACACATACACAGATTAACCGCTAAAAACATGATTTTCATATTCAGGAGACCTGAAAACGTGTAAATATAACAAAATCTCGCTTTCGGAAATTACCCTGAAATTTAATACAATAAATACAGGTTGCAGATTAAAAGGTAAGATAACGACTGCTGTTATGTATTTCTGTGTTAAACAATTCATATTAGGCTTCTGGAGAGTTTTATATGATAATTAGTTCTGTGTGAGGGGGGCTACTGCCCCCCTCAACACCCCGTTTCATTAATGCACCTACATTTATATAGAATTTAATTCGGTTATTAAAAAATAATTCTGTTCTTAAAAAATAATTTATTAAAATTATTATTTAAAAAAATTATCTTTTATGATAATGCAGACGATTTCCATATTAGAGAAGTAGTATAACACCAAATATAAAAAAAAAGTCAATTTTAATCTTAATATTTAAAAAAAAAAAAAAAAAAGATTTTTTTTTTTTTTTTTTTTTTTTTGTTAAAAGTAAAAAAAATTGATAACTTTGTTTTAAATTATCGCAAATCGATGGTTCAACCATTCGTTTTAAAGGTATTGGTGAGCTCTTTTGAAAGATACCCATCATGAAAATTTACTCCCCTCGAGGGGCGACTTCCCCCCCACGGGGGAAGGCGAGGCTCCTACATACACAAAAAAATTTTCCCAGTTAACTATCTCTATTACAAAATATATATATTCTTTTCATTTGGTTTAGTGCTGTCTATAGACGTTAAACTCTACTTACTAGCAATTTCCCCCATAGACGTAATGTATTAGAATTCTCTTGATTGTCCCTGTGCACCAACCATTTGCTTGATCTTAACGAAAAGCTTAGTGTAGCATCCCTATAAGATACATATTTAGAATACCATGTATGAACTTTCTGCCATAATTTGTTTTTGAGATATGCTGGTAACAGACAGACACGCACACAGACACACACACAAACACATACACAGACATACACACAGACCATTTGCAAAAACATGATTTTCGTATTCAGGGGACCTCAAAACGTGTAAATATAACAAAATATCGCGATCGAAAATTTGACCCAAAAACAATAGTTTCTCTACCTTATGGGTAAGAGAAAGTAAAAAGCATCACTGGATATAGCTTATTCATTTCGCTTGAAAATCTGTATAGCAGTGGTCACGGTACCATACATGTATGCTCGCTTATATAGCATAAAAAAAAAAATTGATGGGGACACCACATGACTTCCTTATACACCCACTAGAATATACATATTGTTATGGTTATGAAAACATTGATATTTTTGTGTGAGGTAACTGATTCGTAAGTGAGCAGGCAGGTTCTAGTCCAGGACCATTCCTGAAAAATAGCCCCCCCCCCCCCCCCCAAAGAAAAAAAAAGTCCTTCCGGATCATCAGGAAGGGTAGGTTGATTTCTTTTTTTTTTTTTTTTTTTTTTTATGAAGCCACCATTGTTTTACAATGGCGGCTGGAAATTATTAATGGACTTGGTAGAAATATTGACTTGACCTATATACGTATAGGGTTTTAAGCAAATCGGTTCATAAGTACTTTTTATGTGAATTTGAGATTTTCAAGTGGCCGGCACTTGGAAACAAGGTGGCGGACCAAGCTGACAAACAAATATATCAAATGCATTTGTAAGATAAGTCTAATATAGAAATTAGTTTGAATTAATTCAGAATTTCAAAAGTTATCGTGTTGACAAATTAAGTGGCTGCCACTTGGATCAAAAATGGGGAGCAAGTTGTTCAGTGAATTAATTCGAGATATTTGTAAGAAAAGTCCACTGTCCAACTTTGGTTCGAATAAATTCAGTATTTGGAATATTATCTCGATAACAAAATCTCAGATGGTAGCTTTCAACTGGCCGCAACTTGGAAACAAATTTATGGAGAAACTTGCCCACGGAAATCATAGATATTTGAATGATAAATCCATTTTGCAACTTTAAAAACTTTATGACGGAGCAAGTTTCCCAGCAAACTCATCCAAGATATTTTAAGCATAAGTTCACTGTCTAACTTTGGTTCAAATCAGTGCAGTATTTCAAAAGTTACTGTTATGAGAAATTTTCAAGTGGCAGCAACTTGGAAACAAAATGGCGGAACAAGTTGCCCAGCGAAATCAACAAAGATATTCGTATGATAAGTTCACTGTCCAACTTTGGCTTAAACTAATTCAGTATTTCAAAAATCATCGCGATAAGAAATTTTCAAGCGGCCAACACTTGGAAACAAAAAAGCTAAGTGAGATGCCCAGCGAACCCATCTCAGATATTTGAATGATAAATCCACTACCCAAATTTGATACGAATTGATTCAGTATTACAAAAGTTACCTTAATGACAAATTTTCAAAAAGCCGCCACTTGGAAATAAAACAACAGAGCAAGTTAACATGCGAACTTATCTAAGACATTTGAAATGTAAGTTCACTATCCAACTTTGGTTTGAATGAAGTTAGTATTTTAAAAGTTATTCTGATGGCACATTTTTAAGTGGCAGCCTGATTTCAAGTGGCTGGCCGCAACTAGGAAACAAAATGTCGGAACAAATTGCCCAGTGAACTCATCCGAGATATTTATATGATAAGTTCACTGTCCAACCTTATTCAAATTGAATCAGAATGCAAAAAGTTATCATGATTATAAATTTTCAAGTGGTAGCCTGATTTCAAGTTGTCCCGCTTAGTTTATAATATCCGCACTTTGTTAAAAATGGTGGATAAAGTTCATTAAATTAATAAACTTGGTTAAGACCCTTATATGGCCTATGTATATATCAAAATTCAAGCAAATCTGGTCTTAAATACACTTTTTACGATGTGAATTTGAAATATTCAAGTGGCCTCCATTTGAAAAGAAAAACAAAACGGCGGAGACTCTTGGTTTACAAACTCGTTGAAGATTTTTATAAGATAAATTCACTGTCCAAATTTGGTTCGATCTGGAGTATTATTTCGGAAGTTACCGTGATTTTAAATTTTCAAGTGCTAGTCTGATTTCAAGGTGACATTCTCAGTTTAAAATATCTGCCACTTTTTTAAAAATGGCGGATAAAGTTCATTAATAAACTTGTTTGAGACCTTTATGTGGTCTATATTTACGGCAAAATTAAAATTCCTGCCTTAAATATGTTTTTAAAATGTAAATTTGAAATTTTTAAGTGGCCGCCACTTGAAAACAAAAAGGCGGAACAACTTGGTTAACGAACTCATCCAAGATATTTATAAGATATGTTCGCTGTCCAAATTTGGTTCGATTTGAACTATTATTTCGGCATTTATCGAGATGGCAAAATTTTCATTATAAACAGAGAAATAGATATATATATATATATAGATAAACAAAGTGATTGCAATAGGTCGATTTCTAAATAAATCAAACTCTAAAAAAAAAAAAAAAAAAAAAAGGTGCTATTCCAACCACAATAGTCTTTATGATAGGATTATATATACCACCTATAGTAATTTCTTTTACGAATAATATTCCACGGCTTATTAAAAAAAATACCATTGGCAAATACTCAGCTTAGACAGTAAAAAATCAATAACTGGTGTATAATGAATATTTAAATTTTAAAAAACTTTTTCCCACACCATAAAATTAATGAAAGCACTACCAGTTTCGAAAGGACATGGCCTTTCTTCTTCAGGTACAAAAAACACCTGTCTTCCCTTTTCCTCCAAGGTAATAGTGTTTTGCACCTGAAGAAAAAAGGCCACGTCCTTTCGAAACTGGCAGTGCTTTCAATAATTTTATGGTAAGAAGTTTTTAACTATTAAACAGAGCTTAGTGTTCAATGAAAAACATTCGAGTCTTGAAAAATATTCGAGTGAATACTTTTGTTTTCTTTGGCGAAAAGTGGTGAGAAACGATGCATTTTACCAAATCAAATAACTCTTAACATTTTACTGATGTTATTAATGTTTATGTGTTTTTCCTTATCATTTTTATTTTGTATTGTTAATTGTTTGATTGACATTTTAGTGAATACTCCGCCCAATAGAGGGCGCTTGTAGCCCATAAAAACTCTTTTTTGCTTATAAAAAGAGATGTAAGAAAAAGGCTTCTTAAAAAAACTCTTCAAAAATTCTTAGGATACTGTGTAGTCAAGGATAAATTTTCTTTTATCAATTGACAACTTTTAAACTAATTGTCTGCAAAAATGAACACTCCGGACCTTCAGGTTATCGAACGCGGGACCAACGAATTACTAACTTTTTTTTTTTTTTTTTTTTTTTTTTTTTTTTTTGTAGATTCATATATAAGTTAATGTTTTAAAAATACTTTAAACTTGAATGCTAAAAATTAAACTTCAGCACTCAAATAAAAACATATTTATTAGAAATTAACTTATCATTCTACTAGTATATGTCTTTAAATTATAAAATAAAATCGGAGAAAATAAATTAAAATGGAACATTTAAAAAATTTTCAAGAAAAAAAAAATAATAATAATATTTTGAATTTACTTTTAAAAATATAAATAGTTTTGGAAAAGTTTCAACATACTTAATATTGTTGTATTTCGATATGTAAAATTGTAATAAGTAAAATGAGAAACTTATATTTTATCTGTAGCTTTGGTTTAGTGTTGTTAGATGATTGACAGTCAATTCCCCCAAATCAGGGGTATTCCCCCCCACACACACACACACACCAAAAAAAGAAAAAAATATCCCAACTAAATTTATTATTATTATTATTATTAATTATTATCTATGAATTTAGCATTCCATAAATAAAGGCAAAAATCTGTTTCTTGTGTCATTTCAGTTTCTGCTGTAACCATGCGGTTCATTTTTGCTGTACTTGTTGTTCTTTTGAGTTTCGTATATGTTTACAACGAAAAAGTAAGTCTCTTTCTTTCAATACAATTGTTTAATCTGCATTGCGGATTCTTTCAGTTGTATTTCTATAAAGTAATTTTGTTAAATGCCCAAATTAATTAAAATTAAATAGAAATATATAATTCTTTGAATGGAAGTAGTTAGAAGATCTATCCACCAGCATTAGAAATATTTAAGTGTGCGTAGGCTATATATAAAATAGACATACATCAGAAGATTTCTTAGCTAATACTTATAAACTATTTAAGTAATAGCTGATGTATGTTGATTCAACATAAGGAGAAAATTTTCTAAAGTTCGCGGACTGATCCCCTCGCTTAGCTACTACCGCGCAGTAGGTTAAACTTGACAGTAAACTACCATCCGGAAAAAGTTAATGGAGCTTGCTGATGTAAATGCTATTTAAATTTTTCGTATGATATTATCTACATATGCATGGCTTTAATTAATCAGCATATATAGTTACGTTCACCAGTTCCTGATTCTGTCACACTTTAGGCTTAAGAGGTAGGCTTAAGAGATTTCCTTAAGAGATCCACCTAATTTTCATACTTTAGTAAATTAAAAAAAATCTAACTGTCCGATCAATAAGCTGTTTAAGCAGACGGATTCAGAAAAAATGCCCCTTTCATTTGGTACATTATTTGTAACGAATTTTTTAATTTTTTTTTTTTAATTAAAATATGAAAATAACAATTTAAAACAGACATTTAAATTTTTAATTGTTGCCATTTTTTTTTTTTTTGTAGCATAAAATGAAATATGCTTTTACGTAAAAAAATAAAATAAAATCTTAAATATGTTTCTATATGATGTCGTGATGATCTAAAAAATGACGTCTTTAAAATAATAATAACAATTTTATCTAAAGGTAACGAAGAGATACTGTGCGCCCGTCGAAGATTGATACCTGGTTGGCAAAGTGCCAGGACGATTCCACTCACGCTCTGGGAGACACAGCAATGAAGAGAGAGGGGAAATTTTTCTATTATTCTTGTTTCCCCTGTTATGTGTAGAATAATTAATACTCCTGCTTTGTTTTCTTTTATTTCTTACTGTATAACAGTCTGTTTATATTGGAAATGAATCGTACATGTGGTACGAGTTCTCGGATTAAACCTCTTCATAGTAAAACGAAGCGTATTGTACATAATGTCATTAAGTTTTGCGATAAAGAAGCTTTAGAAGGAGAAACTATTGTTCCACTTTCCCAATCAGTGAAACGTACGAGTGAAATAACTAATATATCAGAAGCCACGATTAAGAATACGTAGAGAATCAAAAGGAGAAGACAATCCAATGTTTGTATCACCAAAAAAGTGGCAAAAGAACAGTACCATCGAGAACATTTCTCTGGATAATTCTGATTGCGATGTTATTCGAAGAACAGTACATGAGTTTTACGCAGTAAATAAGATTGTACCTACAATTCCCAAATTAATTCCTGTACTTAAAGAAAAGATAAATTTTAAGTATCAAAGAGAAACTTTGAGAAGAATTCTTCACGAAATAGGATTTAACTTCCCCGTCAGGTACGACTTGCTCATTAGTCCCCTTTCAATATAGTGACCAGCGAAGCCGGCAAAGAATTCGTTGATTCACTACCTTAATTGATTTCACATTTCGTCATTTTTTAAGGGGTTATATACTAGTTTGTAAATAATAATTGACATAATTTTTAAATTAGTGTTACACACTTCAAAGAACAACTTTAATATATCCCCACAACGACATTTGGCAATTTTTTGTTGGCGATTATGGCTAAATCATAAATCTAAAAATCATAAATGATAAAATCATAATCTAAATCATAAAATCATAAATCCAAAATAAACAACATATAAGCTGCCATATTATATCGCCAAAGAAAAATCGCCAAATTCAGCTATGGGGATATACTAAAGTTATACCTTAAAACTATCCCCTTTATAATATTATGAGTTTTTCTTTCTTTTAATTAATCGTAAAATATTTATATAACCAGATATTCAAGAATCTGTTCAAAGAAGGAAAAGAAATGTAATCAGTGAGTTTAAAATTTTTTCATACCAATAAACAAACACATCCCTAGGTACTACGGACATTCCTATTTTATAAATGGACCAACCCTTTTTACTCATGCGCAGAAGACGCCAGGGATCATCCTTCTGCGGTTTAACAGTAATTAAAGTGCGAAAATTTCGCACGGGCTTGCTATCAAATGAATTATTCAAAGTGAGAAATAAATAAAATAAAATGATTATTTTTCAACGGGCGCCTTAGTCGCCCTACAACTAACTAGGTATTAAGGTAAAAGCACCAGTAGTGGACACTTTAAGGACTTTTTTTGGCTATTTTTTATGTAATTTTTCATATTTTAGAGACTCAAATATTAATTTATGTTTCACGCATTTATTAACTCTTTCATTACATGATTGTATTGCGAAAATTTCTAAGTGCAGCATTTCTATATGTAAAAAACTAAACTCCGGAGAGCTTAAAATGAGCCAGTAGTGGACACACTAAAAACCAGTAGTGGACCCTTTTTTGTTCCACTAGTGGACCCCTTTGAGTTTTTGATTTAAAATTAAGGTGACCTAACGAAACGTCCCCATTTTTGCAGTTTTTTTTCTTTCTTCGTGTGATGTCGATTATCACATATTCTAAAAAAATATATTATCATTTAATAATAATAATAATAATAATAATAATTATATATATATATGTGTGTAACGAACACATTTTTATGACCTCTAAATTGCAACTTAAATTCCCATATAGTAATATAGTATGTTCTTTAAATTTTTTTCATTCTCCCTCTTTTCACATATGTATCTTTTGCTAATTGCTACTCTACCGAAACATTTGATCATGTATTATTCGTTCTTTAACGTAATGCAGATCTACAATAGCATGTTATGACTTTTCCTAATTCGTTTTTCAAACTAAAACTTTTCATCTTGAAAATAAAGGCAGTTTGTCGCCTTGAGTGCATTCCTTGATTCACAATATGCTACATTAATTTTGCTTAAAAGATCTGTGTTCTGATGGCGTGTATTAGAGTTTAGTGAGGACCGTTTGAAATATAATTATGTGGTAACCTTTTCAAAAATTGTATGTGTTTATACGTAACATAATTGCAACCATTTTTTCTCTACTATTTTGAATTCAGCTTAGACTAGAGCTCTGGCGAAATTAATGAAGAAATCGGAGCTTCACTTCACCACCATGACTTGACAGGTGAAGTCGACTTTTTGGGCTACCACTCCAAATTATTTAATTACCCTAATTATACCTACCATTTTATAGTAATATGCTTATATGGTCACCTATATTGTGTTAAATATGTCAACAATTCGTATATAATAAAATGTATCATATTATCTAGAAGAAAATGCCTGTCTATTTGGATTAACGAGTCCTGTATTATTGATGATTAACATCACAAGAATTTTAAAGCTGTTTTTCTAATTCAAGTTCAATAATCGACGGCCATCTAAATAATAACTGTGATGATAGTGCACTTTTTTAAGTACTGCTTTTGTCACCATTTCTTATTTTGAAATTGGAGACGCCGTGCTAGTTTTTCCCCGCTTTTCTCTTTAGAAAATTTGCTCGACTTTGTATTTGGACATTTATTATTCACGATCGTGAAGGGATCATAACTGCTGAATCCATGAGGGAAAATATCTTAGAGTGCCCATAATTCCAATCTCAGCAATTTCGAGAGATTGAGGTTCAGGTTAAGTGGGTTTGACATCACACGAAATATACGTAGTTGGCTATTGGCGATAATTTGGAAGTCCTCCCTAAGTATTCTCCTTAGACAAACCGTCACATTTTGATCTTATATGGAGGAATGGGCTCCCCTTTTTGCATCACAATGTATTTCACGCAAAATTGATAACTTGATGGATCATAACTAATTAACTAGAACACGATCACGCCAATATCTTGGACTCTAGTACGTAAAGCAATCATGAGAGATGTAACTCTCTAAATACCAATCTCCATTGTCCTCCATGTTCCCATCCAAATTAAATCTCTGGGCGTCACCAAATGTCTCCGGACTATTCGTAGGGGTGAGTTCTAGACCATCGCCAATCGGCCATTGTGTAGCACTAGTGGGACATAAAATTCACTCATCCTCAATCCACTAAATACTGAATACAGTTATGCTATTTCAGTGTCGATGTTTCAGTGGGAACCAAACTTAACAACTAGCCCAATATGGAAACCAGAAAAAATTTTGCGATTAAAAAAAACTTAAAATGTCTCGAGATTATCTTATGATTCAAGTGAATTCTCATTTTGTTCCGCCTTCTAAATTTGAAAAAGCATCGGAGCCATCCTCTCGGCAGGAGATCAAAATTAGGATTTCATGTCTCCTTACACTCCTAGCAATGAGTCCCATACCGTCGCAAATTACTCAATGCGCAGCTTAGTGCGACTTTAAAAACACTCAACTCAACTCAAAATTTGGAAGATTACAGAGTTGTGTCAACTACTAGACTTTAAATGTGAAATGAGCTAGTACAGTGCGGCCACATATCCTAAATCTAGCAGTAAGGACGAGTCCAAAATGTTGGAGGGATGCCAGTGTGACCGACAGTTTGAAATTTGGAAAACAACCAGTAATTCCACGCTCTGATATTGCTCATTTTCTCTGAGTCAGATAACTGTCACCCCTACTTTAGCATTGGACTCGTTGAGTTAGCACTTGCGCAGATGCTTCCATGGTTTCATGAAATGTGGTCGAAGAATAGTGGATAGGCTATCCACTATGGTCATGATGATATTTTTTGGTACCAGTAGTGGACACCCGTAAAAATACTATATGTTAATACAAGATTTAAAAATCAGCACAATAAATGAATTCTGCGAATTTTAGTCATATGAAAGCAAATGATAGAAGAAATCAGTTAAAAATAAGCAGTGTCAATGCAAACAAAATTTTATTTCCTTATTCCAAACGATAAGAAAAAACGGCAAAAACACAAAAAGTGCAGATTTTTTTTTAGTTAACTAACGTTATTCTAAAACTGATGGCTAGGATTATTTGTAGTTATAAACATCAATAGTAGAGGACTGTAACTTCCTTCCTGAAAATTGCTCGAATCTTCAGAAGGATTAGAAAGCTCATTTTCTTGGTTTAAGTTTTAAAGTGTCCACTACTGGTATAGGGTCAACTACTGGTGCTTTTAACTTATAAATTCTATAAATCGGAAGTACTTCATCTTTTATTTTAACCATGAGCTTGATTTTTGGTACCTATCTCCATTTTTTTTTTTTTTTTTTTTTTTTTTTTTTTTTTGAGTTTGAAATGTGCTTACAATCGAGATTATCTCTAATTTTTACTATAAGATTATTTAATTTGCAATATGTATTATAGATAATCTGTATTAGATAGCTTAAAAGTACATTTAAAAACTCAGTTGTGCAAATAATTTTGCGTAACTGTATTTTTAAACTATAATGCTATATTTCTAAACCTCCCATCATGTGAGAATTAAACAAGTTGGCATAGGTGGATTCTGCTCAGTTCCCCATCATATTTATGTTCTCATAAATTTCTAGTGCGAGGCAAATTATAATCATGTTACTAGAAATGAATTAGACCAAAGCTTGATACAGTGACAGAATGAAATCCCCGCCTAATAGGCTATCCACCGTTCACTTCGATATATTTATCTTATTCTAATTTATTAATTTATTTTATCAGGGTCAATTCCGTTGTTTAGTTTTCATGCTACTAATTCCAATGCAATAATCCTCAAAAATAATTTTTAACCGACTTCAAAAAAAGAAGGAAGGTTCTCAATTCAAACCGTATGTTTTTTTTATGTTTGTTAGCTCATAACTTCTAAACGGATGCTCCGATTTTGATACTTTTTGTTTTGTTGAAAAGGTCTTGGTCTACAATAGGTCCCACTGTAATATCTTTACGATCTAAAGAAAATACAGGGTGCCCAAAAAAATCAGTCCCAACTCTTTTAACTGCTAAACGACTGCAGCTGTTGTGATAAAAATGGTATGTAAGTATAGCAAAGTGGCCATGCTGTACAAGGTTAAAACGCTTGCAGCGCCACCTGGTGGAAAATGGCGGAGTTAGTGTTGCTATCTCGAAAACGGTTCTACAGAAAAAGTAAATTACAAATCTGAAGGGTATCACCGATTTAGTACAAAAAGATAGTTAAGACATTCATACTAACGTTCCTATCTCGGAAACGGTTCAAGACAGGAGGGAAAAGTGAATTATAAAATTGCAGAGTATCATCGATTTAGTACGAAAAGATAGTTTTGACATTGATGCTAAAAATACAAGGCTAAAAACGTGCATTTTTTTGTTCGCAATTTCTTACACTATACATACTTGAGCTACATTGCTCACGTTGTAGCGTAGCTGCTGAGACACACGCTATATAGTTCATAATGCGGTTACTTGATACTTTTTGTTTTGTTGTAGAGATCTTGGTCTGAAGTAGGTCCCATTATAATTTCTTTACAATCTAAAGAAAATAAAGCGCCATCTGGTGAAAAACAGCGGAATTAGCGCTCCTATCTCAAAAACGGTTCAAGATGGGAGAAAAGTTAATTACGATGTTGTAGAGCATCTTCGATTTACTACGAAAAGACAGTTTTCAGACATTATTGCTAAAAATATAACGCTTAAAACGTGCAGTTGTTTGTTCACAATTTCCTACATTGTGCACACTAGAAGTACGTTGCACACTTTGCAGCGTAGCGGATGACACGTATACTCTGTGGTTCAAAGTACTGTTACTGTAAGCGGTCACATCGATTAGCGCAAAGTCGTTTTCAACCAACTTCAGAAAGGAGGGTGTTCTTAATTCAAGCTATGTGTTGTTGGTGGTGTTTGTAAGCTTATAACTTCGTAAGAGATGCTCTAATTAACCGACTTCAAAAAGGAGGAGGTTCTCAATTCAAAGCGTATGTTTTTTGCTTTTGTTTTTGTTTGTTAGCTCATAACTTCTGAACAGATGATCCGATTTTGATACTTTTTGTTTTATTGTAAAGTCTTAGTCTGAAATAAATCCCATTGTAAGATCTTTACGATCAAAAGAAAATACAGGGTGCCCAAAAATGTCAGTCCCGACTCTTTTAACTGCTGAACAGCTGCAGTTATAAAAGTGGTATGTAGGCATAGTTAAGTGGATATGTGCTACGCAATTCAACCGCCTAAAGCGCCACCTGGTGGAAAAGAGTGGAGTTAGCGATCCTATCTCGGAAACGTTTCAAGACAGGGGAAAAAGTGAATTATAAAATTGCAGAGCATCGTCGATGTAGTACGCAAAAATAGTTTAGAAATTTATGCTAAAAACCGAACGCTTAAAACGTGCATTTGTTTGTTCACAATTTTCTATTTTGTGCACACTTGAATGGCACTACATATGTTGTAGCGTAGCGGGTGACATTTATGCTATGTAAAATTCAAAGTATGGTTATTGTAAGCGGTCACATCGATTAACGCATAGACGTTTTAAACCGACTTCATAAAGGAAGAGGTTCTCAATTCAAACCATGTTTCTCGTTGTTGTTGTTGAAATTTGTTAGCTTATAACTTCGTAAGAGATGATTCAATTTTAATACTTTTTTGTTGTCGTAATGATCTTGGCCTGAAATAGGTTTCATTATGATTTCATTAAGATATAAACAAATTACAGGATACTCACAAAAATCTGTTCTCACTCTAACTGCTGAACACATGCAGCTACAATGGTAAAAGCAGTATGTAAGTATCGATGTTGAAACTTCTGTCCGTCAGCTGCAATGCATATTTTGCTCTTTATTTGAACTTAACGCTGCGCAATTTCCAGCGCAGCGGGTGACACGTATTCACTGTAAAGTACAATATATATGCCTAACAGAATTTTCGGTTACGAATACAGCGTATCCGTCCTTTACATTTCTAAAGACTTTTCAATTTAACGTATGTTCGTTTAATAGATAGTTTTTTGCTCATATCTGATAAAGGCAAGAAAAGTAACACAACTTAAAAATACAGCATTTGATAAAAATCAACTTAAAAATAACCTGACTATAATAAAACTGGCACAACTGTCTCTCGAGTGGATAAATTTCTAGATGGAGATGTAACTTTTTTTTCACATTGGAGGCATTTCATGTATTTTTAAGAGACATAAACCATTTTTTGAGTAATGTCACTTTTCTTGGAACTTATGATTTGTGAAACTTCCGTCGAACGTCTTCTGATGCTCTGCTATATAAATAAGTTTTCACTGAAAAGAGAAAAATAAAATCTTTTTGTAAAAAAATAGAACCGACTCCAAAAAGAACTACTATTCAAACAACTAAAAATGAAAGAAAATTGGCAGGAAATGGAACTGTAAATTGCGCCTAAAAGTATAAAATAATTTCCTTCGCCAAACAACCTATAACACTACAATTAATCATAACTTTTGAAGTCGGCGCAAAATTAAATAAAATTTGATGCCGTTGTTCAATACAAAAATCAAATCCTATTCAAAATACACATCTCACATTGTTACCTGCAAAACGCAACCGAGAACTAATTTGATTCAAGAAAACAAATAAGATTTCGTAAGCAGCAAAAGTTGGCGAAGATGCTGGTATCTGACGTCCTTGGTGAAAGAAAAATCGCATAATTATCTGGAAAATATATTTAATTTCTTTGGTATATCATGATGATTTTCATAAGTTATATCAAGAGATAAATCAAGAATATGAAACAACACATCGTACAATATATATTATGAAAATATACATCTTGCGTGTATATTTTTGCCTTACGTTTTGATCCCCAAATCCAAAAGCCATCAAGGATGATAGTTATCAAAGTTATTCCTAATTTGCAAAGGAAACTCTAACTTCGTAGAAACATAAATACCGTATTGTGAAGAATGTTCACTGTTCTATGTAGATGCTACTAATGTACCAATTGTATACAGTGTTAAAATAATAAAGGAAACATGAAAATGGATCATTCGAAACAACAACATTTGTTGCTACCGATCTAAAGACAAACCTTTAAAAACTAATTAAATTTTATTTACTTTTGCGCCGACTTCAAAAGTTATGATTAATTGTAGTGTTATAGGTTGTTTGGCGAAGGAAATTATTTTATACTTTTAGGCGCAATTTACAGTTCCATTTCCTGCCAATTTTCTTTCATTTTTAGTTGTTTGAATAGTAGTTCTTTTTGGAGTCGGTTCTATTTTTTTACAAAAAGATTTTATTATATGAAAAATTTACAATTTCGCTATGTTGATAAAATTGTAAATTACGAATAATTTACGAAATTTTCCTATTAGAATATTTGTATTCAATCCTGTACAAACAAATATCATAAATGTAATTTTGAAGTTGTCTAATGTATTTATGATCCTGAAAATAGAAGTTTATGCTCAATTTTGCCTTATTCTGACATGTTAAGTAAATCGTAAATTCCAAATAACTTACGAATTTTTTAAATTGGAAAAATCATAGTATGTGATATTCATGCCTGTATCCTAAATAATATTTCGAAATTAGTTTGACATCTTTACGATGAAAATATCTCTCAAGATTGACGTTTATGTTAAATTTTGCTCTATTCTGACATCTAAAGTAGCACCGAAACGTTCTCTGAACGTTCAAATATTGTTCTGCAAACACGTTCTAAGAACGTTCCCTTTGAACGTGTTATAGACGTCTATTTGTCCATCTTGAAAAAGGACAATAGTACGGTTCAGGGAACGTTCAATGAATGTGTAGCTATCACCATCGGTGTTATAGAAGCGTTCAGAGAACGTTCTATGTATACGGTCTCAGAACGTTCTAAACGTTTTTAGAACGTTTTCAAAACGTTATACACATTTTCAGAACGTTCTAGAAAACGTACTGTAAACGTTCTAAAATAGTGTAGAAACGTTCTGAAAACGTTCTATACACACGTTCTCACAACGTTATGTAAACAATTTTTGAACGTTCTTTGAACGTGCTAAAAATGTATTTAATGTATAATAAAATGGAAGAGCTCGCAACAATTGTTTCGGGTCGAAAGAAGACACGACCCTTCGTCAGACGAACATAATAGGCACGAGTGCTGCAAATACAAGAGCTACGTTGCAGATTTTTTGCAGCACTCGTGCCTACTTTGTTCGGTTGATGAAGGGTTGTGTCTTTTCTCGACCCGGAACAATTGCTTCGAGTTCTTGAATTTTATAGTGTCTGTTTATTTTATTTACTTATTTTTTTCTTTTTTTTTTCCTTTCCTTTATTTATCTTATCTTTTCTTTTTTATTTTTTGTGTAGCTTTTATTTTATCTTTTTATTATTATTATTATTTTTCATAAATAATTGTCTTAGTAATATAAAATTTTGCATACATGCATTGAAATATTGTATAACAAAAGATCAAGTATTTTGAATATTCTAGATAAATATTTGAATTCAAAAACAAACAAATAAATAAATTCAAGTTCTGGAATATTTTGAAAATTTTTAAGATAATATGCCCCCTGCTAACTAATTATTATTCCCCCCCCCCCTAGATTTTGCATCATTATAATTTAACAATAGAATATAACCATATTTGGATATTAATTTAATAAGTTAACGGCCCTCTTCACTTACCGTCGCCGGTAGACTATGGGGAAATTTTCTTTACAAGTAACTTATTAACTAATACATATTTTTAAATTCTATTTTCACATTCAGAAAATTCCCAGCTGTTAAATTGACGGACTTTTTTTGAAAAAGTATTTTTTTAATTTTTAATATTTTATTTTGAAATTGCAAAATGAAAAAAAATCACATATTGTAAATTCGTATTTTGCAGCTTCGAAGTAAAATATAAAAAATTAAAAAAATAATTTTTTAAAAAAGGTCCGTCAATTTAACAGCTGTGAATTTTCATAATGTGAAAACAGAATTTAAAAATATGTATTACTTAATAAGTTATTTGTAAAGAAAAATTTCCCATTGAATATCATTAGCTTCGGCTTCCAGCGGCGGTGAGTGAAGAGGGCTCTTAAGCAAAAAAATTTAAAAATATTTATGTCTAAATTTTGAAACTTACTGCAAACTTTTGGCATTCAAACACAAAAGTATTTTATTAAATTTTAAATTATCAATGAAATCTCAAATTAATGCCCAGATATGTTACATATTCTATTTTTAAACTATAATAATGCACAATCAATGGAAAACAAAAAATAAAAATTAGTTAAAAGAAGTACACAAGTGTACAAAATTTAAACAATAAACTGTTTTCTCGTTTTATTTTTATTTTTTTCCCTCATAATTCTTAAACAAATAAACACAGAAGTATAAAATTTGGATAGTATGTTTTTTAAACTACCATAAATCGAATTTTATATAACTTTAGCATAAGTAATAATTGTTAAACTAAATATCAGTAAATTTTTCTCAAAAGTAAACATTGAAAAAATGAAAAATTTCAGCAATTTTAGAAAAGAAAACTTAATGAAAAATGGTCATGAAGATGCATTACAGATAGGTTAAAAATGTAGGCTCATCCATGCGTTAGATTAAAACCGTATATTTCTTCATGTAGTCACTTTTTTGTTTCTTCTTCTTTCTTCATTTTTTCGCGTGTGAATAATTTTTTTAAAATTTTACATAGAAATATGAAAATCGGATAAGGCGTTCATTATTAAATTATTTATCGACATTTTTATTTTTCTGGTGATGATAACAATTTATACAAATTAGTAATTATTATTTTTTTTTTTCAAAAATTCCGTTATTAAAGTAAAAGAAAAGTGAACACAGAAAGTAAAACTAGGATTTAGTTTAACATGTGAGGGCATGTGCGTCTTCACTTGTCTATAATGCATCATTAACACAATTTTTCATTAAGTTTTCTTCGCTAAAATTGTTGAAATTTTTAATTTTTTCCAAAGCTTACTTTTGAGAAAAATTAATAATTATTAGTTTTAAATTATCACTTATTCTAAAATTATGTAAAATTCGATTAATGATATGATAACGAACATGACATCCAAATTTTATGTCCATGTGTTTATTTGTTTAAAAGTTATGCATAAAAGAAGAAAATGAAAAAGCAGGTTTGTTCCTTTAATTTTGAACAGCGGTGTATTTTAAATACGTTTAAAAAAAAATACATATATATATATATATATATATTATTATTATTTTGTTTTCTTTATTTAAATAGATTACGTGAAATTTACTTAATATTTTCATATTACAAATCATGCGTATGCGAAATTTATTTAAATTATTGATTTTGAGTTTATAAATTTTACGTACACATGCAGTGAAATATGACAGTATAAAATATGGTGAAACATTTTGAAAAATAAATAAATAAATAATTAAAATTTTATTCTGTAAACAAATAAATAAATAAAAATTAAATAAATAAACTTCAAAATTTAAAATATTTAGCAATATTAAGATTCACCTTAGTAACTATTTCTTTTTTAATACTTCTCCCTGCTTTTACATTTCTACAGTGTAATGTAAAACGATCAAACATGATAAAATCTATCTATATATTTCTTTAACGTGGATCAGTTGCAATTAATTTTTGCCGAAACGATATAGTAGTGTAATTATTGAAATATGCGAGGATAAAAAATAATATTTAAAAATGAACAATATTTAAGCATGCGGACTCAACTCAATGAACTAATAAGAAAAAATTACGAAATTTGTCTGCTTACATTATTTTATGGAAAACTGTATTTTTAAAAATTGCTTCTTCAATCTTTATAAGCGTCATTTTAAACATAGAAATACTTTAAAGATTATACAGAATATGAATAATTGTCATAAATTGACTAAAAATCATAAACATAAAAATATAATCAAAATAAGAATTATTATTATTATTATTTTTTAAACAAAATGCACCAAAATAAATAAAAAGTCATCACCAACATCGCGACAAAAATTTAAAAGGCATCATGGAAATCCTATACTATAATTGTACTGCCTGCGGAAGTATGAAACTGGGACTTCAACCATGAATTTTATTTTGAAACCTTTCTTTGAATGATCTTGGTCTCACAATTGCACAATATTAATTTGGTACTAATAATAATTTGGCTTCTGGTGAATTAATATTTTAATTAGATGGGGAATTCGGTATAATATTTATGAGTTTCAAATTTTAAAAGTAAATAAGAAAAGAAAAGTTCGAAAAATTCGCATGGGTTTGTTTAAACTACAACGTTGAACTGTAATAATAAAATATCGAACGAAATAAATTTAGGAATTAGCGTGAAAGATGTGAAAAATTAAAAAATTTCAAATTTAATTTTAAAATATTATATATTTTTTTGATAAATTTTAATAAATTTTGTAAGATTTCAATGCATAAGAATGAAAATTTTATAAAAAGGAAAAGTAAGTGAACGAACTTATCTGTCTGTATCTTGAAGCTGTTTGCTGTTGTAGTGTATCCGAACGAAAGTTAAATTCAAATCTGAATGTAAATACAAAATATGTGATGAGTAAGCAAGCAGTAGGACTTTGAATCCAACAGGCCACGCCAAGAAATACAAACTTCCTGTGCAAAAACAGAGCAGATGGCATTTACGCCCGGCGAAAATTTCTGTCGATCAAGCAATTTATTCAATAACAATCGTTTCTAATAAAGATTTTTCATACTGTTCAAATTTTAACCTTTTTAAAAATTATTATACTGAGGCCATCCTAAAACTTTCTTCTATATTTTCCTGCGCAGGTCGATCTCATAAATATTATTTGCTAAAATAATCTATCAAAATTATTTTCCATGGTAAATGTATACGATTTTCATCTCAAACAAATATAACACTAAATATCCAAAAAATCAATTTTACGGTATACAAAATATGTATCTTAAGAAATGTATTTTACATAATGAAAAATGTGAAAAGTCGATAACTTTGTTTTAAATTATCACAGATTTAGGGTTCATCCTTTCGCTTTAAAAGTATAGACGACTTTTCTGGCAAGAATATTGAAAATTTTAATACAATAGCGAAAGCGATGAACTATACAAATTGCCCATATATTTTTTTAATTAAATATTACTAATATAAATGTATATATATATATATATATATATATATATATATATATATACATATTTAATTTTCCAGGGAAAAGTTAAAAACAATGCTGACTCATGCACATTTATACGAAATTTTGACCTATTATGACATATTAAAAATTCTGAAAATAATGGTACGACAGCGCTACCTATTGAACGATTTATTAGCAAATATAATCGCCACCAGTTTAGGTCATAGTCCAAGTAAACAAAGTTTGAATAAATTACGTTCATTAGTTCGTGAGATACAGCATCCATAGAATTTTAAAATTTATTAATTTAATCATAAAAATTTAATCAACACAGGTTTTTATAATTAACATTTTTATATATGAAATTTTGTACGTTTTTCACCAAAAAATGCTGAAATACAGATATCTGAAAAATCGCAGAAAGCAATAGAAGCACCATCCGTCGGTGGATATATACGGAAACTGAAGCAGCACATTTTGTCATTATATATATGTCTCACATACAAGGTTTGATAAGTATTCGTATTATAGAAGGTGAGGTACAGGCTTCCCGTAAGTTGAAACGTAACAGTGCCACCTGTCATTTGATATGTACCCGAAGTGAATCAGTAAAATTTACGTAATATCTATTTCACGTACCAAATTTAGAGCATTTATAAATCATAGAAAATGTGCTATTGCGTTCCGTTCCGTTGAATAAAATTAATTTGCAGCATACCAGTGCCTCCAGTTGTCCGATATGCACGCAAAATTATTCTGCAAAGTTTTATATGATATTAATTTTACATACCAAGTTCAGTGTATTTATAATTATTTATATCACAAAAACTGAATTATTGCCATTACGTTAACGGGGTTAAATTACAGGAGAGCAGCGCCACCAGTTGGTCAATATATGCACCCGAATTAAATCAGCGTACTGTTACATAATATCTGTTTCACATATTAAGTTTTGTGCATTTGTGCACCGTAGAAGCTGAGATATAATCTCCCCATAAAAGGAAGAATTTACAGAATAGAAGCGAACCCTATCTGGTGATACATTCCAGAGGCTAATGAGCACCAAAGCTGATATTTAGGTCAATATCTAATTAAATATTCCTGATATTTAGCAAATTAGTTTAAAGTCTAACTAAACATCAAGTTTGGTTAAATTCCGTCCATTGGTTTGTGAGATACAGAGTCCACAAAACTTTGATAACACACACACACACACACACACACACAAAAAAAAAAAAAAAAAAAACCAGACAGACTGGCATTTTGAAAGAATGATAGAATTGTGTTCTGGACATCTCAAGAGTGTATAAACCCATGGAAAACCGGAGATCAAAAATTCCCAATTATCCAACACATTTTTCTTGGTATATACAAAATAATATTATTAATAATAATAATAAATAAATAAAATAAATAAAATAAATTAATTTTTCGTAACTTAATTTATTAACAATTTAAGAAACAAATAATAATGAATATCTGCAAAAGTAATCTGGAGTAATGTGTTTGACAGAATTGAACAACATAAAACTTAAATAAAATTATAAATAATTATTATGATTATAGTAACATATAATTAAAGTTTAAAATTATGTAATTTTTTCTCACCGCATCTCTATTACATTTCAATGATTATTCTACATGTCAACAAAATTTGAAACTGAAAATAAGGAAAAAAAACTAAAAAAAAAAAAAAAGGAATTTTCTCATATTCGTTATAATCACACTGTTACAGAACGTGCTACGACGGTGATACACTTGAACGTTTTACATAGAACTAGACTTGTACGTTTTCTAGATGGTACAAAGCAAACCTTTTCAGAACGTTCTAAGTAATACTATTTTTGAACGTCTAATCGAACGTTCTCTTGACACGAAACACGGTGTTTGAACGACTGTAACCGTTATTAGACGTTCACAGAACGTTCCCGTGCTACTTGGGATGTTAAGAAATTCGTAAATTTCCAGTAACTTACGAAATTTTTATACTGGGAAATTCATAATCATTAATATTCATGCCAGTATCCTAAATAATATTTCACAAGTAGTCTGGCATCTTTACGATGAAAACATCTCTCAAAATTGAAGTTTATGTGAAGTTTTGCCCTATAGTGCCATGTTAAGAAATTCGTAAATTTCCAATAACTTGCGAAATTTTCAAAGTAGCATATTTATAGTTACTGATGTTCATTCCGGCATCAAAGCTGATATTTTAAAACTCGTCTGACATTTTTTACAGTAAAAAGTTTCCATTTAATGCACGTTTAAGTGAATTTTTGTCCTATTCTCCCATGTTAAGAAAATCGCAAATTTCTATTAACTTACGAAGTTTTTAAATTCGAATGTTGCAAATGAATAGGGTTCTTGCCAGTGTCGAAGGTAATATTTTAAAACTGATCTGACCTCTCTGAGAGAATTTGTTCTTGAGATATCGTGTACAAAGACTAACAAACTAAAGGACTAACGGACTAACACACTAACAGTCATCCTACAGACAGACACCATGCAAATTTTGTCATTTTCGGATTCCTCACACCTGAAAACGTGTAAAAAAGTCAAAAAAACCGAGGTCAAAAGTTTTCACGATTACCTAAGTTCCCCATACCTATAGTATGATGGGAAAATAAAACTATCATCTACATGATATCTGTTATAATCTTTTGATATCTAAGGTTGAGTGTTCAGTGGAAGAATCTGCAAAATTGACAGATTTAAGAAAAATAAATAAATAAATAAATAAAAAGCTAATTATATGTCTAGTATTGCTTTTTTTTTTTTTTTTTTAAGCTTTTGTCATACTGAATCAACTTTTCGAGTATAGTCTTTTCCATATGATAATTTCGTAGTTTTTCTATTTTCAAACCTTTCTCGTTTAACTGATGTACGTTAAAGATTTTGATCAGTATATCTATTCTTCCGTCTCTTTGTCCTTGTGAAAACATTTAGATCGGAAAGTGTTGTTGTTGTAAGGATTAAGAACAATTATATGCAGTAGAAACGTAGGCTTGAGTGAAGTACCCTTCATGGGTGTTTTTCTAAGGGTCCTAGATCGTGTTTATAACAGCTGCAGAGAAAACCGTAGAAACTCTGAATGGTTAGGCCGACAACGCGACCTTTATTCAAATCTAGCACCACCCATCTGTCTTCCACTTTCGACTTTAGATCTAAAAACAATATACCTATTGTATTGCGATAAATAAAATCATATTTCAATTCAGAAATTTAATTCATCAACCTGCAAATTAATTTTTGATAGAATGAAGTAGAAGGCTGATTTTTACCAACTATGGGAAAAATACAATTGCCGGGAATCGAACACCGGGCCTTCCGCTTAACGCGCGGATGCTCTAACCATTGAGCTACCCCGGCTGATAAACAGCTCGGCACTTCTCACATAATTTATGTTGGCAAGGTCACCGAGTCTGCATTAAAGCAGCTATATCAAGTGACAAATTTGAATAAGGCATAACTCTAAACAGCCACGAAATTTCAATTCAGAAATTAATGCAAATTAATAATAAAATAAATTTGCAGGTTGAGGAATTAAATTTCTGAATTGAAATTTCGTGGCCGTTTGGAGTTATGCCTTATTCAAATTTGTCACTTTATATAGCTGCTTTAATGCAGACTCGGTGACCTTGCCAACGTAAATTATGTGAGAAGTGCCGGGCTGGTTATCAGCCAGGGTAGCTCAGTGGTTAGAGCATCCGCGCGTTAAGCGGAAGGCCCGGTGTTCGATTCCCGGCTCTGGTATTTTTCACATAGTTGGTAAAAATCAGCCTTCTACTTCATTATATCAGAAATTTAAATAATATTGTCTTTTTCAAGTAGATTTTAAGGTTTAAATATATATATTTAACAGCGAAAAATTTTCAAAGGTTATTTTTAACTTTTTCATAAAATAACATTATCTAAATTGTGCGATCATTTATTATCATAACAAAATATTATCATACCAAAAACATACTAAATATTTGTATCTTATTTGGTCTTATATATTGTGGGCTGATATGTGGACTTGTGCATTCGCTTATCTAGAAAGGCAGGCATACTTCCGATGTAGCGGGATTTTGCCCTGTTGTAAAAGAATCACCAGCTACTGTTGCATTACTGCTGCACTTATCTTCGGCAAAAACATTTTCTATTAGCTGGTTCTGTTGGTTGTGGGCGATCCGCCATGGATATTGTCAAAATAGATTCATCACCATAAAAATCCTTAATCAGCGATCAGATTCCAGTTGATTTGAAACCTTTCGTAACATTTTCATCACCAAAAATTTTCTTATCATATTCCAGTTGAGTTGAAACCTGTCCTTAACACTTTAGCAGTTATAGACTTTGGTAAAGTCTGTTTAACTATAAATGTTATGTCGTATAAGCTCATGATTTTTCCAGGATTGCTCTTCGTCCACGAATCCATGACACTTTTGGCGAATTGTTTAAAATGGCAAAACACATATCTGTCTAATGGTTGTTAGTTATGTGATGTGTGGAGCAGAAAAAATAAGCGAATCAATCCGTTTTAGCTTGGAGGAAATGATACAAGGTGAGTTCGAGTACGGAGTATTAGCACGCGGAATAAATGAAGTTAACTGCTGCCTACTCAAGATGACTGCTGAAATAGTAGTGCTACCACAGAAGCTAATTGAGTCTATAAAAAACATTATCTAATGCTATGTTTTTCAATGACTTCTACAGTTGCAATTTTAGCTTCATGTTTCTCCGGACGTGTAATATCCTCTTACATCATTTTTCTAAGGTATTCAGTAGGAATGTCCATAGTTGGTATGTCAAGATGATATTGAATATTGTCTAAAAGTATAGCACAGGCTTCTCTTTAGTCACTTTGGTATATTTAAAGTGAGCTTTGTCCCTCGAGAAACAATTTTAGCTGTATAATATAAAAATAATTTAATGAAAGTAGAAATTAATTAGATCAATATTTAAGATTCAATATTTTAAGGATAAATTCGAATTAATATAGGGGCCGCGGTAGCCCAGTCGGTAGAGCGCCGGTCTCGTAATCGGAAGATTGCTGATTCGGTACTCGAGCAGGCGAAAGACCGTCGTGTACACTAATGGTGGCTGGTGCACTTAAAATCTGGCGTGGCCGCAATGTCCTCCATGTTCCCATGAAAAATTATACCTCTGGGGTTCTCCGAAGCGGGAGCGCCATCCCTTCCGTGGAGGATCAAAATTGTGATGGCATGTCTCCGGACCACCTCTAGGGGTGTTTCCCGGACCGTCACCAATTGCCCCTCTGCTCAGCACTTGTGCGACGTAAAACCCAACCATCCAAGCATTCATCCATCAAATTTGTATAGTTATATAAATAATTTATAAGGATCTTTACTAATTATCAAATTATTTTTTCAAATATTGAATCATTTAAAATTCACAACAAATCTAAGGAAAAACTAGTAATGTAAAAATATATCGGGTCTAGTCAAGAACGAGAGACAGTCGCCAAATAGGCGACAAGTGTGTCATATATCGAGGCCTTTTTCTCACGAAATCGCATACGATAAAAAAGACATGAAGTCCTGTTTGCATCGTTGAAATTTGAAATTGCTCAGACACTCTGCTCATTCTTGACTAGACCCGAATATATCAAGTAATTTAATTTTATATGGATAATTAAATGACTCATGAAAATCTGTAAATCTTGACCAGTCATCCAAACTGATTTGCTTGCAGAGTCTGTTCTTCCAGACGTTATGTTAAATATTTTAGACTTTAGAGGAAGAAAACGAAAATGGGCAACTGTGTTGTCATTAGAACAAGCAGCAAAAGCCATGGTTTCCAAACTGCTTCTCTCTGTAGATATTACAGCTTCAAAAAACCTAATTTTAGGGTTGAGAAAACTTCACAATGTGTAAATATAACAAAACCCAATTTAAAAATTTTCACCCCAAAACAATAGTTTCTCTACCATATGTATATGAATAAGAGAAAGTAAAAATGTGAGAGAGAGTAAATTACGGTAATTAAATTTTAGTGTGTAGTAGTGTATTGTGGCTGTAGTGTTCAATATTATTTAACTAAAGTGATGTATATCACCATCTCCTAAAATAAACTTATTATACATTTTTTATAGTTCAATTTGATTGATATGTGCTTAGTCTAGGACTGGTAGTTTTAAAATTATGAATAATTATCTATTTCAGAATTCTAATCCAAGGACTTGTTTTCGTTTCAGAAATATGTGCGATCTTTATCTAGTAAGTATTCTCCTTCATGAATTTTTTCTTATACGCATTTCTAATTTTTTAACTATTACAGGAAAAGCAAGATACAATAAGGCGCCTGTCTACTGTCAGAGGGTATTTTTTTAAATACTTAAGAAATTGCCAATTTATGTGCATTATAAAATAGACTACAGTTAAAAACAGTGAATAATATGAAAAAATGTGAAAATTTTAAAATATTTTGATATTTAGGCCCAAAATATACATAAAGTTTGCGAAAAAAAAAGCACTTTTTCAAAACATAAGTCAAATTTAAATAAAGATTTTTTTATTCTGTAAATTTAATTTTGATTATTAAGAGGTCCTTAAGGGTGTGAACTATTCTCAAAACTATAACCATGTTATTTAATATTTTAGAGAAGTTAGCATTTTACACGCTGAAAAAATCATGAATATGCATGACAGTTCATAAATTCTATCGACAAAAAAACAAAAAATAATTTAACTAGATTCATTGTAGTAGTTTAATTCCTGAACCAATTCCTCTAGATTATTTTGTCAAAGTTTCATAATGTTTCAATAATAAATTTATTAAATAAATATAATTTTGAAAAGTTCCTGATTTATTTCAAAGTATTTTTTTTCTCTTTTTTAAATTCATTTTATATGCAGAAATAAATTTTGATGCTTATATTAAGTAAAACATTTATGTAAACAAGCATTTACGGTCACTTCTGGTTTCAAAAACTTGCGAGCGACTAATATTCAAATGCCTGTGACTCGAATTCTAAGTAAGATATAAACAAAATTCAAACTGATTTAAAAAGCTAAAATGTCATGCTTTAATATTAAACCAAAAATAGAAAATCGGATTTTTGACCGAAAATTGCATTTTAAAGGTAGGCGTTAAACGATAAAATTTCTGCGAACAATTTTAGTAAAACATGGATATATATGTTAAATATGTATCAGTGACGTTTCGGGAATGACATTTTAGAATATTTCCATATGGGTGAATAGAAACGCTCCATTATCTTGAAAAACTTATTTATCTGATAAACAGTTCAAATGCTGACATATCTATGTTGCTTATCGAATTAAGCAAATCAACCATTAAGACGAATAAGGATTCCATTGAAATGATCTTCTTCCAGCCACAATATGGAGATTACTCAAAACGTCACCAGACGACACTAATATATGTAAAACACGTGACTTTATTGTTTTTTGCATGTATATTCTTTCATTGTGCAGTGTGGTCGTAAAAACTTTCCCAATATATGAACTCCTAGCAATATCTTCGTTACACCAATCAAAGTGAAATGACATGGCATTGATATTTGTGATGGTACAGCCGGCACCAAAAATGTACACGTAATACTGTTTTGTTGAATAAATCCTTGTCCGATCATATTCTTCTCAAGTCTAAGAATATGAATCCACAAGTATTTATTAAAAAAAACTGTATTAAGTGTACTTTTTTTATTTAGGAATTTTTTCTAGCGTTCCAATAATTTTGCTGTCGACTGTAGAGTTCCGGTAAAAAAAAAAAAAAAAACTTTACATGGCAATTGCCGTTTCCGCCAAATATTTGCTGCGATGCCTAGTGACTCCATGTGGTGTTAGTTGGTCACAGACGACCTTTCCCTACCCTACCAATACTCAGTTCGCCTGGGGGCTTATACTGTGTGGTTGTACGTTCTTTACTCCCGCCGACCAGTATTTCGTTCATTTGTTAAAAGTTGGATAAACTGTATCGTTATTCTCACCCTGCTCAGCGGGTTGGAAGAAGCCTAAAATGGAAACAAAATCCTTGCCTTGACACTGCTAGAGAAATTGGTTTTGCTGATTCATGTAGCCAGATAGCTTTCAGTTCATTCTAGATGGAGCCAAATGAAACCATCTGGCAAATTTAGCCAGAGATCCATGCCTACACGGCTGCAGATTGTAGTAAAATTTAAAGCACAGATAACAATATACTGACTGCAATGTAATATTCACTATAAACCACTTGGATGTTAAGATTTTGACATAAATCTATTCATTTTATTTACCTAGTAAATATTTTTTTACACTTTGTTACTTCTATAATAATCTGCCAGATCTCTCGCTACATTAGTCACAAAGTCCCACTTCTCTAACATGGGCAAGCTATAGGAATTCCCTTTCATTTTGAACTTCTTTCGACCCATTGTGTGGAGTGGGACTACCGATCTGGGTTCTTAAACTTTTAGCAAATATGATGAAATACTGGCTGGCGGGAGCGAAAAGCATACAGCCTTACTCTAAAAATCCACAAGACGAACTGAATGTTGATAGGATAGGGAAAGGTCGTCTGTGATGAACTAACACCACGCGTCATCACTGGAGTTCGACACATTTTTATGGCGGAAGCAGCAACTGACATGTAAAGTTTTTTTTTTCTTTTTTTTTTTACCGGTAAAGTGTAAAGTTTTTTTTTTTTTTTTTTTTTTTTTTTTTTTGCCGGCACTGTATGCTCTATCTAGAGATTGTGACAATTTATTAAGATGCATTTTTAATGGTTATAGTTAAAGTGAAAATTTTTTTAATTTTCGAATAGCAATACCGATATTTTTAATCGTATAGTAATTTTCGGAGCAAAAAAAAATAAGTGACATTGCGCCAGTCTCAGTAAATGTCGCTGGAATTACAACACTTAAGAAAAAAGAGAGAGAGAGAGAGAAATGACACAAGAATTGAGTTGATGTTGGTTTATTAGTTTATTGGGTTTAACGTCGCACTAGTACAGGGCAATAAGTAATAGACAAAATATACAATTGACAAAAAGTAGGACGCATATAATTGACAAAAAGTAGGATTTCAACTTCGATTTTAGATTTTTAATAAGTTTTGTACGATATGATCATACCCATTTTCTGTGCTCATTTCGCTTTCTTTGATTGCGTTTTCAAACCATTGTATCTCTAGCTACAGTCAGCGGGACAATATCACTTACGATTTTTCACTCAAAAAATGTCGATGCGACTAAAAGAAGAAGTATGTCATTCATTCTGGAATGCACCTCTAAGGATCGTCTCTCAATTTTTAATGTAGCTTCTTTGATGGGCGAAGAAACTTTGTACGTAGGATATAGTAGACAACATCATGTTGGAAATTTCTGTAGGCGAGTTGCGAAATACAGAAAGAAATTTTTGTTCATCAAATAATTTTGGCTAAAACTGAATCGCTAAAAATCGTCGTGTGCATAATGCCACAGTTCGAAAATAAATTATTTGAAAATTTGATAGAAACAGAAATTTAAAAGTGAAAGAAATTTGCAAGTATAAAATTTGAAAGAAACGTAAGGAAAATTTGTGAAACTTTCTACTTGAAGGATAATATATAATTGACAAGAAGTAGGATTTCCACTTCGATTTTTGATTTTAATAAGTTTTGTATGATATGATCGTACCCATTTTCTGGGCTCATTACACTTTCTTTGATTGCGTTTTCAAACCATTGAATCTCCAGCTACAGTCACCGGGACAACATCACATACGGTTTTCCACTCAAAAAATAACGATGCGACTAAAAAAAAGAAGTATGCCTTTCAAGAATTTCGACAATTTGTCACTGTGACCTTAACCATGAGTGCTCTGAACATACTTTCAAATTGCAGTAACGGGCATTTAATTTCGATTCCTTGAGGGATAGAACATTAAGATTGCAGATATCGAGAATTTTTTTAATGACCATTCCGTATATTTCATTTTATATTTATATTCCGGAATAAGAAGCAAATATTGAACAGAAGTTTGGTGATCATTATTCTCGTCACAAAAAAAAAAAAAAAAAAAAAAATTATATAACGAGTTAATCTCATACATATACATACATAGATATACACAACGAGACAAGTAAAGTACAGGATAAATGGTAACCCTGGCATGGTCCAACATGAGTCATGGGATATGAAACCTCTATGCATTGGTTCCCTTGGTAACAGCTTATTATCAGTAAATTTCTATGGCAGCGGTTTGGAGATTGTTCTCGGCAAAAGTTCTAACCGCCAATGTTTTTGTTTGCTTATGTAGTCTAATATTTTTTTTTGTTCTAAATCATTTTGATTTCGATTTTATTTCTTTTTTGTTTCTTGTAGTCGAAATTTAACTGACAAAATGCTTAAAAGTAGTTAAAAATTTATTATTTGTTGTTAAATTTAGCTCTTTAAAAGTTTAACTTTTCTTTTATGAATACTTTTAAACTTTGTTGGAAAACGATGATAAAAAATGTTTTTAAGAAACTAATTTGAGAAGAGAAAAGCATTAAAATTGATGGAGAATTTATAAATAAAATGAGATTTGCGGATAACACTGTACTGCATGCTTCTCTATTTGAGGATTTGCAAGGAATGCCTACACATACACACTCACTCACACACACACATATATATATATATACATCGAGAGAGGGGAGGGAGAAAAGGAGAGAAAACATGAGATGGGTCTTAAGATTTAATAAGAGGTGTATGTGCTTTCTGTTGGGTATGTATTTTTTTTTTTCTTTTTCGCCTGCCAAATGGAGACATTGACGTTTCTTACATTTTTTATTCATGCATTTGTGGCAATGTTTTAGAATTTTTGAGCTGTAAATGTATTGTAGATTAATGAAATCATTTTAAGAAAGTTAGGCTTGCGACTCATTTTGTTCCTTTTACATTTTTTGCATGATGTTGAAAAAAGACTTTTTAAAAGACACGACAGTTGAAAAATGAAAATGACTCGCTGAATCTTCAGATATGTAGATCAACTAGTTACTACTATTGTTACTACTAAGATCGACATTCAAGGAATAAAAGCCTGAGGCCAAATTAAAAAAAAATACATTCACATCTTTTTATGGAAATTTAAAAGATATTCATTACAAAATTTATTCTGCAACAACATTAAAAATATTTTTATAAATCATGTAAAACTCCATTTTTAAGGGAACAGACTACTTTTTAAAATAAGAAAATGAAGAAAATTTTCGACATACTTTCAGAATTTTTTAAAAAAAGATGGGATACATGTACAAACATTTTCTTTTTTTTTTGTTAACTAGTATGGCATTACTCTATCAATTAAAAATACAGGAAGTGTTCGCCCATTTTTTAGACGATTTTGATGGAGGGTACTGAAAACATTACACTCATATTTCGTGTTTTAAATGTTCAGTTTGATATCCCTCGTTCTTAACTATCAATCTACATTTTAATTTTCATGATAATAATGCTTTTTGTAATATCGGAAGAGGTATTTTGTTCCACACCTCTTGAACGGCTTCACAAAGTCCACAAAGTCGGCGTTTGGATAATCCAGATTTTTAGAGTCCAAAAGCACAAAAATCCATCGTTGATACATCAGGAGATTTACCAGGAATATCAGTGAAGTATATGGTATCAATTCCCTTGTAGTAAAATCAATTCCCTTTAGACGGCGCTGCGTCGCCAATGAAAGAAAAAAAATAGAACTTATATTTTGTTAATAGATTTTGGCAACAGCCAGTAAGTTTAGTTTTAGATTTGAATTCTTCGACTGCGTTCGAAGATAGAATTTCGATCTCTCACTATGACCCAGCAAAACTTATACTGCTGGGCTCGTTATGGCCTACTGCTGGCATCCTGCACTTGCCATCAGTTACCGGTTGCCCCATATAACTCCAGCAGCGGGCCGTTTGTGGCTGCCAGCAGTGATGCAAGCCTAAAGAAAAATGGTCGGTGGCCCAGAAGTGGCATAAACACAGTTGGCCTTATGCAGGCTATCACGACACGGCCAACATCATGTTTTTCATGTTGTGGCCACAAATTATTAGGCCATAACCAATTTGTATGCATAGAGGGCGCTGTGATTTTTTTTCTGTTGATTTGAAATTCCCTCGCTGTCCGCCATTTCATAGGAAGTTCTTGTTCGTTGTTGTAGTCTGCGGATGCGGCTGCGAGATTGAAAATCTCGTAAAAAGAAAATATGAGTAAGTAATTCAATTATTAATTTGTTTTTGTATTATTTTTTAAATACTATTTTTTTTAAATGTTTGACTCTAAAGCCATTGTTATAACAAAATGATTTCTAGAACTATATAACAAATATCCAGTTGATCCGTTTTAGTAAATTATGATAGTCGCTAACTTTCTAGTATTTTATTATTGTTATTATTATTTTAATTGATTTAATAAAATAAAAATTATGGATCTTGAATGATCCACAAATGTAATCGGGAACGATTTTAATCAAGTTTGGTTAAATAACAAATTTGGTTAAATTTCGTCCATTGGTTCGTGAGATACAGCGTCCACAATTTTTTTTTATATACACTTACAGAGTGAAACTTTCTAAAAATGGTCAAATCGTGTTCAGGAATCTCAAAATATGCAAATACTTCGAGAACCGAATGTCGAAACATTTCTTCATATATACATATATTACCATAAAATGGATTTTCTTTCGAAATTTAGTATATTATACTTCTTTTAAATGAAAATCGCCTATCTCCATCATAGAAAATAATTTTCATAAATAATGATTTTAATATGTTATTTCTATAAACTATTATAGGAAAAGAAAAAAAAAAAGTGGTAGCCATAACAAACTGTTTTATTTTATTTATTTATTTATTATTATTTTTTAAATGCAAGTTTGAAAAATAATTTCACTTTTACGAAACTGAAATAGTTTCCCCCTCCATTTCCCGTAACGTATAAGAATATTTTTGTGCATCACTGTTAAATGAACCACAATTACTTATTTTATCATTTTTGATCGGAACCATTTCTTATTGCATCTATAAAATTTATGTTGATCTGTATTTTAGCGTTGTATAAAGATTT
This sequence comes from Salticus scenicus, assembly GCA_963930645.1. Lineage (NCBI taxonomy): Eukaryota > Metazoa > Arthropoda > Arachnida > Araneae > Salticidae > Salticus > Salticus scenicus. The sequence goes on along the minus strand of OZ005659.1, from coordinate 227,359,348 downwards.
TTTCATGCGCTGATAAGAAGTTTCTTTTAAACTGTAATGTATCCAAATTATTTTATGAATTTTTATACTGAAACCATTTGTGTTACCTGTACAACTTTTTATGACAAGCGTCCTGTAGTAAATCTCGAAAACCTGTATAACATATATGAGTTTTATGGAATTCTAAAAATATTTTTTAAATAGGTAATTGCGGATAAAACTCTCAAATATTTACAACTACACCGACAAATGCACTTTTCTTTTTCTCCCTAATTCCGCTATCGCTTTACTCAACCGAACGATATATATATATATATATTTCTTTCAGCTGAAACTGTATTCCCTTCTTCTTTTACCCTTTTCAGAATCTGCTTTCCAAACCTAATGAAAATAAATTGGCACAGGTCAACAGTGGCGGATTTAAGGGGGGGGGGCTAGGGGGCTGAAGCCCCCCCCCCCCCAAAACACCGACATTCACTATTGAATATTACAATTGTAAATTTTTTATTTGTCTAGAATAACATTTTGAAAAATCTCAGTCCCCCCAAAAAGTCAAGTTCTGGATCCGCCACTGAGGTCAAATGCTAAATATTCGCATTGAGTTCAAATAACGTCATCTGTATAAAACTGCAAAATCATCTTTCGGTATCGCACGTCGAAAAATTATTCACTCAAGGACATTGAAGAGAGTTGGGGAGGGGTAAAGATCCCATTGGACTATCAACAACACGAAAAAGTTCTTTGTGGCGGCCTGGTTAAGTTTGACAGCTGTGTAATTAATTCTAAATAGCCGATTGCTCTCAGTGATAATTTCTGTGGTTTCAAATGTGCGACTTTGAAGATAAACACACAGAGAGAAAAAAAGAAAGATTGATCATCTGCCTGCTCTTATAAAAAAAGGGGGAAAAAATTATCAATTGGGAAAAGAAAATATTCAAGTTTTTCTGGATACTTGAGAGTTATAATAAAAAAGCACCACAGAATTGGTGTTTAAAAGTAATACCATAAAATGTAAGAACTCGCAACAATCGTTCCGATGGAAAGAAAACATGATCCTTCATCAAGCAAACGAAGTAGGCACGAGTGCGGCAAACAAAGCGTAAGCGTTGCTGCCTGCGTTTTGTTTGCAAAATTTTATGGTGTTTATTCAAAGTATTGTACATGTTACTTGAGAGTATACTCCAATTTCTTAAGAAATCGCACCCTCGGGCGGCGTAAGCTAGTTATTAACTAAAAGGGCGTTCGGAATGGAGATGTCCGTTTTTTTTATTGCCGTAAATCAGAAAGTGGCCTAAAATCCGGAAAAGTCCGAAATCCGGAAAGGCCACGGTACGGACGATTCCGGATTTGAGATTTTGAACTGTAGTAATAAATAGAAAACTTTGTAAATGAACACAATCATTGCCCCCCCCCCCCCCAAAAAAAAAAAAAAAAAATGCATCAGTTCTTTTAGGTTGAAATAATAACACATCCCTTCGTGAGTTTAACAAAAAGCACGATTGCAGCAAATTACTTTTGCTGCACTCGTGCCCACTTTTTTTCGCCTGATGAAGGGTCTTCGTGCTATTTCAACCGGAAACAATTGCTGCAATTTTTTTTTTTTTTTTTTTTTTTTTTTTTTTTAGTTTATGGTGTTTTTTGCAATGCTCTCTTTATAACAATTTTTGTTTCAATATTTTATAATTTTCACATGTAAAGTTACATTTATTTGTATAAGATATTGAAATTTGAGCACTTAAAAAAAAAAAAAAAAAAAAAAAAAAAAAAAAAAAAACATAATCTCCTTTATACCAAAAAATGTAATATAGAGAAATGTTTGCAATGAAAACAAAAAATTAAACTTTTATGATAAGGAAAATGGATCAACTGAATATTTCCTATATGCTGCACAAGAAATCCTGAATTTACAACCATAGTGTATGAATCAAATACTTGTAAACAGTATTTAAAAATGAATATGTACAAAATCAAATTAAACATTGGATGCATAGAAAAAACTGGCTGCTATTTCATCAGAAAAAAGAGAGAGGAAAAAAAAAAGAAAGAAACAAAAAGAAAAAAGCATTAATAAAATTAAAGGTATCACCAATAAAATAAATATACTAGCTATAACTAAATCACTGCTGGCCTATTAACGGCCCTCTTCACTTACCGTCTCCGGAAGTCCGAGGCAATGTTATTCTATGGGAAATTTTCTTTACAAATAACTTATTAACTAACACATATTTTTAAATTCTGTTTTCACATTCAGAAAATTCCCAACTGTTAAATTGATGGACTTTTTTTAAAAATGTATTTTTTTTTAATTTTTAATATTTTATTTTGAATTTGCAAAATGAAAAATTTCACATATTGAAAATTCATATTTTGCAGCTTCAAAATAAAATATAAAAAAAATAAAAAATAATTTTTTAAAAAAGGTCCGTCAATTTAACAGTTAGGAATTTTCAGAATATGAAAACAGAATTTAAAAATATGTATTAGTTAATAAGTTATTTGCAAAGAAAATTTCCCATAGAATAACATTGGCTTCGGCTTCCGGCGACGGTGAGTGAAGCGGGCCTTTAATGGGAAAATAGAGAGGACCAGTGAAGACTGCCGGCAGTAATATAATTTTTTATGTTTGCCACAGCTGGCCCACTGCAGGCTGCCAGCAATAACATAGAAAAATTATGTTTGCCACCAGGTAGTCCAACACTGGCCCACTAACAATTTCCAACCTAATGTCGGTTACCAACAGTGGCCCATTACCTATTTTCGTCATACTGCTAGCTGCCAGCAGCGATCCATTCACTGGCCCACTAACTTATTTTTAACTTACTGCAGGCTGCCAACAGTGGATCGATTGAATATGGCCTACTGACGGCCGGCGTCACATATTCCCTGCGGCACCGTAACTTTTGCCACCGATGGGCCAGCTGCAGCTACTGTTGGCAACCAGCACTTGGCCTCGTGTTGGCCAAGTCATCTGTGGTTTTGCTGGGGAGAGTTTATAAGATTCGGAACTATGTTCCTTTAAGTATTTCTTTTATGTATATAGTGTATTTTAAGTGTAAATAGATCTTTTATTTTATTATAATCATTAAATTTCAAAAAGAATAAAGCAACGTTGTCCCTTTTTCATTCTCTTGCTTAAAGCAATCCGGCATTTCGATTTTGTTCCTTTTTTCTTAGATTTCAAAAATCACTGAACCGAGAATTATTTTATACCCTTTTCATGTTCAATTTTCTAGAAAAGTAATTATCGATTGTGATGTGTGGCTGCTTGCTTTGTCTTGATGCAGTTCAACGGATTCATGGCATTGTGGATAAAGATCTGGAATTTCATATTTAAAAATTGGAGTTAAAATGTGTTTTGGATAGTATTTAGAGTTCATTTTGACATTTTCGTCAACTTTTTTTAGTTCCCCATCATACTATAGGTATGGGGAACTTAGGTAATCGTGAAAAATTTCGACCACGTTTTTTTGACTTTTTATACGTTTTCAGGTGCGAGGAATCCGAAAATGACAAAATTTGTATGGTTTCTGTCTGTAGGGTGTCTGTTAGTGGGTCAGTGGGTCAGTCCGTTAGTGGGTCAGTCCGTTAGTGTGTTAGTCAGTTAGTTTGTCAGTCTGTTAACACGATATCTCACGAACAAATGATCGCAGAGAGGTCAGATCAGTTTTAAAATATTACTTTCGATACTGGCAAGAACCCTATTCATTTGCAACATTCGAACTAAAAAACTTCGTAAGTTATGAAAAATTTACGATTTTCTTAACATGGGAGAATAGGACAAAAATTCACTTAAACGTGCATTAAATGGAAACTTTTTACTCTGAAAATGTCAAACCAGTTTTAAAATATCGGTTTTGATGCCGGAATGAACATCATTAACTATAAATATACTACTTTGAAAATTTCGCAAGTTATTGGAAATTTACGAATTTCTTAACATGGCAGTATAGGGCAAAATTTCACATAAATTTTAATTTTGAGAGATATTTTCATCGTAAAGATGTCACACTACTTTTGAAATATTATTTACGACACTAGCATGAATATTAATGATGAATTTTCGAATATTAAAATTTCGTAAGTTATTGGAAATTTACGTATTTCTTAACATTGCAGAATAGAGCAAAATCTCACATAAACGGCAATCTTGAGGGATATTTTCATCGTAAAGATGTCAAACCACTTTCGAAATATTATTTAGGATACTGGCATGAATATCATAGACTATGATTTTTTCAATTTAAAAAATTCGTGAGTTATTTTGAATTTACGCTTTACTTAACATGACAGAATATGGTAAAATTGAGCATAAACTTCCATTTTGAGGATCATAAATACATTAGACAACTTTAAAATTACATTTATGATATTTGTTTGAACATGATTGAATACAAATATTCTAATAGGAAATTTTCGTAATTTATTCGTAATTTACGATTTTATCAACATATTGAAATTGTAAATTTTTTATATAAATATGAATTTTGAGGATTATTGCATTGGAAACAGTAGCATGAAAACTAAACAACGGAATCGACACTGATAAAATAAATTAATAGATTAGAATGAGATAAATATATTGAAGTGAACGGTGGATAGCCTATTAGGCGGGGATTTCATTCTGTCACTGTATCAAGCTTTGGTCATATTCATTTCTTTTAACATGATTATAATATGTCTCGCACTAGAAATTTATGAGAACATAAATATGATGGGGAACTGAGCAGAGTCCACCTATGCCAACTAGTTCACTTTTATCTTGCCTTTGTATAAAAAACCAGCGACAATCATAAGTCCTTTTGAATCACTTTCTTTTGATTCTTTGAACCATGTAGCAAAATTTTTTTCTCCTCTTTTGTGATAATAAATTCATCTTTTTTGTTGCAATCACTTAATAGACCCAAACGTCATCTATTGTTATGACATTTTTCCATTTTTCTCCTAAAATATGTTTTTCATAAAGGGTTCTACAATCTACAGTGTGTTCTACTTTAATAGCTATGACGCTGAGAAAGACGATAAACATTCTAAGATTCTAAGACGGAAGGTGGTCGCTCACCACTATGCAGCAGTTTTGAGCGATTTCAACCTTTAGAGAGGGGCTCTGATGGCACAGTGGAGATTCAAAAGAGCCCGTGTCTAAAGATCAAACCTCCTCCGTTGTTTATTGCATAAACAGAAAAAAAAAAAAAAAAAAAAATACAGAGGTCGCCAAAGCAGAGCTTTCGCACGACAGAGGGCGACAAGGTAACAAGAAATAAAACACACCAAAGAAGAAAAAAAAAATACATAGGGCCGCCTGAGTGGAAACTCGAACGCGACAGTGGGCGGCTAGAGAAAAAAAAAAAATACTTGAGTATCATGCCTTACGTTTTGTTAGAGGGACTGGACCTGTGGGCTTTTATTTTTAGTTTTTACTTATCTTTTATTTTTTTTTATTTTTTTTTATTTTTTTTTTATATTTAAGAAGTTAAATTAGAGACATGCATTAAGTGGTTAAATATATTTGTTAGTTTATGACGAAGGAGCTTTCGGTTAATTATGTTAAAAAGCCAGTCAGAAGGTTTATTCATGGGGTTAATAATGCGACAGTCGAAAGTAAGTGGACAGGAGTAGTAATAATGATTGGGAGAGCCCAAGGTCCCGCACTCACATTGGTCTGAACGTGAGCGATGGAATTTATGCAGGTAGGTTTTGAAAGGACCATGTCCTGTGAGAAAGGCAGTGACTGCTGGTGTTAGGTCGAAGTTGTATTTAGAAACCTTAGGAAGTAGTGAATAAGTGTGACGTCCTTTTTCTGAGTCGTTCCAGTAAATTTGCCACTCCTCTATAAGATTATGAAAAAGAATTTTCTTCACGTGAGAGGGAGGTATTGGCAGTGGAGTTTGGATTGTAGAGAAGGTAGTTGCTTCTTTAGCTAGCCTATCAGCTAATTCGTTGCCAGCGACCCCCGTATGAGCAGAGACGTGGGCGAAAGAGACCTTGGATGAGAGAGAAAGGAAAATTGATTTAATTTCCTGAACAATAGGGTTAGGGGAGCGGAGGCGGCCAAGGGCCTGCAGGGCTGAGAGACTGTCGCTGAAGACTGAAACTGCGGTGCAAAGTGGAAGTTCTTGAACCCAGTACAGAGCTTTTAGTATTGCGTAAAGCTCAGCCTGGAATACAGAGTTGTAATCTCCCAGCCTCGAGGCCCACTGATGTAACGAGACACCTTCGGTTAAGACGCAGAAAGCTGCCCCCACGCCATCAGTGGTTTTCGACCCATCTGTAAATATCGCCAAAGGAGCAGAAGGTAAAAAGGAGTTAACGTTAGTATCAATGAATTCATGCAAGGTGTCCACTGCGGGGTGTAGAGACCAGCTGCTTTTGTTGAGTTGTATAGTGGTGTTTGGAAAGAATGTGTTTTTAGTGGCGAGGGTGTTAAGTTGCAGAATATTAGTTTTATAGTATTCGTATTTAATTTTAAGGTGGATAGGAGGGACTCCGGTAATGACGTGAAGGGCGTCAGTTGAGATAGTTCTGTAACCTCGTGACAATTGCAGAAGGAGAACTCGCTGTATTGAATTGAGTTTGTTAGCTGACCTTTTGGAAAGGTTGCCCCCCCAGATTCCTGCCCCATATGAGATAATTTTTTCTGCAATTGTTGTGTACCAAATTTTTAACATTTTAGATTTAATTCCCCATGTTTTACCTGTGATTTTGCACGCGTTATGAAATATTTTGAATATTTTTAATTTAATGTAGTCTATATGTGAGATCCAATTTAGGTTTCTGTCAATGTTAATTCCTAATATTTTTATGCTGTCCACATGTTTAACACTGACGCCATTCACTCTCATCGTCGGTTTCCTTTTTAAGAGACGTGGGCATGAGAAAGTGAGCGCTTGCGTCTTATGTGAGGAAAGGGTCAGATTGAGAGAACTCAGCAGCTGGGTGAAGTTGGAGAGGGCACCTAGAGCATGTGTTTCCAGGTCGATCCTTGTTTTTCCCGAGAGAATGAGAGTGAAATCATCCGCGTAGGCATAGATGTCGTAACCTTTTAGAGACATAGTTTCAAGAATTTTGTTTGCGACTATTGTCCAGAGGACTGGTCCCAAACAAGAACCTTGGGGACAACCCTTTTCTTGAGTGTGTTCACTGGAGCCGGAGCCCCAGTTAACAATGATGCTTCGGTTAGAAAGATAAGAGCGGATGACCCCAGCGACATTTCTCGGGCACTGTAAAGAGGCGAGAGCTTTAAAAATGTAAGGCCATTCGATGTTATCGAATGCTCCTTGAATATCGAGCGAGACGATAGCTGTGTACAATCCTGAGCTTATGCTGAGAGCAGAGGACGACAAAATTTTGTTCAAAGCCTTTTCGCAGGATCTACCCTCTCTGAAGCCATATTGCCTGTTATTTAAGAGATTGTTATGTTCAAGATGGTAATTTAAGCGAACGACAATTAATTTCTCTAAAAGTTTGCCTAAGGTTGGTAGTAGGCAGATCGGCCGGTATGATTTGGGGTCAGAGGGGGTCTTTCCCTGTTTCAGAAAATACACAACTTCGCCTCTGCGAAGCACTTTGGGAAAATAGAAAAGTTCTAGGCATTTGTTAACCCAATTTAAAATAATATCTGGGAAAGATGAGTTAATTTTTTTTGAGCATCCTGAAATCGATGTTGTCAGGTCCAGGAGCCTTTTTTACATTAAAGCTGTTAAGAGCTGAAAGGATCTCCGCCTTCGTGAAGGCTTTGTCCTCCCGCTCAGAAAATAAGAAAGAGTGATCCGCTGAATTTTGCAGGACTGATGGGCCGAAAAGCTGTTGGGTAAGATATTCTAAGTTATTTTGTTTGGAGGATAGACCTGGAGACCTTTGAAGAAATAATTCCTGTGGTGTAAAAAATTTTTGTGAATAAAATTTTTGGGCAGTGCCGAAGACTTTCGTCTGCGAGGAACAGAATGACCTCCAAGCGGCCACTTTTGCGTTATTGATTGATTTTTGTAATGCGCTGATAGTTTTTTGATGTGTTGTCTGTGTTCAGGCAAGTGTGTGACTGGGATATGTTTGGTTTTGCGTTTTAAGGCCGTTAATCTATTGCGCAGCGACTTAAGCTGTGGAGACCAGAAAGTGGGCGCAGAGTGCCGACCCGTGGGTTTAAGTCTAAATGAAGAAGTGGCTGCTACACGGACAGAGGAGACGAAGTTACATGTGAAAGTTTCTATGTCTTCCGTTGAGGTTGTATCTTGAATTTGTCTTAGTAATTGTTTGTGGTGTATATTGAGAAGTTTAATGAATTTAGTGAAGTTTCCTCTATTCGTGGCGAAACGCGTGTTTTTAGTGTATTGTGGTTTTAATTGCAGTGTGTAAGTTATATAGTTATGATCAGTATTGTTATGCTCGTCTAAGACTGACCAGTTTGCTACTCTGGAGAGAGTTAGTGGATTGACGAGTGTAAAATCTGGCCAGCCCTGAGCTCTGTCATTTTGAAATGTAGGAGTGGAGTTCTCAATGTTTGCAAGACACAGGTGGTTTATGATTATAAATTCGATAAGGCGGCTTCCCCTGGCGTTTTCATTCGGTGAGCACCAAAGTGGGGAGCTGGCGTTCAAATCGCAGCCGCAGATGAAGTGTGAACTTTGTGTAATTAGATGTTGCCATTCTTCCAGGCAATGTTCAAAATCTGCAGACGGAGCTGCATATGCGCTGCCAATAATAACTTCGCCCTTGTCCGTGGACAGCGTGATAAACACGCAATTGTCTCCAGTAAAGAGGTGGGTGAAAACTAAGTGTTGAGACCTTAAAACGATGTGTGCTGATTTGTTTTTCGATGAAAAGATTCTCCACGAAGCCGGAAATCCATACAGCCCCTCCTCAGCAGCACTGTAGGCATCCTGCAGCAGCCCAATATCCCTGGAGTTTTTATCCATGTGTACTCGAGCTGCCGAGTTGGCCGCCTTGCAGTTGTTGAGATTGATCTGCAGGATTGAGATGTTATTAAGTGGAACCTTGTTTAAATTATTAATATTGTTAGTATTCTTCATGCTGGAAGATGAGAAAAAGTTGTTAGAGCTTGGTTTTAAAGTTAAAGGGCGGTTAACAGTTACCTTGTTGATAATACCACTGCTGGTGTGGAGGACAGTCGTAGTGTGCCTGAAGGGAATCTTCAATTTCGTTCGTCTGACAATACTGGAGACCTGGGTGGGGGTGTGGCTGCATGTCCCAGGGGAACCAGGCTGGAGGCGGAGGAGGATAATACCAGCCTTCTGTAGATATCCTATTAGCTCTATTGGCTCTGGGAGGACTAACTTTTAGGGAGAACTTCTGCTTTTGAAATCGAGGAGGCGGGGCTTCATTGCTAAAAGGACAGGGGAATCTTTCCTCCAGACATGACCTCTCCTTTTCATAGATCGCACTAAAGACTGGACAGTCCTTAGAGTAAGATGGATGATCAGTTTTAAGAGTTTTGCTGCAATTTTTATTCTCGCGAATGCAAGTGATACATGCTGGGGAGTTCGTACATATTGAATCACTTTCATGCTGTTCTGCACAGTGGGCGCAGAAAGACCTCGAAGTACAGGAGCCTGCAGAGTGCCAGAAGTCCTGGCATTTGGAACATCGCTGGATACTTGTGAAAGGTCTCACTCTGCATCTGAAAATACCAAAGGAGATGAAACCTTCTTTAAGAAGTAACTCTGCCAGAGGTTCCGGTGTCAGTATAACGTGATTATAACCAGCTCTTATTTGCCTACGGCTTAAATGTCTAATGTGGGAATTCCTGGCTTTTGCGATTTTTAGTTCGCTGTGGATAGTTTCTATAATGTTTGGTACTTGTACCCCCTCGGGTACGTTGAGTATGATAACTTTAAAGTTTTTAAACAGTTTTTTCTGGACTTTAAGATTTTGTGAAATAACATGATTGGAGTTAAGTTCCTCCTGCAGGTGAGCGGCAGCTTCAGGGGAAACACAGGACAGCTCTACGTGTCTTTTTTTAACCTTGACCTCAATTTTTGAGGAGGGAGTACATACCGATTGCTCCTTAATTGTTTTGATGATGTCTGCTCCTCTGTGTGACCTTTTGTTAGAGGTTACTGCCAGAGTGCGCATTTGACAGGATAAAAGTTCATCTAACTCTGAAATGGGCGGAGAGCATTTCGGTTGTGTTGGTGTTGAGAAGGAAGGCCTGTCCTGAGTGAACTGCGTAGAGACTAACTGAACTTCGTCAGATGTTGTGCACTTTTGTGAGGAACGTATGTTGATATCTTTTGAGTCTGTTTGGTGAACATCTATCAGTGATTTTATTTGTTTTTGGTGGTCGAATAGGTCTTTCAGCAAAGTCTCTGTTGTCTGAAATTTTTTATTTAAGTTATCGTTTAGGAGCTGCCACCTTTCGTTATTTGAGATGTACTTAGTTTGAGATGTGCTAGATAGCTGAGTGACTGATTCAGGTGTATTGTGTGCTAGTTTGCTTATCTGGATAAATGCGTTTTTAATTAGTTTGAGGGGCGCTCTAATTGGGCCTTTCGAGACAAGATCAATAATATCGATTACTTTGGAGGCGATTTCAGAAATCGATGTATATTCTGTAAAGTTCTCATTCCTGTTGAATGTAGTTACAGATGATTCTTTGGTGTTACTCTTGTTAGGTCTTGCGGCATTTGTTGATCTTTTCGATCTGCTTGATCTATAAGAGGAGGTGGACTCATCAGAGTATTCCTCTTGGTTCTCGCCTTCTACAGCTTCAAAATCTCCGGTTTCTGAATCGTGCATAATTATAGAGATTTAGCTAAATCAGTACTAATGGCGATCGAAGGGTGATTACAAAGACGTGAGGCACTTGGCTCCAAGTGTAAATACCAGTGAAATTAGAGGATTCGTCCAGTGAAAAATCGAATGGGGCTTTCCCAGCCGCACGCGTGTCTCAAAAAAAAAAATTAATAAATAAATAAATAAATAAATAAATAAAATAAATTAATAAATAAATGATAAAATAATAAATAAATAAATAAAATAAAATAAAATTAGATTGAATAAAATAAACCAGAATTGAAGAGGTCTAAGCTGATTATTTAGTTTTAAAGTTAATTTTAAATATCAACAGTAATAAAATTAGATTTAAAAAAAAAAAAAAAAAAGAAAGCTTGGTTAAATTTTACTTTTTCCCTTCCATTTTAATGTAATTCTTGAATTAAATTCAGCAGAAGTATAGAGAAGGGAGAGAGAGAGAGAGAAAAGGAAAAAAAAAAAAAATTAAATTCTTTTTTAAATATTTGTGTCATAGTAAACTTTTGGATTTTAATTGTTTATTATTTAAGTTTAATGAAATATTTTGCTGTGAGGAAATGTTGTTGGGAGAGTTAGAATAAAGTGTATTAATGTCGATGCGAATTGAAGTTTTTTTTTTTTTTTTTTTTTTTCCCTTTTTAAATCTTTTAGTAAGTTATAGAAAGGATGAGTAAAATTTAACTTAAAATTAAATCAGGCTCCTCAGCCAGAAAGTGTACCAAAAGAATTAGTGTTTGTTTTACTTGTTTTATTAAGACAAAAGTAGGGGTTGATTATACTTTTTGGCCTTTTTAAGATTCAAATCAGATAGCAATTTTATTTACAGTTGAAACAGAGCAGTTTAATATTTTTGTAACATGCCTTTGTTATGGGGATGGACAGTTTCCTTTCAGCATTAAAGATTGCGTTCTTTCTTTCAATAAGTATTTGGAAGAATTTTCCCTTCAGATGCCTGACAATGATGATTTTTTCCTTTATTATTTGTAATATTTAATATCGTGGCTTTAGATATCGAAAAAAAATGCCTTTTAACGTGTTTCGGAATTATCGAATAAGAATAATTTTGTTCGGAAAAAGCGGAAACGTATCCTTCCATCCATTACCTTTATAAAAGCGCCATTTTGTATGCAAACAAAAATTCTAAATATCAGACGATAAATAAATCTTCCAAAAATATAACTATTACGAAAATAAAATTTTCCATGCAGACGATTTTTTCTTATGGCGAAATAAATTCGTGTAAAAAATATGAGAACAGCCTCTATATTAGTTAGGTTAACTTTAAAATAGAAAACTACTTTTTCTACAGATTATTATTATTTTTTTTTATTAAGAGCGCTTTTTCATTGCGCGCAAAATATTTCAAAAAGTGTTTGAGAAATGAACTAAAGATAAGAAGTTCTGTTCAACAGAGAAAAAAAAAAAAAAAAAAAAAATACGATTGTGGAAACATAAAAATGCTAATGGTAATTTCATATTTCAAATTTAACAGTTAATTAAACGCCATATTATTAAAATAATTAAAACCTTTCAGTTCAGATTCTTAATTTGAATGCTCTTTTTCATTTAAAGTAAAAATTATAAGGATAAAGGATACTGCAATTGAGAAATCCTGCACGCAGTGTGAAAGCACCCTTGAATTCTTAAAAAAATAATCTGCAATAAAAATAAAATTTTCTACTTTAAAGTCAACAAGAATAATATTTTTAATCAGTAGATTAATGTCATATTAGATAACACAAAAAAAATTTCCATAACCATGCATTCATTCTTTTTTAAAAATTCTGAAGTTGGTCGAAAAGTTTCTTCATTTTCTTATTAGATTCAAATCATACTGTAGGTATAGGGAACTCAGGTAATACTGAAAATTTTCTACCTAGGTGTTTTGACTTTTTTGCACGTTTTCAGGTGTGAGGATTCCGAAAATGACAAAATTTGTATGGCGTAATTTAAGATTTTACCAACATAGTAAAATTGGGTGATATCGCATATATATATGCATTTTGGGGATTGTTGCATTGGGAATAGTAGCAAGAAATCTAAACTACTAAATTGATCCCAATAAAATAAATTAATAGGTTAGAATAAGATAAATATATCGAACTGATCGGTGGATTGCCTATTAGAAGGGGATTACGTTCTTTCACTGTGTCAAGCGTTTGGTCAAATTCATTTCTCTTCACATGAATATAATATGTTCAGTACTAGAAATTTATGAGTATATACATATGATGGGGAACTGACCAGAGTCCACCAATGCCAACCAGTTTTGAAAAGTAGTCTCTCCCCATAAAGCCGTAATAATTACTTGAAATTAAATATCTGTATATATATAAAAATTACGTGTCACGATGTTTGTCCGCGATAAACTCCTAAACTAAGGAACCGATTTTAATGAAATTTTGCACACTGTGTGCAGTTTGGTCCAACTTGAGAGATAGGATTGTTTTTATTTCAATTTATTGTCACAATATTTTTTTATTGCAATTATTTGTTAATTATAGCCCTTTGTTACAGTTGCTCCAAAATATCTGTGAGTTCCATAAGTTTAATTGTTGCCAAAAAAAAAAAAAAAAAAAAAAAAATACGAGTTCATTTTCTTTCGACATAAAAATAAATACATTTAATCAAACGTGAACGCTAAAAAATTATAAAAAGTTAAATTACGCATCTCACGAAAATTGACGTCACAATCATTTTAAATATTTTTTATACATTGATAAAGTGCTAATGTAGTTATACATAAGCGAAGTGTGACGTCACTGACCGTCTGTGAAGTCAAGAAAAGGATTTCTTATGTTAATCGCCCATTGGATTTTTTGTAAAAATTATTAAAAACGAGGAAAATTATTTCCCGATTTTAATCCCCATATTTTTGTATAGATATGTGTTAGTTATCATGTGCATACGTTAGATTGAGTTATTTTGCTGTCAAATTGACAAAAATTTAATTTTAAATTTCAAAACTCTGTCGTCCTTGAAGTTTTTTGTATTTGGCAATCAAAAACGTAACACGAAAATATACAAGCCAGAGTATATTTTCGTAATGTGTATTGTTCGAAATATTGTTTCATATTATTCATTACTCTCTTAATATAAGTTGTAAAAAATAACCATGATTTTTGAAAGGAATTAAATGTGTTCGCCAGATAATTTGGCGATTTTTTTTCACCAAGGATGACTTCGTTTTCTTTAAGAAATTCATGATCTATACAAAATGTTAAAAATAAAAAGTAACCATTTCAATATTTTAAAACGTATTTAAAAGTCTGGAAGTTTTTAAGTCTGTTTATTTGTTTTGTAACGCTAATCTATATGATCGATGTTCGAAACTTTAAATAATTATTTCACTTATTTTTTATTCACTTTTCTTTAATAACTTATCAATTTACCGTTCCTGATTAAATTTGTGATTTATACATGTATTTTACATTAAATTTTGACTCATATTTATTGCTAAAAAAGCGATCTTAAAAACTTGCAATTTTCTTATCTTAATCCTCAATGCTTTCCTTCTTGATTAACTTGAATTTACTATTAAAATTTTAACATACTCAAAATCTTCTCATCACTTCGTTAAAATATAGTAATCTTTTCAGTAATATATTAATCAGTATATCCCCACAACGATATTTGGCGATTTTTTGTTGTCGATTATGGCTGAATAATAAATCTAAAAATCATAAATGATAATCTAAATCATAAATTATAAAACATAAAATCACAAATCGAAAATAAACAACATATAGGCTGCCATATTATATCACAAACAGTCCAGAACGACATCGTTATCGTTCAAAACGGCGCCAAAGAAAAATTGCCAAATTCAGCTGTGGGGATATACTGAAGTTATAATTATCCGAATATAATTACTGAAGTTATATTATAAGTTATAGTTGTGGGTAACAACTATAGTATTTCCCCACAACTGGATTTGGCGATTGTGGCTAAATCATACGCAGGTAGCACGCAGGTTGCCATATTTTATTGCAAAGAATCCGGAACAATATCATTATCGTTCAAAACAGCGCCAAAAAAAAATCGCCAAATCCAGTTCTGGGGAAATACTATATAACTTATCAAATTATCAACGTATAACTTAGCCACAGCACCGCGTGGCCGGGTCTGCTAGTATATATATATATATATATATATATGTATATGTAAAAACTATTAAATTAAATTTAAATATAATTATTCAATGCATACTAAAATTTATATAATATATATATACATATATATTAATTACGAAAATATTTTCTTTCTAGGCCCAGGATGATCCAGAATGTGAGAGAATCAATAAACGAAGAAAGGAGCTAAGATACGATGTAATTTACAAGCGATAATTTGGATACTAACGATCTTTCCATTATTACTTTTATTTACAGTAACTCTTTGTAATTTGTCAGGAACCTATTAGTCTATCATCTGAGGGCAATGGGATCTCCATTGTGGATCAACCAATTTGTGGATCTCCACTGGCAGCCTGGCCTAAGGACATACGTAGACATCTTGGAAAATAAACTATTCCTCAGCTGTCGCAGGCGATTTTTTTTTCTTTTAATTTTACTTTTTTACCGCTATTTCTTTAATACGTGATTGAAATAAATTTATGCTGGAAAAGTGCAGATTTATCTGCAAAAATAGACTACAAATTTTAATTTTTGAAATAGTTGTACAAAAAGAATATAAAAAGTCGCTTGCGGCAGCCCTGCACTTTGCTATTAAACAAAAACTGCAACTAATACCCAATTAAACTCACACAGTAATGGCAACAAAAGGCCATTTCAAAAATTTCTGTCGAAGCACATGCTCCTGGTACCTAATTGGTAATCAGAGTCTAAGTAACTCTAAGATGTTTGATAACATTGCGCTGGAACAAAAAAAAGAGCTCTGATACAATTTCTGCTGATTCTAATGTAAAATGAATTCTTGAATCTGGATATAACTGCCATTTTGCCCAATCACCCATTTTTTTCTTGGACTCCCACTCCGCCAATTTTTATCACCACTCGGAGATTTTATGGCAATGAATTCGATTTGGAAGGTAGAAAAGAACTATTTTAGTCTTTAAAAAATATATATATACACATATATATAATATATATATATATATATATATATATATATATACAAAAAAAGTTTTGTGTGTATATATATGTATAATATATGTAATAATAATAATCGATTAATAAAATATAATAAATATAATTTATAATTTCAATCGGCGAACCTCGCCCTGAATTTTCCCCTTGATACAAGTGTTCCTGTTTTAGACTTTTTCACATCTGCAGCGCCTCAGAAGCTATTTAACATTTAAAATAATCTTCTCTTCCCCTTCCCCTCTAAATCAAATTCATAGCTATAAAATTAACGAACAGTGATAAAATTAGCGGGGTGTCCCAAAATAACGGTGCTTGATGGAGCAAAATAGACATCATATTCGGATTCAGGAGGTCATTTTACATAAGTATTTGCAGAAATGGTGATGAGGTCGATTTTCATGCAAATAAATGTAATTTAAAGCAAAGTTACCGATTTTTATTTATTTTTTTTATTTTTATTCTTATTAAAAACGAATTTTTTTTAGATTTTGGCACAAAATTGACTTCTTAAAACATTTATTGTTATGTTTGCATGAGATGAAAATCATCTGCAATCATCATGGATTTTTTGTACAGAGTGAATTTATTTAAGGAAATACAGAAGAAAGTCTTGTGATAGCAACAACATAATATCTATTGTTATAATTTTTATTATTGTGCTGATTGTAAGTCTAAAATACCTATATAAAATATATGTTAATCATCCCCCCCCCCTTCATATTAAATGAATTAGAAATTTCTTGTAGTATAATAATATTTTTTTTTTTTTTTTCAATTTATGTTTACGAACTTTTTATAAATTATCTTGGGTTTTCGGTTATGTGGAACTAGGCATTTCATGATAATCGTAGTGAATAGAGAATCCAGTGTATTTGCATTGTATTGTAACTCATTGCAAATTATATGCTCTGCTCTTCAGCTTATTTAATAAATAAATGTTAAACAGACTTTCGAATCCTAAATGTAAATGTATAGGTTCTACAGAAACAAGTATTATAAAATAATAATAATAATAATAATAATCTGGTGTGATATTTATACAACTTTCTTGCACTTGGATATAATGTAGAAGATTGCATATTAAGGGGCAATTAAGAAATACAGTTTGCGAATATATTTAAAAAATAGTTTTAAAAAAATTTAGAAACAGTTTTACTTGTCAAATATTTCTATGTGAAAGGGATTGGCTTCTTTCCCTTTAAAAACACCTTTTATAAAATTACATTTATAAAACCCTTTTCTACATTAATAAAATATAAATGTAATTACTTTACTCGACATTATTATAACTACTATGTTCCTACATTATACTGATATCCTACTGCACACACTGGCCAATGAATTAGAAACCTTTAAATTGATATTTTATTGGACCTCCTTTTGCACAAATAACCGCCCCTATCCATGTACGCATCGATTGTACAAGCTTCTGGAGTGGATTTATGTTAAAAGAATATCATGCATTGGCTACAAAGACTTTAAGATCTTGTAAATTGGATGGAAGAGGAGACTGCTGACGGATGTGCCTTTCTAACACGTCACAAACATTTTCTAATAGATTAAGATCCGGCCTTTGCGGCATCCAGGGAAATTGTTGGAAATCAGATTGGTGTTCACTGAACAAATCTCGAACGATTCTGGCACGATACATAGTTGCATTATCGACCATGAAGTATCCATTACCTTCGAAGTAAAAATATAACATTACAGGATGCACCCCGTCTACCTACACTGTAAAAAAAAAACCATTACCAGCTGCAAGAAACTCTCTGTGATTGGAGAAAATAATTATTTTCTCCAATCACAAAAAGTTTCTTGCAGCTGGTAACAGTTATTTTTTTACAGTGTATATGTTTAGATACTGCATGGCTTTTTGATTAACCTCAAGTAACTCTAGGGGACCAGTTCCATACAAGCAGTCCATTTCGTAAATTGAATTTGTATACTTCCGTCGCTAGCGAGCATTTGTAGATACTCTTACAGGTTTCTAATTCATTGTCTAGTGTGTGTATATTCCTACATTAACATCATTATTATATATCTACATTATTATATACCTACATAAACGCAAATATTATATACCTACATCTAGAACATTCAATTTTAATGTTATGGAACACAGTTTTGTGATTTTTTTTTCTCTTTTTCAATCATATATAAGATGTGTTTTTTATACATATAATTTCATCAGGATTCCATTTCGTGGGGACATTATATGAAATATCTTCTTAAAATGTGTTCCCAGAAAGTTTATATATATATATATTCGTGTAATGTCACAAGAAAAAAATTTTATGAAAAAGTTCTGTGAAATAGTCTTCTCATGAATAGTCATGAAATATTTATAGTATGTTATTTACTGACAAATGATTTTATGGAATAAAGATATAGAATATCTCCTTGAAATGTATTAACAAAGGCTTTTACTTTCTTCTGTATTCAACAGAAGAAAGTATTGGAAAAAATTTTCAACTTCCACTTTTCAGTGGATTTGCATGTTTTGAGAGGTACAGAGCACGACTGGACCAATTTTAGAAAATGTCTGTCTTTCTGCACGCGTGTGTGACAAAATTTTTGTTGTCACTGTATATCAGGAGTAATGGCAGAGAATTGCATGTAATTTTATATACGGATGCACGTTGACCTATATTAATGCCTACTAACTTTTGGTGTAAACTGCTCAAGAGGTGGCGCTGCTATATAGCGATTTCCACAGTTTAAAGAAGGGATATATCTCAGGAGCTCCTGCCTAAAAATGCATATAAATTTATAAGTAGATGCATATTAACATAGGTTAGTGCCTGTAAGTTTTAGGTGTCAATTGCTCAATAGGTAGCGCTGATATGCAGAGATTTTTCTAAATTTAAGGGAAAAATTATACCTCTGGGGGTCACCGAAGCGAGAGAGCCATCTCTTCCGTGGAGTATCAAACTTGTGATGGCATGTTTCCGGACCACCTCTAGGGGTGTGTCTCAGACCGTCGCCCAATTGCCGACTGCGCAGCACTAATGTGACGTAAAACCAATCCATCCATCCATCCCAATTTAAGGGAGGGCTATATGTCAGGAACTGGTACTACGCAAATTTGCATAAAAATTTATATTTGGATGCACCTTGATATAAACTAGCGTGATTCTACTTTTGCTACTAATTTCTCAACAGGTGGCATTTCTATATAGCGATTTTCTGAGTCTAAAGGAAGACTATATCTCGGATTTTAATGCGTATAATCAAACAACATTTGATATGTGATGAAACTATTATGAGACATTATGCCGTTTCAATTTGGATGCATATTGTTGCGTACTTGAGAGATTCGTCAGTCATCTTTGAATAAAAGGCGAAACTTGCAGAAGCTGAACAGAGAGAAAATTCTAGTAGAATACATGACTATAAATCAAAGTATCAACGTCATTTTCTTCATCATTTTTACAGCTTATATAACGGTTGTCAACAGCAAGTTCACAGTACAAACTGTACCAGGGCATTAACACACATCAAGGCAGTAATCAGAGAGACTAGTCAGGAGAGCTCTTTATCGTAAGACAATTGGCAAGAGACTGGGCTTCCTTTTATACCCATCTCAAAAACCAGGAATATTCTGATAACTCTTAGTAAATTCGAGTTAGACCTTCCATATTTGGTATATCGATAATAAGGATTTTCCAGCCAATGTCGCCAAAGAGTGAAAATTTTGGATAACATGGCACCAAATACACTACCTGATTTATTGAAGCTTTTTAATACGTTTTTAAGGGATAATTAGCTATTTTAATGCGAAAAGAGCTAGAAATGCAGAATATTGATATTTTAGCACCAGACTAAGCCTCTCTGAATGAATTTATATAAAAATAACTCCGAATTATTTGCAAATTCGTAACAATATCTACTAATAGTTTGCGCTGGGGGTGGGCAGGAAAATTAGAAATTGAGTTAGACAGTTCGAAATTGGTATATATATGTTTTTGGAACCTACGAGTCGAATGAGGATATTTTCGAAAGTGTAAAATTATTAGAGGAGCCAAGAAGGGTGTACGGGGAGGAGGGGGGCAAAAAATTATAAATTGATTTAGACCGTTCAAAATTGGTATAGATAGGATTTGGGAGTCTACGAGTCGAATAAGGATATTTTCGAATGTGTAAATTTATTAGGGAGCAAGGGGGCAAAAAATTAGAAGTTGAGTTAGACCGTTCAAAATTGGCATATATACGTTTTGGTGCCTAAGAGTCGAATGACGATATTTTCGAAATTGTGAAATTATTGGGGAGCGGGAAGAGGGTAAATTTCTTAGGGGGAAAAAAGGGGAGCAAGTGTAGAATTATTGGGAAGGGTTTGAGGGGGAGGAGAAGCGTTTGAAATTGGTATTATTAGGTGTTATGGCAAGATAAATCGATTGCGGATATTTTCGTGTGTAAAATTATTAGGAGGGACGGAAACGGGGGGAGGGGGTGCGAAGCGTCAAAGAAGTTGAAAAGGAACGGGAATTTCGTAGAAAACAACGGAAAACACAAAATGCCTTTATTCTTTTATATTTTGCTGAGTTTAAAATTTCAATTTCCATTCACATTTCGTACTAAGGATTTTTAGCGTTATATAGCCCGTAATTACGCATGTTTCGGAGAAAACAATGGATAAGTCAGACATAAACCTTTTTATAAAAATGTTTATATTACCTTTGTATCTCAGCTACTAATTAATATAATTTAAGTAATATATCATTATAAAAGTAGAAATTGAGTTAGAGCATTTAAAATTGGTAAATATATGTTTTTGGCGCCTACGAGTCAAATGAGGATATATTCCAAAGTGTAAAATTAATAACGGGGGAGCGAAAAGGGTGTAGGGGCGGCAAAATTTTACAAATAGAGTTAGACCGTTCAAAATTGGTACATATAGGGTTTGAGGGACTACGAGTCGAAAGTGGATATTTTCGAATGTGTAAAATTATTAGGGAGCAAGAAGCTGGCAGGGGGGGGGCAAAAAATTGAAATTGAGTTAGACCATTGAAAACTGGCATATATAAGTTTTTGGCGCCTACGTGTCGAATGAGGCTACTTTTGAAAGTGTAAAACTATTAGGGGGGGGGGCAAGAAGGTGGGCAGGTGTAAAATTATCAGGAAGTGTCACGAGCAATTCGTGACATTTTGTTTAAAGTTAAAAATTTAAATAAAAAATAAATAAAATAGTAAAAATATAGAATTTATTTCCTTCCCTTTATTAGATTAAAACGAATGTAAAATTAATTATTTTAGGGCAATAACTGTTCTCCCCATTAAAATTTGTTTTTTTCTGATAATCACTTGTTTATCTGTTTCCCTACTAAAAATACTAAAAGGTGTGGATTTGTGCTAAGCGCTTTCCCATAAGCCGTTAAAGGCATCATTAGTTTATCTAGTACGGGAGGCATGCAACACTTTATAGGAATAACGCGCTTTTGCTCTTTTTCCAAAGGATTATTCCCCCACCTCCTCTGGGTTGGAGAAAAAACATCTGCTTTCGTTTTCCAATTCGGCTGGTAAACGTAAACGCAAATGTTTCTTAGGCGAAAACATATGATCTCACATGCGAATCATGTTTCTCTTTTCGAAACGTATGTGGCGGTTGCAGTTTCTCGAGGCAACATTTAACTGTGAGCAATGGGTTAAGGGATCGTGCTTCCAGGTGTGTTTCAATAATGATAATTATAGAGATGTACGTACTTGTTAATGGCTTTTAGACGGGTTCTCATCGTGAGAAAATTTACTTGGGAATTTTAATGGGTTTTTAGTTAATTGGTAAGCTGGGAGGAGTTTCGATAAAATTCGATTCACGGTTATATCGAATCATTGATTTTTATCTGTAAGTTGTGGCAGCATGGGGATTGTGAGGGGGAGGTTTTAAAGGGATTTTAATGCCCCGATACCTCTTCCCGAAAAAAACATTATCATCTCTGCCTCTTTTTCGAGAGGTGTTTTTGTAGAAATTCAATGTGTCCTTTGCAGAAAATAGACATTGAATTGGCCGTAACGGCCGTAATGCGGTTACTCATCCCAGAAGATAAAAAGCAAAAAAAAAAAAATGAAAAACAGCAGCTGACCTGACGACTAGTGGAAAAAAACTTTATCTAAATCTTTGGCCAATTTTAACCCAGCTCTGGAGAAGGCCTGCTGGTCGTAAAAGTTGCCTTGTACATGCTCCTGGTTCGGTATTCCTAGGATGGATCATTGGTGGATGAGGCCGGTGTTGATTCTCATAATTGTGAGTGGAGGATGTGTGCCACTTGTTTGTCTGAAATGAGTGGTAAAAGTAGAATCTCTTCGATTCTCTGATGCTATTAAAGGGGAAAGTGCTCCCCATTATTGATTTCCGGCTGTTCATTGAATGTCAGCGTTTGATTAAATGATTCAAGCCTTGGTAACAGGAAGACTTGTGACCTCTTTTTCCATAAGTGCGATGTCATCACTAGCAAATAACCTGAGTTTCTACAAGATTTTTTAAAAAAATTTCTTTGAAATGCAGATTAAAAGATAATAATTTTTTTAATTTTTACTTGTTGAAAGAAATAATAATTAGTAAAATAATTTTGTTTTGATATGTTAACAATTTATTTGAATTGTAATTTTCAGAAATAGAAAATTTAGTGAAAATAGAAAAGTTGTTATATCTGTTATTAACCAGTTTAACTTAGTGTAATTGTGATTGAAAGGTTGCTCTGTGAATAAGTACCAATTTCAACTTTAAATAAAATTAGCTTTAAAATTAATTAATGTACAAGTATATTTCTTAACTTTCTGTTTAGAGTAAATGAAGATTTAAACTTTAATTAAAGTTAATTAACTTTTGTTTGTTTAAATTTTGGAAAAAAGAAATTACTCCTCTAATAGGAGATATATTACCTCCTTTCAGATCAGCGTCATGTAAAATTTTGAATATAGAATCAGTGAAATGAGTCAGTTTCTTAAAGTTTAAAATTCTCTTAGTAAATTACCTTAGTACCTTACGTGTTTAGTTTATTTTTGTTAGTTGGTAAATATTATTGTGCTCAATCTGGAATAATTGATTTTTTTCTATCATGCATGTGAATGTTGGTTTAACTTTAAGAGTGTTGAATTTAGACATAATTTTAAATGAAAAGTTTAATTCATTTGAATTTTAAAAATAAAATTTAAATTTGGAATATTTACAACAGTAAACATATACAAGTGAAAAAAACTGTTCAAAAATCATTGTTTTTTGTGTTGAAATTCCAGATTGTGCATATCAGTTTATTTGATTTTCTTACTAGGCTTTATGGTTTTTAATATTCATAATTTCTGCTATGTAAACTTAATTTCATCTACGAGAAACACAAATCTGTTTGTCTTACACTTGATCTGATCAATTGTAACTATTTACAATTTAGATTACTAGGTCTTTTGAAGATATGTAGATTATTGGCAGTGAGATGATTTTGCTTATTAGTTATTTTTTTGGCGTATTATAGTTATTGAGTGGTAAATTCTGGGGTTTATATTTTAAAATTGAAACATTATGAGGGTTTTCTGTCTGTGTTAAGTTTTAGTGGTTGGTTGGAGGATATAAAGCCGATTGACTCCGAATGTGTCCTAAGCCTAAGGAGTGGGGGAACCTTCCATGGAGGTCTTTCTAAGGGGTCCTAGCTCGTATTTACGCGAGATTTGGAGGAAACCATGGAAAACAAACAGCTAGGTCGATGAGCGCGACCTGGGATCGAACCCGGCGCCTCCCACCTAATAGCTTTGAGCGCAGAACCGCTCGGCCGCTGGTGGACCAAACGAGCTACATTCGGCAGCCAAATAATTAAAGCGCTAGCGATACTTCGTATTTAAAATGTGTGCACCTAATACTGTTTTGTTAAGAAATATTTGTCCAGTCATAATTTTTTTTTTATTTTTTTTTTATGTAAGTTGAAAAAAATCAACGCTCGAACTAAAAAAAAAAAAAAAAAAAAAAAAAAAAAAGAAAGAAAGAAAAAGAACAAGGTTGATGTCTGCTTCAATAATGTTGCTGGTGGCTGTAATTATCAAGAAGCTTTTTAGAAGGCATGTTTCATATATCATTCCATCATATGCATCAGCATGCATTCCATCATATAACTTTCTGAAATACCCGATCCAGATTATCATGGATGGATGACAGATGAAGACACTATGATAAACATCAAGTGGATGATTGTAGCACTTGTACCTGAGACAGTATTAGAACTTTAGAACTCTCTTAGTTGTTCGTGTTCTATTTAGATCAAATTCCATCATATACCTGTATGATTTACAATTTAAAATGCAAAATCGCGAGTAGACTCTCAAATTGTAAAAACAGCACTGAACAAGATGATATCACAAATTGTTATTTGAACATGTCTCCTGACGCATAAGATTATTTTTAATTTTTTTTAAGTATTATACCGTTTAAAATGATGTTTTTGCAAAAGTAATTTATAACGTTCTTTTATCTGAAGCTTTTTCTTATGTAAATGTACTGTAGGTATTTTTTAAACATCTAATGAAAAAAATCTTAAGAAGATTAGAAGTATTTCTGTGTGTCCTTAAATAATAAATAACAGTGGATTTTATTAAAACAGTGTATCTAAAGATTTTTCATTTGCATGCAGTTATTTAGTCAAAAAAATTTCAATTGCAATAAATTGAAATTCATATTTTCAGCCATCTGACCCAAACATATATTGCATCAAATTAAAGCCCCTTCTTGCCCCCCTAATAATTTTATACTTTCAAAAATATCCCCATTCGGCTTGTAGGTCCCCAAAACATATATATACCAGTTTTGAACGGTCTAATTTTTTGCCCCACTCAATAATTTTAAACTTTCGAAAATATCCTCATTCGACTCGTAGACCCCGAAAACCTATACATACCAATTTTGAACGGTCTAACTGAATTCCTAATTTTTTACCCCATTCCCCATCCCCCTAAAAATTTTATACCTTCGAAAATATCCTCATTCGATTCGTAGGCCCCCAAAACCTATATATACCTATTTTAAACTGTCTAACTCAATTTCTAAGTTTTTGCCCCCTCCCCCCTCTGTTTTTGACTCAGGTCACCTTAAAATATGTAAATCAGGTGAAATCTCGATATCAAAGTTTTGGACCGAATACAATACTTCCATTACCTACGGTAGTCGGTTAATGAAAGTAAAAAGAATGCTATAGAAACTGTCATCATTTTTCCAGGGATATTACGTGTGTTAGAATAAAATTTAATTTGAAATTAAAATGTAAATTTTTTGTTTATTATCCAAAATCGGTGAAATTTGAACTGCAAGCTGGGCTTGGGATGTTCAGGCTGTGTAGTAAGTTTTGTGTGTGAGAAAGAAAAATTGGAGAATTTTGAAATTTGAAATTTTTAATCCCAGTTCAAGATCATATGACATTAATGATTTCCAGATGTTTTGTTTCCGTTCCAGACAGTTGAGAAAATCGTCTGCTGATAGAATGTCGCTTTTTTGAGCAATTAGCCATGGATTCTCGGTCATTTTTTGATCGACATGGGTCGACGTTTTAATTATTATCTGCGCAACTAATTAAAATTTATAAATTCTGTTTTCAGGAGCCCCTTGGGAAGGCTCCTGGACATCCGTATGTCAATTCTTGTACTTCTGCGTTCAGTAGGGGCTAAACGTATATAAGAACAGACAGACGGACGGACAGACAGACACACAAACCTTTCCTTTTATTATTATAGATGTATTAGCATACTTGCCAACTATCTCATTAATAACCGTACAATTGTTAACACCCCCTAAAAAAACGCTCTTTTTCTCACACCACTATATTTTTAGAGTAATTCTCTCCAAACGTTGTTACGATTAAATAAGACTAAAATTACTCTAAAAAATTATTGGTCTGAAAAAAAAAGGCGGGCACTAAAAATTGTACGGTTCATAATGAGTTGGTTGGCAAGTATGTATTAGTTAACCGTTCTGAGGTTGTTAATAATACAAAGCAGCTGAAATTTTATTTCGTGCACAGAAGGATAAAAAACAGATTGTGGAAGTAAAACGTACATTGATTAATATTTAAAATCTACATTTAAAGATAATGTATATTTTGGGTATTTGTTTGCCTGTAATATAATTTAATATAATCGAAATCCCGTATTATAATTTTTCAAGAAGCTGTAATGATTGGAGAAGTAATTATTTAATTTGTTTGAGCCGTAATTATATGTACAATTAAAATCGTTATTTCTCTGTAATATGGATATATATATTTATTTTCTGAAATTTAAAAAACAAAGTTTAGCATTGTTTTAAATACACCTAAAATGAAATAAAAAGTTTAGATTTTAAAAAAAGGTCTACTTTATTTTTTAGTTAAAACAATATTGTTGAAAAAATTATTTATTATTATTATTATTATTATTATTACCGAAAATTATAAATATAAAAATTAGAACATTTTAAAATATACATGTTTCTTTTTTTTTAAGTTCAAGAAATTTAAATAATTTATTAAAGTTTTCAAATTTGAAATTGAATTATAAGGGAAATTAACAGTAAAATAAAAAGTTTAGAATAAATAAATAAAAGGGGAGAAAAACATTCCCGTCCGGGCCCTCTCTTCGCGTAGCAACCATTTACTCTGTTAACCACGCCACTAGAACATTGTCTATGTTCTAAAATAACCTGTATTTAAATATTACTGTAAGTCTTTTTTTCGAAATTTTGTTGTGAGTGGGTCCTACTGTTTTAATATGTTGTTACCTTCATAGTATACTACAATCCTGTGCAATATCGTCTCGATCTGAATTTTCCATGTCTTGACCTCTCCTTGTAAGTTCATTTCTTCTTGATTATTGGATTTATTTTGTTTTCAGTATATTGACACTGGAAACATTCATGGACTTCCAAAAAAAATAACAATTTAAAAAATAAATAAATAAAAATTACTGCTGCTTTACCTACTCAGAAGAAGATATACTATTCCATTAAATGCTTTTACAAAATGTTTCCTTATGTCACAGTTTAAGAATACTAATTTCTTTTCTTTCCTTTTTTTTCAGAATGAGTATACATGCGCAAAAGAACTGGTGAGATCTAACTTTACGCAAAAGGTTTGCGTAGATGGCGCATATTGCGTTATACCACAAATACCAGATATAGGATTTGATCTCGCCTATTGCGCCAAGCCCAGTAAGAGAGAATGTAAGTTTATTTTTAAACATTGTATTTTGGTATTGTTTTATCATATAGTAATAATGGAAAAAAATTTCAAATTATAATTTAAAACACAAAATATCTTTTGAAAATGCAAGTGCATATATATATATATACTAGCAGGCTTTGCCCGCTGAGCACTATACTTAAATGAGTTGTCAAAATTCCATTTCATTATTAATAGTCTAAGTTAAAGCTTCCTCTGTATTCCGTAGAGGTTTTTCCCGCTCGCAACGTGAAGATTCCGGGTCCACACTGCCTTCGGCATCAACTTACCCGCTTCTTACTTCCCCTTCCTCAGCGGGTGAGTTCGAAGTTTTGCAAAATCACAATAATGTATATAATGCGTACACTTAATAAATATCCACACACCAAAATTCGCCCTTCTAAAATAATTTAAAGCGAATTCAAACGGGAAAACATGTTTTTACACATGTTTATTGCCCCCCAACCCCGACCCCAAGGGGGTAAGTGGGTGAATTTCGTAAAATCTCGTTACAATAATTGTCAGATACATATAAACAATTTGCGCACCAAATTTCGTGACCGCAGATCCCATAGCTTTCCCAAGACAAATTTAGCGCTAGAGAGGATGGGGAGGTCTTGAATATGCAACTCCCTCCCCCTCAAAAAAAAAAAAAAAAAAAAAATCGAAAATCACAAAAAAACGAAAATGTGTTTTTGAAAATATTCTAAAGAAGACACGTGGCTATTTTCAATACTTTTGTAATATCTTTAGTAGAGCTCTACTAAGTAATCCGAAATTTCCCCCTCGAAAAACGATTTCCCCCCCCCTCCGTTAAGAAGCAAGAATTCTAAAATCGTACATAATGTTTTACTTATACTCAAGTCTAGTTTCATCACGTGTAATTTCTTCACTGTGATGTAATTTGGGGCCGAGTTATGCTTACAAACGTTTTTTTTTTTTTTTTTTTTGCTTCCTGTCCCGCTGGGGGGAAGGGGGTATTTCGATTAATCCCGTTTCTTTAGGTGCCGGTTGCATATAAAAAATCCAAGCGCCAAACTTCGTAACCGCAGCTCTCATAAATTCCCCCCCCTCCCCCCAAAAGAAAAAAAAAATGGCAGAGCACAAAAAATCAAAAATGTGTTTTAGGAAATATCCTAAGAAAGTCGCATAGCCTGCTTTCAACATCTTTATTCCATTTTTGATAGAGTTCGCGTCAAATCAGGAATTTTCAAAATTTCCCGCCAAAAATCGATTTTCTCCCATCCTTCCTTTAAAAATCGAAAATTCCTAAATCGCAGATATTGTTTTATTTGTACTCATGTCTAGTCTCTCTATGTGGAATTTCTTTATTGTGAAGTAATTAAGAGCCGAGTTATGCGAACAAACGTGATTTTGCCTTTTTCTCCCGGAGGGGAAAACGGAGGGAGGGGGATTTCGGAAGAGTTGATAGATATAATTTAAAGTTGAGTAAAGATCGAAATTCCTTTCAAGCGCCGTTGAATTCCGTCCAGCCCTACTCAAGTGATACCCGGACAAACGTGTTTTTGTCTTTTGTCCCCCCCAGAGGGGAAACGGGGGGAATTTCTGAAAAGTTGATAGGTATAATTTTATGTTGGATAAAGAACTAAGTTTCTGCCAAGCGCTGTTGAATTCTGTGTAACCGTTCTTAAGTGATGCCCGGACAAACATGTTTTTGTCTTTTGCTCCCCAGGGTGGAGCGGGGGGGGGGGAATTTCTGAAAAGTTGATAGATGTAATTTTAAGTTGGATAAAGATGTTAAGTTTCTACCAAGCGCTGTTGAATTCAGTCCAGCCGTTCTCAACTGTTGCCCGGACAAACGTGTTTTTGTCTTTTGCCCCCCAGGGGGAACGGGGGGGATTTCTCAAGAGTTGATAGATATAATTTTAAGTTGGATAAAGGTCTAAGTTTCTGCCAAGCGTTGTTGAGTTCAGTCCAGCCGTTCTCAAGTGATGCCCGGACAAACGTGTTTATGTCTTTTGCCTCCCAGGGGGGAACGGGGGGAATGTCTGAAAATTTGATAGATATAATTTTAAGTTGGGTAAAGTTCTAAGTTTCTGCCAAGCGCCGTTGAATTCTGTCCAGTCGTTCTCAAGTGATGCCCGGACAAAAAAAGCGACATACAGACACGATGACACACACACAGAGGCAGAATTTTCTGAAGTCATTTTCGGCTTTCGTGGTGGATGAAACGTGAAGATATCGCAAAATTTTTCGATTCTGGCAAATTTACAGACAAAAGTCTGATTCTATAAATATAGATACTCTATAACAAAAAAAAGTGACGCACCAAAAAGGAATAATGCAAACTGGACACAAATTGACATACATACAGATTTTGATGGAATCAAGCACCAATTCATCACTATCGTCGATCTTACGTGCAACTGGTATTTCAGTGACTTCAAATACCCTTAATATGCGGCTCAGTGAAATGGGATTGCACTCAGTCCCCGGATCTCTCTTTTACTGAGGACGTTTGAAGCATCATAAAATAGGTCCTACAACCAGCTCGGGATTTTACCAATCTAAAGCAACAATCGAACAGAATTTGGTACTATACTTCACAGGAGCACATCTGACAAATCTATCAATTAATACCAAGCCGAATA
Organism: Salticus scenicus; assembly: GCA_963930645.1. Taxonomy (NCBI): domain Eukaryota; kingdom Metazoa; phylum Arthropoda; class Arachnida; order Araneae; family Salticidae; genus Salticus; species Salticus scenicus. Next base: position 227,329,726 of record OZ005659.1, on the reverse strand, counting down.
ACTGCGTACACAAGGACCAGAAGTGGACCAACGCGTTATTGACTTGTTTAGTTTCTGAGGACCTTTTTCTTGATTAAATCTTTCAAATATTTTGAAACTCTAATAAATTGTTTTTTTCCACATGTGCATCACATCTACCAATTTTTGTCCCATTCGGACCACCCATTCCACCCCATCTACCAATCTTTGTCCCCACTTCTTTTTGGTGCGTCTTTTTTTTTTTTTTTTTGTTATAGACTGTATATATATATATATATATATATATATATATATATATATATATATATATATGTGTGTGTGTGTGTGTGTGTGTGTGTGTGTGTGTGTGTCGTGTTAAATTGACAGCCCCAAATTTAAATAATTAAAAATATAGTCGTTAGCGTAAATGGTTTTTTAATAAATTCAGGGCTTACAATCATTAAGTGAAGGTGAGCCCTGTCTTTAAAAACCCAACTTCAGACTTCTAACTACTCCAACGAACAACTAGCAACTTCTCGAATTCGAACATTACCTTCTCGGGAGCGATCACGTGAAGGCGATCGCTCTGATTGGCTTAGGGGGGTCATATTCAACACAAGAAAGAGGAGTCACAAAATAATAAATAACGGTTTTGTTTCATTAGAAAATAAATTAAAAATAACTTTAAGAATTTAGAACAGTTAAAGAATTTGTAATTAATGAAATATTTAGAAAATAAATTAATAAAGAATTAATTAGGTCGCTATCAGTGGATTAGTGGGAGATAGAATCATTGAAGTTTGAGAAATAAAGCTTTAATTTTAGGGGGCTTTTAATTATATTTCATAAATCCCCCCCCGCCCCCCCCCCCCCCCCGCAAAAATAGGGTAAGACACGAGTGAAAAGGCTCACCTTTTACATTATTTTTTTCCTTTACATTCTTTTTACCTTTTACATTCTTTTTTCAAGGTCAAAAAAGAAAGTCGATATTTTTCTTTATTACAATGTTGTCGATTACATACGATTCGAAAAGAAAATACTCTGGAATCAAAGAACGCGGTAGCGTTTCGCCCCGCAGAGCTAAAACAAACATTAAGAAAAATACAAATGAAATTTACAAAGTAGGAAGTCAATGTTAAACGCTACAAGTGTATATTATGTCGACATAGAAACTCGTACTTTTCGACTACCTGTATCTCAGCTCTCTGATACCCAATACATATGATTTTCTGCACAGACCTTAAGCATACCCTTAAGACAAAACATACAAATTTGCATGTCACTCCGAATTAAGGGGCCTGATTTATATAACTTTGAAAACCCAAAATTTCCCTGTTACTTTCTTCTTCTTCTTCTGTAATTGTTAAGACAAAAACTTTTGACGACGATTGAGCATAGAGTTCTGCAGCTAATGAGCTGAAAATTTGCATGGACATTCCTTCTGACTTGTACCAGTGCCTTTTGCAATCAAAATTTTTTTGGTCGGGTTACTGCTGCCTACGGTATCGTTACCAGTACACATCTTTCAATCGCTTTTTAACTAACTTCCCGACTAGCTAGACATTTGAAACTTTCAGGATAGCTCATAACACGGTGACAATACATTTTTAAATACTTTTAGTCAACTGTCTCAGGTACCTACTGCCTTCGGCAAAGTTTATATGATTCAACAGAAAATTTATTTAACTAATTTCCCGACTAGCTAGATATTTGAAATTTTCAGACTAGTTCAGAACACGGAGAAAATGCATTTTTTTTTATTACTTTTAGCCAACTGCTTCGGGTTCCTGCTGTCATCGGCAGCGTTACCAGAACAAAGCTTGCAATCGATTATTAACTAACTTCCCGACTAGCTAGGCATTTGAAACTTTCAGGATAGATCAGAACACGGTGAGAATACATTTTTATAATACTTTTAGCCAATTGTTTCGGGTTACTGCTGCCTTCTGCAGCTTTACTTGTACACATTTTACAATCACTTTTTAACTAGCTTCCAGACTAGCTAGACATTTGAAACTTTCAGGATAGCTCAGAACACGGTGACAATACATTTTTTAACACTTTCAGTCAACTGTTTCAGGTCCTTACTGCCTTCGGCAGCGTTTATATGATTCGACAGAAAATATATTTACCTAACTTCCCGACTAGCTAGACTTTTGAAACTTTCAGAATAGTTCAGAACACGGTGAAAATGTATTTTTTAAATACTTTTAGCGAACTGTTTCGGGTTCCTGCTTCCATCGGCAGTGTTACCAGCGCAAAGTTCGCAATCGATTTTTAACTAACTTCCCGACTAGCTAGACTTTTGAAACTTTCAGGATAGCTCAGAACACGGTGACAATACATTTTTACCAATTTGAAAATCATTTGAGGACAAATGTTCTCGAATTTATAAATTTGTCCTCAAATGTCAGCAAATTAAAGCATAATTTAACTCTGTCCTGAAATGGCCTTCAATTTGAGGACGCTGCGATGATTTGTCCTCAAACTGGGTTTAAAAAATGTGGTCACCTTATTGAAACCCAGTATCAACTTGAGTTTCACCAGAAAACGCAGCTTAAATAACAGCTGACAACATATAAATCACAGCACAAACGATACCATAGTCATAACATACAGAAATAAACTACAATTCAATGGTAGAGACTTAGTCAAGCAAAACTTTCTATTTCGTAAAGTCTTAGCGAGAAACTCACCTCAGTGGTTGGAACGGGACTCATTTTATAGCCCGCCATTAATCCTGAATTTTACAGTAACTTCCGTAAAGTCCAGTTTCCATTGCAGTTGGAACTTGGAGGTTAAAAAAAAAAAAACATTAATCACGCTCCCGACACAAAGAGCCAAATATCTTGTCATCAGTTGTAACCTTTTTTTATCAGATTGCGCAGTTACTTTAAAGGAAAGCATGCAAAATTGACAAAGATATCTTCCCCTGGCCCCTCAATTATCTCAGCTCAGGGTTAGAGACAGGGACTTCCAACCGGTCGAACCAACACGTCAAAGCATTCCAACCGCTTGACCACATCAAAGGATACTGAATAGCGCCGCTCGAAACGACTTCCAACCAACCTCAGTGGAAACTGCACTTAATAATCGAGTTACAGCTGGGACAATGGGTCTATCGATAATAAAGTTTTTTTTCACCAAGATCGTCAAAATAGTTGTCAAGGTGCGATAAATTCACCAAATTCATCGCTAAGTCTATTACGTGCCCTGATAAAGTGTGTTTTTCACGGAGAAGGATCATTTTTAACGCGGAAACAAGCCAGAAACGCGAAAAAGTGGCATTATATAATGTGACTAAACCTCTTAGAAAGAAATCGCATAAAAATAACTAGTACTATTTAGAAATCTGTAACACTATATTTACATCTATGCATAACACGCGCGATTTTTATTGATCTATTACACAAATATATTCATTATGCATACGTATTAAATTTATAAAAGCACATACATAACCTGCAAAAAGGAGTGATATGTCATAAAAAAACAATACTATAGTAAAAGGTCTCCCCGCCTAGCAAAAACTCTTACTTTTCTTAAGCAGCCAAAAAAAGGATTGATATCAATTTTCGCCGCCGCTATTGAATCCCGGGTACTCAATGCCTAGCTTAATGAAGATATGCCAATAATACTGCCAATAATATCTTTCTAATATATACTAATATCTTTCAACATTCTTTGTTATCTGTGTTAGTTTTTTCGCTGTATTATAAAGTTATAATTTAAAGTATTTTTGCGGCGGGGTCCGTCCTCTATGTAGAAGTTTTAATGAATAAAAAGTTTAGCTAGTAAAGATTAACATATTATATTATCTGTGTTTTAAGCTTAAAATTTTCAATCTGCAAAATTGTTTGATCTTTAAATTCGAACAGCAAAAATCTCCAATTAATTTGGATATTTGACCACATAATGTTTATTATTAGAGAACTTAAGGTTATTCAAATTCCTGTAGGAAAATTTGCCACATACCTTTTAATGTATAGTACGTACTTTTAAACCGTTTGACCTTCCCTCGTCCAGGGCTCGATAAATACAAATATTATTAAGTTTCTATTATTTATTATAATCATCTTAATATATTTTCGTAGCTATGACCTTAGATTCGAGCTTTAATTAAAGGATATTTGGACTATAATTAGTAAAAAGATTTCATTTTCTCATTAATATATATATTGTTACGAAACCGAACTTTCTCAATCCATAAACTTTATGAACTGAAAGATTTTTTCGAACTTTTATTTTATTACTGTTTATTTCCTTTTTTTATTGGCAACAGCCATGTTTTGTTTTATTTTTTGATGGAGATTCAGAATGGTGTTCGAAAAGATAGAACGCTAAAATGGCATACGACAGAATTGTAATATGTTTTATAGCCAACTAAATTGTAAATAATGTATATACATTTATTAAATAATCGTGTTTTTTCAAGAGTCATGAATTAATATTGAAGTTACCACAATTCGGCAGGAAATTAAACTTAGAAAAATGAAGACATCTGACCCAAAAAGAAGCATTAAGTAAGAAGTTATTTTATGCATTCTATTATTTTATTTGATGCTACGTTTTACCTGGCGCCCGAAACAGGGACCAGATGTTTTTAATTTTTATTTGATATTCCATTTATTATTATAGATTGCATAATTATGTTTAGAATAAAAACAATAAAGAATTAAAAAAAAAAAAAAAAAGGTTGATCTGGGTTATATTATGCAAGAATTTCGATTTCAAGAATCTTTTTACATATTATGGATGCAGTAATTAGAGCTAAACGTTCTACGGTTAGAACGCAGACGACAAAGTTATTTAACAAAATTGAAACAAAATTACTTGAAAAGAATTATTCTGAAGATGACCTTGAAGAATTACTTGCCGAATTACATCTTAAAGAAAAAGAAATAAATAATTTAGATTCTCAGATATTTTCGAATATTACTGACGTAAAAGAAGTTGAGTCTGGGGTACTAAAATGTGATGAATACAACACGAGCATTGTCATACATAAGACTAAAGTTAAAAAAAGAACTTTCTAAGTTGGAAAAACCGCTTGTTCCTATTTTAATGCAAAATAATAAGATAGAAGAGAGTGCAATAGTTCGCCCGTTCGAATCCCCTTACGTAAATCTTCCTCGTCTTACTATAGAAAAATACAGCGGCGATCCGTCTGATTGGCAGAGATCTTATGATTAATTTGATTCAGCGATAAATAAAAATTGCGCAATTTCTAATGTTGATAAGTTTAATTACCTTCGCAGTTATTTGACAGGTGTGGCGTCCGATGCGATAAAAGGTTTTAGCTTAACGAATAATAACTATCAGGCTGCAATTGAAACTTTAAAAGAAAGATTATGGAAAAAAACGGTAGTTATAAATTCTCATTTAAATAAGCTTCTGAATTTAACTCCTGTTAAAAAATCAAATGATATAATTGCTCTTAGGAAATTGTTGGATACTTGTCAGACTGAGATTAGAAATTTAGATGCGTTAGAAATAAAATCTGATAATTATGGTTCACTACTCTGTCCAATATTGATTAAATTATTACCTCAGGATATTGTTTTGGAAATTGCAAAACAATGCGATTTAGATGAAAATTGGAATGTTTCAAGGGTTCTTGATATTTTGAAAACTGAAGTAACTTACAGGGAAAAAGCTCAGTTTTTGACAAAAGATAGTCGCGAAAGAGAATTTAGTTCTCAATCATATGCTTCCTTCCAAACTGCAAAAAACGAAAAGCTTCTAAATAAAAAGAATATTTCTAAATACCCAACTGCTTCTAATTTGTTAAATGAAACAGATAAAAATTCTAATTTGTGTTTCGCTTGTAATGGGGAAAAACATATTTTAACTGAATGTAAGGTTTTTTCTAGTTATCCATTACAGAGAAAGAAAGATTTTTTAATGAAACATGGATTTTGTTTTATATGCTTAAAACGGCTGCATACTGCGAAATTTTGTAGAAGTCAGATAAAATGCGAAGTGTGTAATAAAATACATTTAAAAATTATGTGTTCGGAATCTAAAACAGTTAGCCAAGTTGAGGATAAGAAACCCGTTTCTAAAGAAAGCGAGGTTATTAATAAAATACTGAACAAGTGTAGGACGTCGATTTTTCTTAGTAAAGTGTTTCAGATATCTAATGAGTAGATAGAAGGTAATTAGCCTCAGGGGGCCTCTCGTGGGTCCTCCCCCTCCCCAGGAGCCAAGATTTGTCCTATGGTAATATATTCCAATTAATAATAATCCAATTAAGTATTTTCTTTATTTTTTATTTTCTTTTTCTGTTTAGTACATGTCTAGGCCTAACCGACCGTTCAGTGTATAATGAGCATCCCGATACTCTCATTCACTCGCCAATTAATGCGCTATCACTAATATTCATAAATTACGTTTATTTTATTTTATTTTTTTTTTTTTTTTTTCTCTTTCTTTTCTCCTTCCTCAAATAATTTTCAAGAATTTTTTTTTTTTTTTTTTTTCTCTAATTACCTGTTCATATTACCGAATTTTGGTTTCTTGGAGGGGGATCCACGGTGGTCCCCATGGGCTTACCAATTCATTCAAGATGAAAAACACAAGAAGCAAACAACACAGCCTCTCCCCTCCCAAAATCACGTTGACAGAACTCACCAGCAAGTGTACAAATCTAAGCAGAAAGAAATCCGCCAGCAGCACAACCCTGAGGAAGAGGGAGAAGATAACTGACTTCCTCAGAAAAGAAGTAAATCAAGAAAGCAAGGCCTCCACCAGCGGACTCCAGAGCACAAATGCAGAGAATCCAAAGCAAAAAGAAGTAGGAGATAAGACCGGCTCAGGAGAAAGCCCGAACGACGGAGCTAACAAGGAAGAAAAGGTCCAAAAACAAGCTGCGCAAAAGAAGAATCTAAAGGATACCTCGTGGGCCAGAGAGAATGACGATACAGAAACAGAAGAAGATGGAAGTACATACGAAGAATGCTCAGATCAAGAGTCCCAGGGAATACAGAAGAGTAAAAAGGCCCAGACGCTGGAAGAAGCAAAGAAGCTAGTAAATGATGAAGCCCAACAGAAGCTTAAAGAACAAATCACGAGAATAAGAGAAGAAGGAAATGATAGCAGATTCACGCCAGCAACGAAGAAGGCCCTACTGGCAAAACAAATTATCCAAAACCTGACAGAAAAGAACACAAAAATCCAAAGAACAGTCATGCTTGCTATCTCAGAAGCACTCCAGGAACTGGAAGATTCACTTATTCAACTAGAAGCGAGGATCCAGCATTCGGAGGCGAAGGCGGAAACGCTGGAAGCCATCATCAAAGGAGATGGAACGAAGCTGAGCACCCCGACCAAAGATACATCACAAAAACCGAAAGCAGCCCCAACCAGCTATGCTGAAGCAATCCAAGAAGCCACGGCTTCCATAATAGTAAAGGCAACAGACAACAGGAATGCGGAGGAGATAGCAAAACAAGTAGGACAAGTAGAGATAAAAGAAGACAAAATAAAGGATGTTCGGAGAATCAAAAATGGTATAAAGATAGTATGCAATAGCGCAAAAGAAGCAGAAGAGGTGAAAACAAACCTAATAGAATCTGGAGAAATCAACTCTAACACCAGCGTCCAAACAGCAGGGTTAAGAAAGAAGAAGATCGTCATCAAGGACGTCCCAGAAAGGGTCGACGCAAGAACGGTACATGACAAAATAATCAGCACACTCAACCTAAACCAAGAAAAAGATTACGACATTAGATTCCTGGACTGTCTGCACAAAAAAGACATCCACCTGCAGAACTATACAATTCAGATGCCAGCTCCACTTGCAGAAGCCCTACTAGAAAAAAAGACACTGTGTCTGGGGCTAAAACACTGCACTGTAAACCCTAAAGAAGTTGTAACCAGATGCTACAACTGCCAGGGTTATGACCATACGGCGCAGACGTGCAGGTGGCAAACACGCTGCGCGAACTGTGCCGGAACTCATAAAACGGCAGAGTGTGCATCTGGAAAGACATGTTGCTACCCCTGCTCAGTGTATAACGACCAGGCAACTCACGCCAAGAAACTCAGATTGGAAACCGGTCACACTGCCTATTCCAGCTTCTGCTATATATATCGCCAGCTTCTGGCGATACGTAAGGCGGAAGTGGAAGGAGGTAAATCTATTCTTACCAAGGCAAGGGATGTCGTATCAGGAAGAACACATATTTACTACACCGAAGAAGGAAGACCCCAAGTTGATTACGACCAAGGAAGAATAGATGAAGAAGGATTCAAGGTCGTAACAAGGAAAAGAACAGCGTATAGAAGAGGAGAAAATAGGAGCAGAAACAACAATGGCCGGACCAGGCAACAACCCTACAGAAGCCAGCATGGAAGGTGAAACTACTGCTAATACAACACAAAACACAGAAACTCAAAAGGACACAGACAACACAACGAGACCATGCGCCATCAGATTGCTACAAATAAACCTGCACTCAAGTGCTGAGGCAACCAAAGACCTATTCGGATATCTAGCGCAGCACAAAATAAATATAGCCCTCATACAAGACTTCCATATTAACAAACACTCGGGCAAGATCTCAGGCCAGGGTTCGGGATGGCAAACTTTCAAAACACCAAACAATAGAGCAGCAATTATAACTAACGTAGGCACAAATCCGCTCGAACTAGAGAGTACAGAACACGCGATTGCGATACTTATAGAAAATGTTAAGGAAAAAATTACACTAATAAACACCTATGCCCCCCCTAGCTCAAACTTCACATTGGTCCTACAAGAACTTGATCAAATTTTACTTAGAACACAGGGTAGTGTCCTGCTGGCAGGGGACTTCAATGCCCACTCCACCCAGTGGGGATACGGAGACATAGATACTCGGGGAAGGCAACTGACAGATTTCCTAGCGCAACACTCGCTGCTAGTAAGAAACGAGCAGGGAGCACCTCCAACGTTTCAGGCGGGCAGGTTTAGGGGCTGGCCAGACCTCACCATCACAACGGCCTCACTATTGAACAACATCAAAAACTGGGAAGTGAGTGACGATCACTCAGGCAGCGACCACAAATTCATCAAGTATACACTCGACTATAGCAACCACAGCTACCGCCGACACAGGCTAGAAACCAAACACGGCAAACACGCCAAATTCGAAAAACAGGTTAAAAAACTGAGTAAAAAGTATATCGTTCAAATTGACAGCACAACTGATAGGGCCACGTTAGACAAAATTACGGAAGACCTCCTGAGTGAAGTGAAATCCCTAGCCTTTACCTGCTACAAGCAGCGGAAAACCCCAGAACTAAAAGAGCCGAAATGGTGGTCGGATAAGATTAAGGCAGCCAGGAATAGGGTGAGGGCGTTCCGCCGTAGGTACCAATCCCAGCCAGACCCCAGCATTAGAAGTCAGCAACATATCCTATACAAGAAAGAGCGAGCAATATACAAAGAACTAATCAAGAAAGAAAGGTCGAAGGCATGGGTAGCTTTCTGTGAGAGCGCCAAAGATACCTACGGCCCACAATACAAAATCGCCTCAGGCAAAATGTCAGCCCCCGCTAAACTCTGCAACATACTAGAAAACAACGACCAAGTAACAATAGATCGCACACTAAATAAATTCTTAGACTCGCTATACTTAACGAAAGAAGACACCCCGCACAGACTAAGCACTCTACCCCCCCGCTTCGACGAAGGTAGCACGCGCAGAATCACATCACAGGAACTAAACAGGATAATCAACCACATAAAGCAAAACAAAGCCCCGGGTCACGACTATGTAGACTACAGATTAATCAAAAAAATCAACCACGTAAGCCAGAACCTCCTCCTCACACTTTTTAATAAATGCCTCCAGCTGGAACATTTCCCCAAACAATTCAAACAAGGCATAGTAGTTCTGTTCCACAAAGAAGGCAAGGATCCCAAAGACCCAAAAAATTATAGGCCAATATGCCTCCTTCCAGCTATCAGCAAAATACTAGAAAGAATAATTCACGGCAGAATTAACCACCACCTAACAACTACAAACTATTGGAACCCAAATCAATACGGCTTTAAACAAGGCACCTCCACAGAAAATGCACTACAAAAACTGATAGACAACATAAACAAGGACAGAACAGATAGGAAACAAACACTGGTAATCTCAATAGACATCAAAGGTGCCTTTGACAACATTCGTTGGCCGACCCTGATCAACAACCTCAAAAACTCCAGCTGTCCAACATATCTCGTTAACTGGATAGTAAGCTTCCTGGAAGACAGGTATGTGACACTGGAGGAAAATGGAATAATAGTCACGAAACAAACATTCGGAGGCTGTCCGCAAGGAAGCTGCCTAGGGCCCCTCCTTTGGCTATTAATAGCTGAGACAGCACTCAACCATAGCTGGGGGAACAACACAAAGATCCAAGCCTTCGCAGATGACTTCATACTAACAATCTCAGCAAAAAACAAAGAAACACTCATAAACACCGCAAACACAGCAATACATAAATTCGGAACTTGGGCAATACAAAACGACCTAACCATTAATTGGAGTAAAACGGAACTGCTATACCTCAACAGACCACGACTAGGAAACCTCCCGACCGCGTGCTCCCACAAACTAGAAGGGATACACTATAATGGGACAGCGCTAGAGACTCAAGAAAAAATGAAGTATCTAGGTGTAACTATCCACAAAAACCTCAGATGGCAACCCCACATAGAGAACCAAACTAAAAAAATCTACAAGTCCTTCAATCTGTTTGGTCGTATGGTCTCAAGGGGATGGGGACTAAAGCCAAACCTGGTAAAAACCTGGTACAAAACAGTAGTGGAAAAGACACTGACCTATGCATCCCCGATCTGGGGGAACAACCTAACGCAGCAGAACAAGAACAAACTGCTCAGCTGCCAAAGGCACTTTGCGCTGGCCATCGTAAGGGCATATAGAACAGCCCCAACATCGGCACTTCTGGTTCTCTCAGGCCTGATTCCAGTACACCTCCAAGTACAATACGAGGCAGCATATGGCACAATCACAAGGCTCCACAAGAACTACAACCTACACAACAAAATGTTCAACCACACCGACTATGTCGCGAAGCAAAACATTTGGCGCAAGCACCCAGCCGACACACCAGAACCACAAATCGGCTCTTCAGAATACGACATACAAATTTACACGGATGGTTCGAAGCTGGAATCAGGAGCTACAGGCTCGGCCTATGTAGCCTTCGAAAACACTTCCAAAATCTACGAATGGTCAGCGCCCCTAAGAAAGTGCAACAGTGTCTTCCAGGCCGAACTACTGGCTATACTCAAAGCTGCGGAGTGGGGAAATACAAAGGGCATTTCATATAGCATCCACTCGGACTGCATGTCAGCCATACAGGCCCTCTCTAAACCATTTACGACAGATAGCATGGTCCATAAAATCCATTCGGAAATCATAAGATCCAACAACACCTTCAAAATAGAATGGGTTAAAGCCCACGTAGGAATATACGGGAATGAAGAGGCAGATAAACTAGCAAAAACAGCAGCGGAAAACAAGACAAACCGCAACTACATCCACCTTGAAAAACCGATTTCCCACTTAAAGAGAAGCCTAAAAGGGTTAACATTGGATCAATGGCAGTTCGAGTGGGACTATGGGGACACGGGCAGGCTAACACACAGATACTTCCCAAAAGTGGACACAAAAACACTGGTCAGCTGCAAGCTATTAACACAAGTCTACACAGGACATGGGGCCTTTCCGGCTTACCTTCATCGCATTAAGAAGAAGAGAAGCCCGGACTGCGCTTGTGGTGCACTAGGCACAACAATTCATTATCTAACAGCCTGCCCTCTAACGGATAAACACCATCTGGCCCAAATAACACAAGTAAATGAAACACTGTGGTACAAACAGCTAGCACAAAACACACATGTACAGAACAAGGCAAAACACATAGTCAGATGGCTCACGAACATCATAGATGACATCTCACAATAACAACAAAGCAGTGTCAGCACCTCCCACAACTAACTCCTTCTAATACTGTCTACAACCTTCAGAGGAAATAGTAACAAACAACCGAAAGAAGAGGACCTCCCAGCCAATGAGGCACCTACCGCTACCGTCACTTTTTGTTTATTTTAGGTCATGAACGAGGCCCTTGTTGTTAAAGCGGCTAGCATCGATATTACCTGAGGCCCGGTAAAAATAAAAATGTTAATATCATAAAATCTTTGTAAAATAAAAATTATTAAAAAAATAAAAATGTATAAAAAACTATTATAATAAAAAAAATGTATAAAAAATTATTAAAAATAAAAATTGTATAAAAAATGTGCATATAAATGTAAACGGTCCTCGGTCTTAATTGGTCTGTAAGTCCGCACCACGCTCATGACCGCGCATGAATGGGTTATGTAACCAAAAATTAAGCTAGTATTTTTTTTTTTTCCTCCTCTTCTCATAGAATCAACAAAGTAACTAAATTAAATACTCTCAGTTAAGTACAAGATCCAGTTTTTTTTTTTTTATTTTATTTTTTTTTTAGCTGTATGATTGGCGTGACCAAGAAGCTAGGCACTACCGCTCAGCACACCGCTTTGGATTCGCCTATCAGCATTCTTAGGTCCGAACAGAAGAAGAACAAAACTCCAGATTCCCAGGAAGGGTCCCAAAGGTTGAATCCTCGCATCGGGCCTCGCAAGCCACCTTACGTCCGTAGTGCCTCATTCGAATCTTGGTCATGCACATTTTCCTTTTTTTTTTTTTTTTTTTTTAACTGAATTAACTAATTACTTAACTGTTAAAAACCATTAACAAAAAATTAATATTTTTTTTCTTTTTCTTTTTTTTTTTTTTTTTTTTTTTAACCCTCCTCCCTTCCTTCGGCGGGTTAGTTTGGATAGGTGCGGGAAGCGGTCAGAGCCATAGTTTGCAGCTCAGGTCCCCGGGCTCGCCCCCTCGTGGGTGCTTCCCCCCTTTTTTTTTTTTTTTTTTTTTTTTTTTTTCTGAGCCCCTCGTGGGTGCTTCCCCCTTTTTTTTTTTTTTTTTTTTTTGAGCCCCTCGGTTTTCCTGAACCGGACCCTTAAGTGGGTAAGGCGACCGGGATCCGAGCTAGTGCGGCTCTCTCCCCCCCTTTATTTTTTTTTTTTTATTCTTTCGGGGGGGCCCCTTGGTTTTCCTGAACCGGACCCTTAAATGGGTAAGGAGACCAGGAACCAAGCTTGTGTGGCCCATCCTTCTCCCTTTTTTTTTTTTTTTTTTTTTTTTTTTGAGCCCCTCGGTTTTCCTGTACCGGACCCTTAAGTGGGTAAGGCGACCGGGATCCGAGCTAGTGCGGCTCTCTCCCCCCCTTTTTTTTTTTTTTTTTTTTTTCTCGGGGGGGCCCCTTGATTTTCCTGAACCGGACCCTAAATGGGTAAGGAGACCAGGAGCCAAGCTTGTGCGGCCCTTCCCTCACCCCCCCTTTTTTTTTTTTTTTTTTTTTAAGGGCCCCTTGGTTTTCCTGAACCGGACCCTTAAATGGGTAAGGAGACCAGGAGCCAAGCTTGAGCGGCCCTTCCCACTCTTCCCATTTTTTTTTTTTTTTTTTTTTTTTGAGCCCCTTGGCTATCCTGAACCGGACCCTTAAGTGGGTAAGGCGACCGGGAACCAAGCTTGAGTGGCTCTCCCCACAATAATATTTCTTTTTTTTTTTTTTTTTTTTTTTTTTGTCTCTGGGCCCCTTGGTTATCCTGAACCGGACCCTTAAGTGGGTAAGGTGACCGGGAGCCAAGCATGAGCGGCCATTCCCTCCCCCCATTTTTTTTTAATTTTTAATTTTTTATTTTTTAATTTTTATTTTTTTTTTATTTTTTTTATTTTTTTTTTTTCCCCGGCTCCCCGCAAGCTCCGCTGTTCTCTCCTCACCTCCCCGCAGTTCTCCGAAGCTCCGAAGGTTTGGCTAACAACAACAAACCGCCACAACAATAATTATAAATTAATTCCATCTTATCATCTAAATTTTTTTTTTTTCTTCTCCCTCTCTTTATAACCAATATCGTTATTTATATTACCTCATTTTATTTATTTATTTGTCTATTTATTTATTTATTTATTTATTCTTATTCTTATTATTTTTTTTTTATTAGTTATCTTATCATTATTATTTATTATTATTAATTCATTTAACCATTTATTCTAATTTTTCTACTTTACTATTTTTATTATTATTATTATTATTTTTTTTTTTTTTTTTGTCAACGTTCCGAGGGTGTGGCGGTGTCTGGTCCTCGTAAAAATGTGCTGCACCGTCAAGTGCTCGATGGGGTCGTTAAGCAGTCGTCGGGCTACCAACGCGGGGCACCATCTCCCCGTGGTGGATCAAAATTGCGATGGTCCCTCTTTCCTCTCCTTTTAGGCCTTTAGCGCATGGTCCCATTCCCCCTTTTTTTTTTTTTTTTTTTTTTTTTTTTCTTTCGGCCCAGCCACTTCAATTCTCTAGACTATGCGCTACAAAAGTTTTCCTTCCCCCCACCAGTGGCAAGAATTAAATTCCTTATTTTTTTTTTTTTTTTTTTTTTTTCCTTTCTCTCACGTTTGTCGTTCAGCAGTCTTGGTGTTTAGGTCTCCCCCCCACTTACTCCTGCTAGCCTCCTCATTTTGGCATAATTCTGAGTGCACAACTTATCATTTTGGCTCCCCCTGAAGTTCCCCCCCACTCCAAAATTCAAAAATCCTTTTTTTTTTTTTTTTTTTTTTTTTTTTTTGTTGTTTGGCTCACGGATAGTGTGCACATATTCAAAATTCTCGCATCCAGGTAGCGTGACTGTGCGCTTCCTACCTTGTGCGATCTGGAGGTGTGGTGTGTCAGTCGAGCATTATGTGTCCCAGGGGCGTAGCGTGAAAAATTGATTGGGGGGGGGGAGACCCGACGTTTGGCGCCCTTTCGTATTCCTCATCTGAAAATGCCACCCACATACTTTCAAGAGTGTTGCCATCTTTGGGATCGGGGGCACAGGCCCTCTCGTCGGTTAATACGTGCCCCCCCCCTCTCCTTCGGGGCATATTCCTAAAATATGCCAAGGAAAAAAAAGCTTTTTTTCCCCCTCCATTTAGCAGCTTTTTTTTTTTTTTTTTTTTTTTTTTTTTTAGACATCTTTGGAGCATTCTAAATTTTTTCAGCGAATCTATATATTAATACGCAGACATGAAATTTCTCTTACATTTTTAGCCTACTTTCAATAAAAGAAAGTGCTTACAAGTAGTATCGTTCGAAAGATATGGTTAATGTGCTTTGCAGAAATATATACATATATATATTCTCGTATCTCGTATGAGACTAAGCAAAAGTATCTTTCTTAGGACAACCAGAGTATTTGTTTGAGACAAAGTAGAACAATTGAAAAAGATTTTTTTTCCCCCTTTTTCAACAAATTTAAAAGATATTAAATTATAATTCAGGTAAAACATAAAACTTTCAAAATAAATTTTAAGAAATGAAAATAGCAACTGTTGCTAAGGAAAGCAACTTTATATTTTTAGAGTGGACAATACCTAATCTCGCCGACAGTTACTCTGTGGGAAAGTTTGATTTCATGATTACTCATTACATAATGTATATTTAAATTGTGTTTTCACATTAAGAAAATTTACAATCGTTTATTTATTTATTTATTTTTATTTTTAATGTAATTCTAAGTTCAAAAACCTGAATCAATATGTGCATTTTTCTCTTTCTTTCTTTCTTTCTTTCTTTTTTTTTTTTTTTACCGCAAAATGAAATATTAAAAATTTATCAATTTTTCGAAAATGAGTAAGAAAAACATAAGCCTTATACATTTGTTCAGATCCGTCTAGTATTTCGAAAGAAATTAGTTACTTCTTGAAATCTCTTGCTCTTTCTCGAGGCTATAATCCCTCTATTAATAATAAAGCTTTATATAAATTCAAGAATCCTAAACATTCTGATACCAAATTGAACGATCACAGTCTCATTCGAGTTGTTTTACCTTTTTATTTATTACTTTCTTTTAAAATTTCTAAAATTCTCTCACCGTTTGGTTTTAAAGTCATTTAGAAACCCGTCAACAAAATTCAATTATCTTCTCTTAAAGATCCCATTCCTACTGAAAACCGTTCTGGCATTTATTTAGTCCTATGTTCGTCTTACAATTTAGTTTATATTGATCAAACTAAAAGGCGTTTGCAATATAGAATAAATGAGCACTGTCAAAATGTTCGTAATGAAGAGATCTCTAAATCTTCCATTGCTTCCCACTGCTGGGTTCATGGCCATCGTTTTGATTTTTCTAAAACTAACATAATTTCATCTCCTGTCTTCTCTTCCCATTTGAATATCCATGAAGTTTTTTACATATTTAAAAATTCGAAAAATCTTGTTAATGATATTTGTTCCACTCCGTTCTTGTCCGATGCTATGAAATTTGTCACATAAGTTCGATTTTCGGTTAATTTTGATATTTTTTAAATTTTTAGATTTTGTTACATTTTTTTAATTTAATTTATTTATTTATTTCTTTTATTTCATAATTCTGTAATGCTGACTCTAGGCTAATTTGGCAGGGTGCCCTTTTAAACATTTTTTAGCACCCTGTAGCCCTTTTTCAACATATTTTTGCAACTGGCGGCCCTTTTAAAAACATTTTGGTACCAAGTAGCCTTTTCTAACATTTTAAATGTTTAGAGGCCTTTAGATTTTTTTCCCCTGACTTTTAAACTTTCTTAGCAATAATTCTGCAACATTCCTGGAATAACAAATGCATACAGCCTATATATATATATATATACAAGGAAAATTAGTAACTTACTTTTGTTACGTACAAAAATCATAACATAGAACCCTGCAAATTATGACCCTTTTCTTTTTATTTCCCCCCGGCCGCCCTTTTATTTTAGAGTCAGCACTATTCTCCTCACACCAGTATTTATGTTTACATTCATCTGTATGTATTTTTGCTGTTCACTTAAAACGG
Organism: Salticus scenicus; assembly: GCA_963930645.1. Classification (NCBI taxonomy): domain Eukaryota; kingdom Metazoa; phylum Arthropoda; class Arachnida; order Araneae; family Salticidae; genus Salticus; species Salticus scenicus. Next base: position 227,312,823 of record OZ005659.1, on the reverse strand, counting down.
TTTTGTGCGTTGCCACTTTGACAGCAGCTCTTGTGCCAACTTTTTTCGCTTGACGAAGGATCATGTGTTTTTTCGACCCGAAACAATTATTGCAAGTTTATTGCATTTTATAGTGTTTATTCAAAGTTTTGTAATTATTGCTTTCAAACACCAGTTCTGTGGTGTTTTCTTATTATGAAATTAGGTATTGTTCACTCTTAAGGGGGGGGGGGGAAAGCAGTAGTTTATTTATTATTGTTATTTTATATATTTAAACGAATTAAAAAACGTTTTTCTTTTTTCCCATATCGTGGGAAAAATGTTTTAAGAAATATAGTAGCAATTGCTAAGGAATGCGACACAATTACCGCATGTCTTTATGTGGAAGAACAAACTAAAAAAATAGTCCTGTTGTCCAAAATTAAATCTTTTTTGTATAGAAATTTATAGCTTAGGTGTTGGTGTCGGTGTTTGGGAAAAAGGCCAATTGACTGTTCTAGGGTCCCTAGGCCTGAGGGGGAGTGCCTTCTGTGGAGGTCTTTTTAAGCGTTCCTAGACCGTATTTACGCAAGTTTCGGAGAAAACCATGGAAAATTCTGAACGGCTAGGCCGACAAGCGAGACCTGGGATCATACCCGGCACCTCACATCTACCAGCTTGACAGAAAGATTGCGGATTCAATAATCGAGCCAATATAAGACCATCATGAAAGTCAGTCTCCTCTGGTGCACGTAAACTCTGTTGTGGCTGCAATATCCTCCATGCTCCGTGCAAATAATACGTCTGGGAATACTGAAGCGGGGGAGCCATCCCTTCCGCAGAAGATAAAAATTGTGATAGCTTGTCTTTGGACCGCCACTGGGGCATTAATCCCAAACCGTCGCTAATTACCCAATATATACCTATTAATGCGACGTTAAATCAGCTTCCTCGCGCTATTTCATGTGAAGAAACACTAGTTGAATTCTATAGACTTATAAATATTTCAAAACCCGTAAGCGATGAAACTAAAATAAAAAATTTGCTTAAAGGATCACTCAGAATCAAAAATTGTTAGTGAGAAATCGTTATAACCAAACCAAACCTCATCTAATTTTGTTTTTATGTAATAGCCATAACGTACAATAAACTGCTTTTTTTTTTCGAGCTAAGGTCTTGAAAAATCGTAATTTTAAGTTTTTGGAGGAGAGAAAGTGGTTGCGCATACTTACGAGTCAGTTGTAAGTATGTGAAATGGGAGAAGAACGCCGCAGTTGCTACAGAGCGCGAATTTGCTAAGGTCAGAACTTTCAAGGGTCGTTGCATGGTAAACAAACATGCTGTTGTAGGTGCCTGAACAGGGAAGGGCGCAGCTCAGCTGGAGTTTGCTGCTAACTTATTCTTAAAGGGTCCTGAATACAATCAAAATTTTCAACAGTCTTTTGCACGGTAAGTGAACAGACTATTGTAAGTGTTTGAAATGGGAAATTATGCCATAGGCGCCCTCAAACAGGACTTTATTGTGATCAGATTTTTTTAAGAGTTATGAAAGCGAAGAGAATTTTCAAAGATTGTTTGCACAGTAGGAAAATAGGTTATTATACACATTTAAAAAGGCTGTTTTAGGCATCTAATTAGTTACGAGGGCGTCACCTAATGGGAGTTTGCTACAGTCAGATATTTTAATGCAAACTTTTTTGCTGGTCGATGAACCAGTTGGTCGCCGAAGGCAGCTTCTGATGCATAAAAATCTTAAGTGTTTTTGGTAACTAATGATAATCAACAAAATTATGAACCACTTTCAAATGAACTTCAAGGCGCAAAACAGCACCCCCCCCCCCAGAAACCTCATTATGCCTTTGTAGGTGCTTGAACAGGGAAAGGCGCAGCTCAGCTGGAGCTTACCACTAACGTATTCTTAAAGGGTCCCGAATACGATTAGAATTTTCAACAGTCTTTTGTACGGTAAGCAAACAGGCTATTGTACGTGAACAAAACAGGAAATCATGCCGTATGCGCCCCCAAACAGGAATTTGTTATGATCAGATTTTTTAAGCGTCATGAATACGATGAGAATTTTCAAGGGTAGTTTGCACGGTAGGAAAATAGGCTGTTTTAGGCGTCTAATTAGTTTAGAGTGCGCCGCAGGCGCCACCAAACAATAGTTTGCTACAGTCAGACATTTTAACGCAAACTTTTTTTGCTGGTCGGTGAACCAGTTGGTCAGCTTGTGATACGTAAAATTCTTAAGTGATTTCGGTAACTAATGATAAATTAACAAAATTATGATCCACTTTCAAATGAACTTTAAGTCGCAAAACAGCGCCCCCAGAAACTTCAATATGCCGCCCTATTTTTTAAAACATTGGGGGGGGGAGACTCCCCCCCTCCCCCCCTTACGCTACGCCCCTGATGTGTCCAGAAGAAGATGTCGCAACCCTGTCGTACCAGAGCTGTCTTGTGATGTCACCCTGTTCCTTAGCTGAAGAGTGGTCATCTCCTGATTGACGTTAGAAGTCTGAACGAGCTTAGGACACAGCTCATTCTCTGTTGCGTCTAGATTACTGTCTGGCAGTAGGCGGCTATCATGCAGTGATCCGGCGATTTATTCGCTCCGGCGGACAGCATCCAACCCGTTAAGCTTGGCACGTCCAGGCAGGCAGGGGCTGTCCAAAGGTTTCAATGAGGTTATTAATAATAAAGTACTGGGGATAGAACACATATGAAAGATGTTTTGTTGCAAACTCTGACTGTTAAATTAAGGAATGGTAAGAAAGAAATACTTTGTAGGGTAATTTTTGATACAGGATCAATGCGCAGTTACGCAACTAAAGAAATTATTTCTAAAATGGGTTACGATGTATTAGGACAAGAGAAAATGGCACACAGCCTTTTCGGAGGAGTTGAAGAAACTAGAATATATAATAGTTATAAAATACATATAAGTTCTCTTTCTGGGGATGATTTGTGTAATTTTGAGGTATATGACCAGGAAGTAATCTGTTCTAATATTCCTAAAATTAGAAATGGCCCATGGGTAAGGGAAGCAGAACAGTATGGGATAAAATTTTCAGATCTTGAAAGTTTTAATAAAACTCTTGACAGAAATAACAATATTGATATACTTATTGGTGCAGATATTTATGGAAAACTTTTGACGGGTAATCATATAACACTATCTAGTGGGTTAATTGCTGTAGAAACTCTACTGGGATGGACCTTAATGGGTAAAATTACTGAAACTAATTGTAATAGCGATAGTTCTATGCTTGTAGTCTCTTTATTTTCTAGAATTAAAAATGAAAAATTCAGTGACTTATGGGAGTTAAATCTTTTGTGCATAATGGGTCCCGTAAAAAGTAAAAAAAGAGATGATTTGAATAAAGAAACTCTAGACTTATTTAATTCAACAGTTAAACGGGATTCGAAGGGGAGATACGTTGTACCTCTTTCATGGCTTAAAGATCATCCTCCAATACCCTCAAATCGAAAATTAGCAGAAAAAAGATTATTATCAAAGTTGAAATTATTGAAAACGTCTGAAAATTTAGAGACTTACCAAAATGTATTTAAAGAAGGGATCGAAGAACCTTACAAAGAGATAGCTAATAAGCTGAAAATGTCATTTTATGTAGATAACTATATTTCCAATGTAAATAGTACAGAAGAATTGCGAGAATTCATAAAAACATCAAGACAAATTTTGGCATCAGCTCAGTTTGATCTTCGAGGTTGGCAGAATACACAAAATGATAAAAACTTACTAGATGAAGATTATTTTAATGACATGAAGATAGAAAATGAAGAAAATTCTGATATAGCAATTTTGGGGCTGATCTGGAATAAGAAAGAAGACATAATAAAAATTAAGAATTCATCTAATGATAAAGAAGAACCTAAATCAATTACAAAGAGATCAGTTCTTCCTGTGGATAATAAAATATTTGATCCCATCGGTTATACAAGTCCAGCCACTTTGATGCCAAAATTGATTCTGCAAAAATGTCGGAAAGAAAAGTTTAATTGGGATTCTCCGTTGACAGAAGAAATGACAAAATCCTTTGGAAAATGGGAAGAACAGCTAGAATTATTAAGAAATATAAAGATTCCTCGCAGAATTTCAGAATTCGACTTAAATGACATTTTTCCTGATGATGAAGTTATATACTCAGAACAAAGAAAAACAGTTGCAACAGCAATTGATGTTTCTACTCAAGAATATGATCTTTACGAAAAATGTTATTCATACCAAAAGATGCTAAACGTTTGGATTCTTCGATTTTGTGAAAATGCAAAGAAGTCAACAAAAAACCGCTTATTATCTAACTTAACAGTCAAAGAACCTAATAAAGCGGAATATGCAGTCCTAAAATATGCACAAGAGAAATGTTTTTCTAATCAGTCTAGGAACAAATTTAACTATCCGACATTTATTGACGAGAAAGAATTAATTAGAGTCTGTACCAGAATTTCAATAAAAGAAGACTCACGTAATTTCAGATATCCAATTGTCTTATCAGCAGATCATAATGTAACATCTAGAATAATTGAAGAAAAGTACAAAGAATTAAGTTCTATATATTGGAAACAAAAAGAAGATTACGCAACTGTAAGAAAAATTAATTGGAAGTTTAACCCCCCATCAGCTCCGTGGTGGAGAAACTTCTGGGAACTTTTGAAAAGAATTGTCAAAGCTGTTTTGAAGAGAATTCTTGGAAAAGTATAGCTTGACTACGAAGAGCCATATACTTTGATTTGTCATACAGAAAGTGTAGTAAACCCACGACCTCTTTCATACATCATGTCGGAAGATCTAAATAACTTAACACCTGCCACTCCCGAAATGATCTTAAAGGACATATGTAAAATAGGAGTCTCAGAACTAGGCTTCATTGATAAAACGAAGTTCAAGAAGAGATATGCCTATCGGCAAAAGTTAAGAGAAGACCTTCGACAAAGATTCCGTAATGAATATTTGGGAACACTTCGAGAATCTGATTTGGTAAAGAAATCTACCAAATTTAAAGAAGGTGAATTAGTGCTAATTCGAGATGATAATACAGAACGTCTTCAGTGGCCTATGGCTAAAGTGTTGAGATTGCATAAAGGCAAAAATGGACAATTTTGGGTAGTAAGACTGAAACCTAAAAATGGTGAACTGTTATGTCTATGTCAACGTTTGTGCCCCTTGGAACTTTGTGATGAAAGCTCCCTGAAACTTCAACGACAAACCCGATATGGTCGCACAATGCAGCCATTGCAGCACGTTGGTGTGGACTATGATGATCCAGGTTGAGCACGTCGTATGTTCTTCCCTGCTCAAGGTGGGGAGGATGTTACGAAACCGAACTTTCTCAATCCATAAACTTTATGATCTGAAAGACTTTTTCGAACTTTTATTTTATTACTGTTTGTTTCCTTTTTTTTTTTTTTTTATTGGCAACAGCCATGTGTTGATTTACTTTTTGATGGAGATTCAGAATGGTGTTCAAAAAGATAGAACGCTGAAATGGCGTATGACAGAATTGTAATATGTTTTATGGCCAACTAAATTGTAAATAATGTATATAAATTTATAAAATAATCGTGATTTTTCAAGAGTCATGTATTCATATTGAAGTTACCACAGTTCGGCAGGAAATTAAACTTAGAAAAATGAAGACATCTGACCCAAAAAGAAGCATTAAGTAAGAAGTTATTTTATGAATTCTATTATTTTATTTGATGCTACGTTATATATATATTACCTTTAAAATGGTCTTTGTTTTCAGAATATATGTATATATATACATATAATGAATAATTTAATTCCTTTACAACACTCAGCAAATGAAAGAACGATGAAAATACCAACAATAAAATTTTAAATGCGATGTATTACGTATAAAGTTATTGTCACGATTATAATTTAATTAAATTACACTGAGTAGTAAAAACATGTTAAAGTACTTACGCAGAAGAGGAATGACACACATATCACTTAAGCCTAACGATGAGATAATTTGCAGAATATATTAAACCAGTAAATACAGGCAACACATAATATAAATTGAAAGAAATTAACCAAAAGAAACTGTTGAAAAAAAAGAGAATTCGTGAAGTGAAAAATAGAGTTATAAATGCTGAAAGCCAGAAAAGATCTCATCAGGAAACTAGCATTTCTGTCAGCTGCAATGCAAGATTTCTGATTGTTGTATAGCTATTTCAGCAATATACAACGCTAGTTTCTATCTTGCATAAAAAATAGAAATATAAAAGGAAATTAGCTTATACAGTAACTCAACCAGAATTGAAAAATGGAATACGTAAAATTAAGAAGTCTACATGTAAACCTAGTCCAAATCGAATAAGTAGAAGTAAACCGGGCGGTTGCCAAAACGAACAAACTGAAAAGAAATGATTAAAAGTAAAGAATCAATTAATCGAAATAGTTTCTGAAATGAAATAAATGAAAGCATGAAGTGATAATTATTGTTCTTAAAATTTAAAAGCTTAAAAGCACAATTAAAAAGATTATGTTCTAGAGGGAAATTTAAGTATAATGTTAATCAATACGATTTTCACTTTAGAGCATACGTTCGATACAACGTGAGCCAGCGCCATCTAACGTGAAAAAATGAGTTACTATTAAGTGACTTTAGAAATTGTACGATTAGACGTTCAATTTACACGAGTGTAATTTGTATTCTTAAGCAAACAGATCAAAAGGCCAACAAGTGATGATAAAGTCATTATGATGAGGTTATTGGTGAATTATTTTAATTTTAAAATTATAATAATTATTATTGTTATTATTATTATTATTATTATTATTGTTTTTTTTTATGAAAACACCAAATTTGAATGAGATCTATTTTTTTATTTTGAATAATTAAGCAAATAAAATGTATGAATTGTTGAAACTTAATCAATATCAACCAGAAAGAGATGATGTATCCTGCAATCGCAAGAAAACCATGCTTCCTATTTTTTTTTGATTCATTAAATTCAGCAACCCAACTAACCAACCAGCCATACAACACCACCCTTCCTCCCTAATCAAACATCTGCCCTCCCATCCACCACATTTTAATTATTATTATTTAATTTTTTTATCATTTTTTTAAATATATAAATATATATATATATATATATATATATACACACACACATACATTTTTTTTTTTTTTTGTGAGACAATGAACATTTATTTATTGATAATTGAATAAATAAATCTCTTGGGATAACCCATATCAATAGCAGTTTTAATTAAATTGTTAATAATTTTGTTTTTGTAATGAGATGAACAAAGTCTGTTTATGCGAAATAGGAGATTAAGAATGATATTTCTAGATACAGATAAATGAAGACAAGAATTAAAATGTGTAAATAAATTTACTTTAAAACAAAAATCATTTCGTTTATCATATAGATCAGTAGATATTTTACCACCGTTTAATTTAAGTTTTAAATCTAAAAAACTAATGCAATTGTTAATAAAATTATGTGTTAGTGTAAGGTGAGAGGGATATTGAAATTTTAATAAAGATGGAGTAGAATTATTAACATAAAAAATTATAATATCGTCAATGTATCTATAAATAATGACATTATCATTACAGAAACTTTGTTGATAATGGTACAGATATAAGTCAGCTAACAGACTCAAGCTACATCCCCTTGTGGGATACCGACGTTATGGATATAAATAGTGTTGTTATGTAGAATATAATTATTGTGAATAATAAAATTTAAAAGAGTTTTAAAGGAAGCTGCACAAAAGTATTTAGGAAGAGAAAGTTCACTTTTAAAACGCTCATAAAGGTTGTAAATAATTTGATGAAGATCGGTTAAATTAATATTATTAAACAAGTCAGCAAAATCATAAGTAATAATTTCATTAGCATTGTTCAGAGTTTGTACTATTTCTTTGAGTTAATAGCTATTTTTAAGACAGTAGAAATTGTTGGATTTACTAATTAAGTTATAAATTTGTTTAAGAATATCAAGGAGGATTTTATTAGCATTATTGTTATATGTATTACAACCAATAGTAACAGTTCTAAATTTAATAGGATTTTTATGAAATTTAGGAATAAGAACAATATAAGGATAGTTGAAATTATTAAATGGAAGCTTTAATAATTTATAAAAGCTATGAATTTTTCTATTATTAATTTCAATGTCATTACAGGTGGGATGAAAGTTAGCACTCGAAGAGATGGTTTTATCAAGTAGAGAAAGATAATATTGTTTACATATTATGGCATAGTTATTCGGAGATTTATTAACATAAGTAATAACATAGTTTTGTTTGAGCACATTAATAGATTTAAATAGATCGGATTTACTGTAATAAGTTAAATGTGTTTTATATTTTATTAATTCAGTTTTCATTTTCGAAACCACTAAAAATTTCCATTGATTAAAATATTCAATAGGTTTATTATATGAAATAGATATTTTATAGATAAACAAATCAATATCAAAAGTTAATTGCTGTAAAATCTGTGGAATATTAGTTTTTGATGGAAGTCTAAATTTTGTGCCATAATGCATGTTTTTTTAAATTGCTGTTATTAATAAATTCAAGATCTCCAGTAATAATATGTCCATGGTCCTTGTCTACATATTTTGCATAAGAAGGATCCTCACAACTACAGGATACATCAGTAGAAAAGTTAGGCTTTGACACTGAATTATAATTGAATAACAATCGACCAAGAGTAATAGGATATTTAAATGTGCGAGAAATATATAAATCATTGATGGGAAACATACAAGATTTATCATTAATAATTGAAGGGATGTTGATTTTATTAAATATTTGATTTGAAAAATTAATAATTAACTGAGAATTAGATTGTAATTTTTGATGTTTTTTAGAAATTTTGAGATTGAATTGTTTTATTCGATATAAAATTATATCAGAAAAAATATTAGAAAAGTGTTGATTATAACTATGTTTTTTAAATTCATGCAGAAAATTAGTTAAAAACTTTTTTTTTAATAGCAAATATAAAGTTTCTTACAGAGAGCCAATCATAATTATTAAGATAATTTGGCTGCCATTCAAGAATTTGTTTATTAATTGCATTTTTACTTCCTTATACAAAGTATAAGGAAGTATAGTAATCCCGATTTGCGAAATGGATTTTGCATTTCACATTGCTCGAAAACGAATGATCGCTGAATGTTGCCAATTTATACGTGTGACTGTCATGATGTCTAGTTGTACACCTGCAAGTGTCGTCTTAACACGAGCTCTTGTTTTAGAGATATAAGGGACTTTACACGATTTTTCGTGACGTCTGCATGTATGTGTGTCTGTGTGTGTGTGAGAGAGAGAGTATGTCGCATAACTCAAAAACGGTTGGACGTAAAAAGTTGCGAATTGGTACATATGTTTCTTATAACATCTAGTTGTGCACCTCCCTTTTTGGACTTTGTATGATTTTCCGTTTTGGAGATATTTAGGAAAATTAGGTTCATAATGGCCAAAATGTATCAAAAAACGGTAATAACTTAAAAACGGTTTGGACAAATCTTGCAATTTAACTGACTTCCCGACTAGCTAGACATTTGAAACTTTCAGAACACGTTGACAATGCATTTTTTAAATATTTTTAGCCAACTGTTTCCGATACCTGCTGCCTTCAGCAGCGTTTATGTGATTCAACAGAAAATTTATTTAACTAACTTCTCGACTAGCTAGACATTTGGAACTTTCAGACTAGATCAGAACACGGTGAAAATGCATTTTTTAAATACTTTTAGTCAACTTTTTAGGGTCCCTGCTGTCTTCGGCAGCGTTACCAGTACAAATCTTGCAATCGATTTTTAACTAACTTCCCGACTAGCTACACATTTAAAACTTCCGGGAAAACTCAGAACACGGTGACAATGCATTTTTTAAATATTTTTATCCAATTGTTTTAGGTCATTGCTGCCTTCGACAGTGTTTATATGGTTCAACAGAAAATTTATTTAACTAACTTCCCGACTAGCTAGACATTTGAAACTTTCAGAATGGTTCAGAATACGGTGAAACTGCATTTTTAAAAATACTTTTAGCCAATTTTTTCGGGTCCTTGCTGCCTTCGTCAGCGTTACCAGTACAAATCTTGCATCGGTTTTTAACTAACTTTCAGAAAAGCTCAGAACACGGTGATAATTCATTTTTTAAAATATTTTTAGCCAACTGTTTCGGGTCCAATGTCAATGTTTTTTAACATTATATATTTTTCTAAAAGTGTATAAGGAAGTCATGTGGTGCCCACATCAGATTTTTTGATATTGCATAAACAAAAGATTTTTTACCACGTTTGAATCTAGTAGTTTTCTCATTGACACTATGATTAAGTTCATTGTAAATAGGGGAATAATCATGGAGGGGATTAATATTGGAATAACCCTTTACAACTTTACTGAAATACTCATTATTCAGACCATAAGGATAAATAGTATTATAAAATTTCATAAAATGGGATTCATAGAATAACCTTTCACTTTTATTTTTTTTAATCTTTATAATTTCAATGGTACATGAACAGAAATCGTGTTGATTAAAATGTTTTAACTCAAGAGTAGATTTAAAAGGAATGCTATTAGAATATAATTTTTTGGAGTCTGAGCGATGTTGATTTATTCTTAAATGTAATGGAGAAGAAGTTTCACCAATATATTGCATTTTACATATACCGCAACTAAGTTTATAAATTACATTATAGGCCTGACAAACAGGAATCAATTTAATATTATCACAAAGTTGGGATTGCAGCGAATTAGGGCAAGTTTTGCATCGAGACGAATCACATTTTCTAAAAACAAGTTCAGAAGGAGGAGGCAATATGTAACTTAATAACGATCCAGGAATGTCCCTATGAACATTCCTGTACCGAGCACAATACTGTTTATTAACAAAGTATTTCTTGCCAGGCACGACAAACTTACTAAGAACATTCATATCATAAATTAATGTGTTTTTAGTTAAATAAAATTAACCTAACAATACAAAGTAGAATTACAATAATTCAATTTGAAAATAATAAATCGTGATTAAATCATGCAATACCATTAGGAAAAAATAATAAAATTATACAGACACGACATTATTTCATTATTTAAAACATGAAAATCTGACATTGACAAATTTTAATTTAGTGCCAGAGGCCTACTGCTAAACTTGTTAATATCGACAAATTCTTCTTTAAATCAAACCAATGTGTTTCAGCTGCAGATACTGTAACAAATAACGTTGGAAGTCCAAACTGTCTTATAGCCGCAAATCAACGTTTTTTCTCTTTTTCCCAATGAGGGGGAGGTGTGCCTTGGGGGGGACTCATGTCAAAGGTGTGCCTTGGGGGGGACTCATGTCAAAGTTGTACCTTGGGGGGGACTCATGTCAAAGTTGGGCCTGGGGGGGACTCATGTCAAAGTTGGGCCTTGGGGGGACTTCATTGCAATTCCTATTCAATAAACCGACTGAGAGAGGCCCTTAGCACTATTAAGAGTGTATTATAAAAATTCGACAACGCTGTACCGACTGAAATAGGGGGGTACCTTGGGGGGGACTCATGTCAAAGTTGGGCCTGGGGGGGGGACTCATGTCAAAGTTGGCCTTGGGGGGGACTCATGTCGAAGTTGTACCTTGGGGGGACTCATGTCAAAGTTGGGCCTGGGGGGGGACTCATGTCAAAGTTGGCCTTGGGGGGGACTCATGTCAAAGTTGTACCTTGGGGGGGACTCATGTCAAAGCTGGGCCTGGGGGGGGGACTCATGTAAAAGTTGTGCCTTGGGGGGACTTCATTCAATAAATCCCCATTCAATAAACCGACTGAAATAGGCCTCTAGCACTAATTAAGAGTGTATTATAAAAATTCGACAACGCTGTACCGACTGAAATAGGGCTACCTTGGGGGGGGTGGGCTCATGTCAAAGTTGGGCCTGGGGGGGGACTCATGTCAAAGTTGTGCCTTGGGATGACTTCATTCAATAAATCCCCATTCAATAAACCGACTGAAATAGGCCTCTAGCACTAATTAAGAGTGACCTATAAAAATTCGACAACTGTACCGACTGAAATAGGCCTCTAGCACTAATAAAGAAAAAAGAAAAATTTTTTAATTTCTTAATCCTTTTTATTTTTCTAGGATAAATTCATATTAAATTATATACAGTATGTACAAAAACTTCCTATATATATATATATATATATATATATATATACATTGTCAGGTTTATAAACCTGACATGATTATCTTTATAGCTTCAAAGTTAAGCAGAGTTGAACTAACAGAGTCCAGGGGAAACTGTATTGAGCAGGTAAAAAGAAATATAACAAGTTTTTCTTTTAAATAAAATCATTTATTTAAAAACTAGATTGATTTATCTAGTGAAATAAAAATATGGCAAACGAAAATAAAAATTATAACACATTTAGACGATTCGTTTAATATTCTTCAGGGCAGATAGATTAATACAGAGTAGTTACTGAAGCCTATACTATTACTGAATGTAGCTTAAAAGTTTGTAGTTTCAAAATGACTATTATCCTCGAATTAATCTAAAAATATTTGCTTAAACCTCATCTGAAAAACAACAGCTTTCTACACAAGCTTTAATACTGTCGAGGTTATCAAGGAAACTTAAACTAAAATATACAAACTGCGTTTCATGCCAGCTTCTTTATTACCGGGATTCACCTCGGCACTAACACCGAAAAAAAAGCCACCCGATTGCTTTTCTGCTACGCCACTTACTCAATTCAAGCAGATGACGTAGACTTATGTCATTTGCATACGGATAGCTTCGGCTAACGTATTAAGATATTTTATGTAAAAATAAATTTTAAATAAACTATGAGTTTTTAAACATTTATTAACTTAAAATTATAAAAGTAAATAGAAAATAAATTACTTAGATTTTAATAACCATCTGTTTTAATAAAAAAGGAAAGATAGTTAAACTAAAGAGGGAGTGAAATTAAATAAAACATTGAGTGTCAAGAACACAAGCAAATATTTTAAATTTCTAAACTTAACATACATATTTTTTTTTTTTTTTTTTGGAAACATTTTGATACTTTATTTTGAAGACGCAGATTGCGAAATTTAGTAAGTGAAATATGATGTCTTCTTCCTTTGTAAAAGTATGAGCATATGAGCATAAGTCGCATTGATCGACATTAAACATGTAAAGTGACAAAAAATTCATCTGATAACAGTCTTTTTTATAGCAGAAAAAATTAAATTTGCATGACATTTTTTTTTTTTTTTTTTTTTTTTTTTTAAACACATTTTTTTTTCTTTTTTTTTTACTTCCTTATACAAAGTGCAAGGAAGTATTGGAATTCCGATTTGCGAAACGGATTTTATATCTCGCATGGCTCAAGTACGAATCATCGTAGAATGTTGCAGTTTTATAATGTGACTGTCATGATGACTAGTTGTACACCTGCAAGATTCGTCTTAATATGAGCTCTTGTTTTATCAATATCAGCGACTTTACACGATTTTTCGTGATGTCTGTATGTGTGTGTGTATGTATCTCGCATAATTCAAAAACGGTTGGACGTAGAACGTTGCAAATTGGTATATAGGATTTTTATACCATCTAATTGTGCACCTCTATTTTTGGTCTTTCTGTGAATTTCCATTCTGGAGATATTTAAGAAAATTATATTCATAATGGCAAATATTCAAAGGGGTGTGTATGAATGTGTGTACGAATCTCGCATAACTCAAAAATGGCTGGATGTAGAACGTTGAAAATTGGTATATAAGTTTCTTATAATATCTAGTTGTGCACCTCCCTTTTTGGGTTTCTGTGAATTTCCGTTTTGAAGATATTTAAGAAAATTATATTCATAATGGCAAATATACAAAGGGGTGTGTATGAATGTGTGTATGGATCTCGCATTACTCAAAAACGGTTGGACGTAGAACGTTGAAAATTGGTATATAGGTTTGTTATAAAATCTAGTTGTTCACGTCCATTTTTGGTCTGTCTGTGAATTTTCGTTTTGAGGTATTTAAGAAAACTATACTCATAATGGAAAATATACAAAGGTGTTGGCCATTATACAGTACGAAGCAAAAGTTTAGACAATGAAGAAATTCATGCAGATTTTGAAGAATAGTTAATCAATTTTCCTAACATAGCTTGAATGTAATGTGCTGTGCATATAAACAATATTTATAACAATGAAAAGTAGTACTGAACATATTGCAAGTAATTAAATGGTAACAAAAATATAATACTGTCTCAAAAGTTTAGACAAAAATTAAATAAAATAAAAATAAACAATTTTTTATACCTAATTGTGCATCCGTGTTTCTGTATTACTTCATAAATACGAGATTCCATCGAAGAAACTAAATTTTGCATAGTTTGGGGACCGATGTCATACTATGCATCCTCAATAGATGTCTTGAGTTCCCGTACAGGAAAGTATTGTCTACCATTGCTATAAACTTTGCGAGGCATGATGCCCCAAATATTCTCTGTAGTGTTAAGGTCTGTATTACATTCTGGCCAGTCGAGAAATCTTATATTATGAGAATTAAACCAAAATTTTGTATTGTTTGCAGTGTGCATCGAAACATTGTCTTGTTGAAATTGCCACTGAGGGCCACCTAGAAGCTCAGTAAATGACATTATGTTCTTTTCTAATGTCTTTGTATAATGCTGTGATATTTGACGACCACTGGTAAAGGTCAGAGAATCTTGTCCATAATAGCAAATGGATGCCCAAATCATCACCGAGCCCCCTTTTTATCTGCGACTGAAAAAACCTAGAGGTTCCTTCCGCAATCATGCCAATACGATGACCAGACATCTGGACCATCTAAATTCTACATTTTTTTCATCGCTAATAATGACGGATTGCCATTTCTGTCCATATGACATATGCTTTCGAGCCCACAACATTCTTTGTAACTTATCATGTAACTTCAGAGCTGCTTTCTTTTACATTTTTCTATAAACTGTTGTTCCTTTTTCCAGAATTCGTCTACGAATCGTATCCTTTGATACAGAGAGTCCCGATGAACTTTGAACTCCACGTGCACTCATTTGTTGGGTACTCGCTAGTCTTTGTATCAGGTGATCCTCTTGTATATTTCTTACACGTGGCCTTCCAGATCTACATTTTGCTTTATATTCACAAACACGCGATAAAACTCGATGAATAGATTTCTTAGATCTATAAATAATAGCCAAAATTTCTGAAACGCGCTTCCCTTCAGCTTTCAATTGCCAAATCATTGAAACCTCATTCCCTTGAAAATTTTTAGCTCGCGTCTTGTCGACTATGAAGCGTTATCGTTTGCAGAACTTAAGTACTCCAAATCTGTGACATCATCG
The DNA here is from genome assembly GCA_963930645.1 of Salticus scenicus. Lineage (NCBI taxonomy): Eukaryota > Metazoa > Arthropoda > Arachnida > Araneae > Salticidae > Salticus > Salticus scenicus. Next base: position 227,297,520 of record OZ005659.1, on the reverse strand, counting down.
ATTTTAAATTTGCGTATGCCAGCAAATATTCACAGAAACTCATAATCGTATCTAAACTTTTGCGACAAGCAAATTTTTATTTTTATCAAAAAAATTTAAATTATAGTAAATAAAACGACTGTCTTTTGATTATAGCATTTTAAAACATATTTTAAATATATATACAGGTTTTTGTAATTCTGACGTCATAATTCTAAATTTTAAAGATGAATAACGTCATTTTCTAAACATTGTGTCGTACTGTATAAGACCTACCATAATAGAGATTTAAAAATAAGCTAATGATAGAACCCGTAATGATATTATTATGAAAGTTGTCAATAGAAAGATATTAAAACTTCTTCACACACCATAAATTTTAAGTCAGGATAACGGTTTCGGAAGGACGTAGCCTTTCTTCATCAGGTGCAAAAAAATCATGTGCTACTGCCTTGGAGGCAAAAGCAAGACTGAAAGCAGGGCAAAATCCAGAGGGGGAGGAGCAACACAAAAAACCAATAGGATGCATCATGCAGGACCAATCAGAGAGAAACACACGTACACACACACCAAAAAAAGGGAGGGAGGGAAGGAGTAATCAATTATAATTATTTTTTTTATGTAATATTCTAATCAGTAAATTTAATAAAATTTATTTATTTATTAATTTTTTTTAATTAGAATTATTTTATTATAACTTTATTATGTTAAACATAATGAAGGAAATTATTTAATTGAATTAAACAAATTTTTCCAGGCTGTAGACAGCAAAGTAGAATCAGATTTTTCCTTGACAATTTTATCACGATTAAGGTAAATAGCTAAATTTTCCAAAAAATCCAGTTCGGAAACGCGTTTGGCATGAAAGATAATTTTGGCACTCTTAAAATTAAAACTATGATCAAATTCCCAACTGTGCTTCGCAATAGAAGATTTAGAAATTTCTTCATTAACAACATACCGAGAATTTTCACGATACGGCATTCAAGATTTATTTTTGTTTGACCAATATAAGATAAATCACAATTATTACAAGGGACATTATAGATACCCCACTTATGAAGCTCAGGAACAGGGGATTTGGTTGAAGGGAATTGGAATTTATTGACAGGTTTAAAAATAACGGGAATATTGAAACGCTTCAAAACTTTGGCTAATTTAAAACACAAGGGGGGACAAAAAGGCAAGACAACAAGATTATCAGGTTTAATTTTATCATCAATGGAAAGAGTAGAATTATAAGTTGGCTTACAGAACTTTTTGAGAGCTTTATCAATTATAGAGGGTCTAAAACCTCTTTTAAAAGCAACAGACTTTAAATAATTGAGTTCTTCTTTAAGAGAAGAAGTATCAGAACAAACTTTAAAGGCACGATACACGTAAGTGTAAAAGGTGCCAATTTTTTGTTTAGACGGATGATTAGAGAGAGCATGGGGAGGGTTAGAAACAGAGAAAGGTTTTCTGTACACAGAGGTTTTAAAAGAGGAATCGGACATAGTAACTAAAACATCAAGAAAGAGAAGTTGATTACAATTTTCTAACTCAAAGGTAAACTGAATATGGGGATTAATAGCAAAACTTATTGATCCCCATATTCAGTTACATTGTACATATGTTAACATGTACATGTAATGTAACATGTACATGTAACATGTACATGTAACAGTTAAATGTATTTCATTTAATAAATATTCAGGACGTAGATAGAGCCAGTAATGATACTGATTAAAAACTTTGTCGATACTTTTGCGTGTAGAAAGTAATTCTTCAACAAATAAGCAAGTTATAGTTGACGAATGCACTTAATTTAAATAATATTCGGTAAACTGTTGAATAAATCTCTTTTTTGAGCCACAAAAATAATATTCTTGAAACAATCCAATGCAATGGTCATTTTTATTACAGAAAATAAACACGGCATAAATTTCGCTAAATCAGGAACAGGCGAATATTTTGAAGTCTGAATGTAATTTGAATTCATCGAAAGTAATGTCAGTGGTTTATGGAAATTTCAAAGTAGTTCTGTTTGAGAAACAAATGCGTCATTACAAAACTTCCAGAAGTGGACTCCTGTTGAGGTAAAGTTTCCAAATTTTGTAAATCCCTTATTACCAATTTTCGCCACATTTGAATGCTTAATTTGACGCTACATCATAGCCCACCTTCATGGAAATTAAAAAAACTTTCATCTGTTTTCACTTTTACTATAATACCGTGTAGGAAGTAACACGTAAAGATGTAGACAAGTCAACAATCATCAACAATCATTCATCTTTTTCTTTTTTATATTCTCGTGAATCATTTATAGAATTTCGAAGAATTTACTTCTGCGCAATATACAAATTATTTTTTTCAGAATATTCTAGAACACTGCTATTATTGAAGTTAAAGCCTCCAAATTTTGGCAACACTAAACTAAAATACTTCGACAAATTCGTTCGTCAAGTCGCTAAATTCGATGCCGAGACCAAAATTTTACACTGGCTACGAATTTGCAGTATAGCGAGATTAGCGATAAAATTTTGCGGCAAATATTCTTTTAGGATAGCGAAAAAAACTTTTCTTAATTTTAACTCAGTTAATTATTTTGTAAATTTTATTGTTTCCCGCCACTAATTTTTGCCAATGAGAACAAAACTGGACCATCAATACTCGAATGATTTTCATTGTACTCTAAGCATTTGCCAGTGAGATATACTGTAACAATGAGATATTCTATAATAGTATATTTGTCTCGGTGACATATCTGTACTGATAAGTATAAAGGATTTAAGTCCATATTCTTCAATTTTCAAATTAAATTTCTGACTTGAACCTTTTTTTACCAATGGATTTTCTCAAAGACTAAATGACATAGACTTAAATCATTTATTTTTATCATTTATCATTACTTAAATCATTATTTTTTACTGAGTCTGATTATGTACTTAACACGAAATCGACATTTTTGGACTTAAATCCTTTATACTTATCAGTACAGATATAAAACCGTATTATAGTGACTTTTTTCGTTTGAGCAGTAATTTCTTTTTTTTTAAGGAATGTTTGTAGACTGGAACCTGCTTGTTTATTTACGAATGAGTTGCCTCACAACAAACTGTCAATGTTTTCATAAGAAAATGTATATTTCTATGGTTGTGTAAAGAAGGCATGTGGTGTCCACATCACTTTTTTTTTTTTTTTTTTTTTTTTTATGTAGTAATATTTGCAAGTATTGAAATGCACGAGTGTTTTATTATTAAACTTACACTAAAAAAAAAAATTAATAATACAGAAAAAAGAAAATTTAACTATTTTATAAATTTTCTTAATACGAAAACGGAATTAAAAAAAATAATGTATAATTTTTTTAACATATTTTCCTTTATAATAACATTGGTTTTGGCTTCCTTTGATGATAAGTCCCGTTAGGTAAAATAGTTGTGCAGAAAATTTGACATCAGTGACTAAAATTATTTAACAGTTTTAACTGAATAAAGACAGCGTATTATTTCTTTCTCTTTTTAACCCTTTCAGGGGCGGTGGCTAGAGGGTCTATCCACCTACTTTAGAAATTTTTCTCTAAGTGTGCAGTGGCTACTTTTTTTATCCACTTTTATGAAAAGTTAATGTGTACTTCTAAAATTGAAATAGAGATGGCAGAACTACAGTAACTTTAAGCAGGATGTGCCTGTGACTTTTTTAAATGGACAAGTTGCGGGAAAATTTTTTGAAGTTTCTTTTATATATTTTTATGAAAAATAATTTTTTATTCAAAAGTATTTGGTAGTGTAAATATACTGTAATGCACCTTTTAAATACAACAGATTTACATATTATCTTAGATCATTAATTTTAGTTTGATTTTTAGGAGCATCTTTTAGGTGGATAGACACAGTGGCTAGAACGCCTAGCCACCACCCACAAAAAATTCCCCACATGCTGAATTTTTTTCTTCATCAAATATGACTTGTAGGGGATGTTTACTTTATGATACATATATATTTAAAAGGAAATTCAATCATTTTTACTTAGTGCCCCTGAAAGGGTTAAACTATAATACACATACATATATCTAATACAATAAAAATGTAACAAATACCCTAATATCATCTAAATAACAGTTTTAATTTTCAAGAAGGTAAATATACATTGGTTTTAATTTTTAAATAATCTGGTGTGTCACTCACGACTTTCTCTTACCCTGAAATTTAATACTATAAATACAGGTTGCAGATTAATAGGTAAGATAACGAGTACTGTTATGTAAACCTATGTTAAACAATTCATATTAGGCTTATGAAGAGTTTTATATGATAATTAGTTCTGTGTGAGGGGGGCTACCGCCCCCCTCAACCCCCCGTTTCATTAATGCACCTACATTTATTGGGTTGTTCGATAAATAATGTCGTTTTTTAAAACCTTCGCTTCTAAAAACCAAGGCTTCTTCGAACGTGGAATTTTTCAACTTACCGAAAGATGGCAAAAGGTCATCCAGCAAAATGGTCAATATATCATTGATTAATGTTTGTTGTTAATATAAATAAATTCACTATGAAAAACATGAAAAAAAAAAAAAAGACATTATTTATCGAACAACCCAATATATAGAATTTTATTTGGTTATTAAAAAATAATTTATTAAAATTATTATTTAAAAAAATTGTCTTTTATGATAAGGCAGATGATTTCCATATTAGAGAAGTAGTATAACACCAAATATCCAAAAAAGTCCATTTTATTCTCAAAAAAAAAAAAAAAAAAAAAAAAAAATATATGTACGATTTTTTTTAAGTTTTTTTTTTTTCGTTAAAAGTAAAAAAAATCGATAACTTTGTTTTAAATTATCGCAGATCGATGGTTCAACCATTCGTTTTAAAGGTACTGGCGAGCTCTTTTGAAAGATACCTATCATGAAAATTTACTCCCCTCGAGGGCGGACTTCCCCCCCAGGGGGGAGGCAAGGCTCCTACATACACAAAAATTTTTTCCCAGTTAACTGTCTCTATTAAAAAATATATATATTTGTTTCATTTGGTTTAGTGCAGTCTATAGACGTTAAACTCTATTTTCCTGCAATTTCCCCCATAGACGTAATGTATTAGAATTCTCTTGATTGTCCCTGTACACGAACCATTTGCTTGATCTTAACGAAAAGCTTACTGTAGCATCCCTATATGATACACATTTAGAATACCAAGTTTGAACTTTCTGACATAATTTGTTTTTGAGATATGCTGATAACAGACAGACACACAGACCATTTGCTAAAAACATGATTTTCGTATTCAGGGGACCTCAAAACGTGTAAATATAACAAAATCTCGCGTTCGAAAATTTGACCAAAAACAATATTTTCTCTACCTTATGGGTAAGAGAAAGTAAAAAAGGAAAACATTAATAAAAATTATACAATATTACAGTGAGATTATTAATTTAATCAACAATAAGTCTTCTTTACACGTCTTCAAAAATTAATTTATTGTCTCACCTTCTTTTGTATTAAAAAATAAATAAATAAAATAATCATAATAATCTCATTAGACTAATATCGTCACTTTTTCTTATTATATCATTGATCTGAGTCCACGAGCTGAAATATTGTCCATTATATAAATCTTATTTTATTTTACCATGGTTTTATTAACTTCTATTCTTGTTTGTTTGCTTGTTTGTTTGTCCGGTACAAATCTTGCAATCCAATTTTAACTAACTTCCCTACTAAATCCGATTTTCTAATTTTTGATTAGTTTTCTTGTAATTAATTAAATCATGAAAATAATAACATCCAAATAGCGTTAAAATAGCCATTAAAATATTAGCTATAATTTAATTGTTGCCAAAAAAATAAAAATAAATAAAAAAATACGAGCTCATTTTCTTTAGACATAAAAATAAATACATTTAATTAAACGCGAACATTAAAAAATTATAAAAAGTTAAATTATGCATCTCACAAAAATTGACGTCATTATCACTTTAAAATTTTGTGCACATTAATAAGAGCTCTATGATCCATCTGAAAATTTAAAACATAGTAGATAAAAAGTTTTTTAAAGTTATTTTTTAGTTATTGTTTAATCTTATAATTATATTTTTTATTTTACTTTACACGCGCGCTTTTTGTTTTAAAATTCAAATTTCTAGATACTGTCCTTATCGAAACTGATTATTATTTATTTTATTTTATTTTTCTATATTAAAAAAAAAAAAAAAAATTCTTGATGAAATTCTGGCAAAAGCAAAATTTAATTCAGTACTGAGTACTATTAGTTATTTATTTATTTTTATTTATTTATTTATTTTATGTTTTTCGAATCATAGCATCGCTTTCAAATTATTCAATTACATTTTCGATTAATTTTCGATTTCGATAAATGTCCAACTATCGTAAAACTGGTATCGTAAAAATCCGTAGATTGAGACTAAAAGTCCTCAGTCCAAGAAAAAAAAAATATTCTGCAGAAAAATGTCGAGCGGGTAAACACGTAATATGATACGTTGAGGATTCATGACACGTGGTCAAGAGATTAAAATTTTTAGTGTAAAATATGTTCACATGGTAGTACTTTTTATAGAAAAATGGCTAATTTCACGTAAAAAGAGATTTATACGGAATCAAAAACTGAAAAACAAACGTTTAAATTATCAATGCATTCTTATGTCTATATTACCTTTATTACATTTTCCGTTTTTCTGTGCTTATCGCTACCTATTGTACACTTTTTGGACTATTTTATTATTATTTTTAAAATTATAAAAGCCCCTATAAGTTATATTTCCTTTTGTAGCAGTTAGATGCAGAGGTCAAGTGGGTGATGGTGCTATGGCATACTGTGACTTCCGCCCATGTGCTGAAGGATACTCTTGTGTGGTAAGGATTTTTTTTTTTTTTTTCTACCATAACTTTAGTCGAATTTACTTTTTATTGTTTAGAAAATGTTAATCATGTAATCTAGGAAAGCGTCGACTGAAATATCGCCCAAAACGCTGCAATGTTTCTTACTTGAAAATTCTAGAAAATTGTAGAATTCACAAGAGCAAACAATTTTATGCAATATATAAAAACGTAGCACAACAGAATTTCACAGTGTTGATTTTCAGAATGTAGCCACTATAAAGCTTCAAATAGCCAACTTAAAAACAACGATAGGCGATTGTTTAGTTTATACTATTTTTTATACATTAGAATTTCTACTTAAATCAATTCTTTATCATTGCAAATGTAGATATTATTCAACTTTCACGAGTTGGCACTTCGTCCCTCCTTCTTTTCGAAGAGTTTACTTTAAGGAAGGGGTGCACAAAATGAAAAGAATGAATGGGTGGGGAAAAAAGAAGGTTGCCATGAAAATAACACATCAAGCTAATAATTTTTACTTTTCGCCAGCTGAAATCCGTTTTGCCTATTAAAAGGAGCATGTGTTAATATTTAAAAATCAATGACACATAAACTAAAAGGAAAAAAAAAACACTTTTCAATCATGTCTGAAATTTCAATAGCCTTATTTGCATAAAGAAGTTTTGAGCAATAAATTTAAACAAGAAAAAAAAAAAAAAAATCGTGCTGCTTTTATGGATTATAAATTATTGTCCCCGCATTTTATTTTGTATTTCAGGAAAAAAAAATTACTTTGAAAACATTTAAAAAATAAAAATGAGAAGTTTTTACGCTATACTCTTTTCTTTTTTAAGAAAAGATTTATTTATTTATTTTTTTTTTTTTAAATACTGAATAAATAAATGAGGAATTTTATTAAAATTGAGCTGTACACATAATTTTCAGTATTAAGTACAATAGCTCTCAGAATATTTGCATACGCATCAGATAGGAATATGGAAGATAATCTCTCACATTATTCTTATAATGGCTTTTCATTTCTATGTATTTTGTCTAAAAAAAAAAAAAGAAAAAGAAAAAGAAAAGAAAGAAAGAAAGAAAAGAAAAAAAATTAATTACAGGAGTGCAGTTCTTTATTTAAATTTTAAATATTTTTCAATTTTTATTTTTTAAAATTTTATTTATTTATTCATTTATTTATTTTTTTTTTTTAAGAGAAAGAAAGCAGAAACAAAAAAAGTTTGGTAGATTGGTAGTTTTTTTATGGTGCTAGGTCCAAATTAGGACATAAAGAAAGAAAAAAAAAAAAAGAAGAAGAAGAAGAGAAAATACTGCAAACCGAAATTTTGAAATAACTTTTAGACAATCATAACATTCCTCATCGTATTACTAATTAGTTATAATATAACAAATATTTTTTAATGATATAACGATTAGAAAGCCCAAAAGTTCTCCTTTGGAAATAGTAAATAGATAATAAACAGTATTTTCGCCAAAATGTCGCAAAACCCGTAAAGATAGCAAACCACCTCCCTTTTCACCCTCAACCGATTTCAAGGTTATAGAATCGTCGCTTCCTACGTCACGCTTGATTGACAGGGGTCAACTCGTGAAAGTCGAACTATAATTCAGTTACATTTCTCTGTATTTTAAAATTATCGTAATGTATACCAGCTGCCTTTGGCGACCAGCCAATTCCAAACTCAGGAAAATTGTTGCTGAGAAAATTTGCACTTTCGCCGACGATTTCGACCATGCTCTTTAATTTAAGATTTGTTTGGTTTCAATAGGAATTTTACTGATACATACTTCCCTTGTGCGTGGATGTATGGTAGCTTGAAGTTTTAGTGGAAATTAAATTCAATCTTAAGAAGTAGAAACTCAAAAGTGAGGTTGAACCATGTTATCGTTTTGCTCATAACTTTGCTCTATATAGTGGTTCAAGTTTGAACTGAAATTTTTAACAGTGCAAGTAGAGAATCAAATATATAAATAAATTATAACATATTGAAAAATAATAATTAGAAACTGTAGTTACATAAATTACCTATTTTTATCTGAGTAGATCATTTTATAGAAAAAAAATCGCATTTCAAAATACAAAATTCAATTTTAGAAGCACTATTTAAAACCTAGTCGTACATTAAAATATAAACAAAATGTAAGATATACTTTTAAATTAAGGAAAAGGTGCTATCACTAAAAGTATTAGTAAAATATAATAGAATCTCAAACAATTTTCCTCTTTAAACACAAAAATTCAAAAGTCGCCAATAGGGAGCTATAATAAAGCTGTAGAGTGATCAGGTTTATATATTTATTTATTTTTCTATTTCACAACTAATTTAACATCCAAAAAAGTGGGCTGCTAAGTATAATTTATAGATTTGCACGCTGGCGTGCACGAATATTTCATTAATTCAAATTAATACTTAAAAAAATAAATAAATAAACACTTAACAAAATAAATAAATAAATAAATAAAATAAAGAAATAAAGAAAAAGGACTTACCAAAAAGGAGTTATCTGAAAGGGAAAAAATTTGTAGATGTGATGTACATATGGAGAAAAATGATTCCAGATTCAGAAAGATTGAATGATTTAATCAAGAGAAAGAACCTCACAAAGTGAACAAGTCAGCAACGAGCTGGTTCACTCCTGTTCCTTATGCAAGTAGTTATTTAGCTTGACATTAATTGATAGAGTTGACAGATGTCCTTCTGTGAGATGTCGTGCAAAATTCTGTTCAATTAGTGCGTTAGATTGGAAAAAACACGAGCTGGTTTTGTAAGTCCATTTCATGATGCTCTAAGCATTCACGATGGGAGAGAGATCCTGCGACTTTGCTTGCCAAAATAAAGTTCGGCAAGCAAGAAAATAAGCACTAGAAACTATCTCCGTGCACGATTGGACATTATTATGCTTAAATATGCGCTAAAAATTGCGTGATAAAAAAAAGCAACACACCGGGACATAGAATTTCGTTGACGTACCGCTGTGCTGTAAAGATGTCGTCGGCGAAAGCCAAAGGGGTCCTGCTATGAAATAAAATAGAATCCCATATCATCACTCCTGGTTGTCGGGCCGTATGGCCGTCGACAGTCAATTTGGAATCCCCCCATTTTTCGGGACGCTTCCAGACTGGTCATCGGGGCTCAAATCAGAGCGGGTCACATCACTGACGACAGTTCTACACCCTTCAAGGATATTCCAGATAGAATGTATAAGATATCACTACAAACAGGCTAGTCTGTGTATAAAGTTTAATAATATGCACAAGGAGCTTCATGAGCTCAGCCCCATTTATTTGAGCCGCGTATTATTCGTTTTTGTAGTCACTGAAGTAGGAGTTGGATGTAGGATCGATGATAATGGTGAATTTGTATCTTTGTGCCGCTCTGTAGATTGGTCGGTTCTCGCATTCTGTCCTCTCGCTAGAAAAAGTAAAAAAGTAAAAGTAAAAAAGTCATGACTAAAATAACAGTAATATCTACTGAACTGAGCAGAGATGAAATGAGATTAGGCCTCAAAAAAAAAAAAAAAAAAAAAAAAAAAAAATTAAAATGCGCATAAACTAGATATATAAAGAATAGCTTCAAAGGCTATAAAATTGCTCAGCAAAATGAATAATAAGACTTGAGTTCAAGAACTGTAATAAAACTGGAGTATAAGAAGTGTAATAAAACTTGAGTACAAGAAGTGTAATCTCACTTCAAAAAGGTGAATAATAAGAATTTCACCAAATCAGCTAATAAAAGAACAGTAAAATAAATATGTTCACACATGTGCAATAGGCCCAATTCGATCTTAACGTAAGCTTGATACATATTTTGTTAGTATAATTATTTGCTAGCAATAGTGCTAAAATATTCCTATATAGACATAATAGATATATAGATACATTGAACTAAACACAAATAAACACCAATAAACAAACATCGACTATGAATAAGTGCGAAAAAAAAATATACCTTATATATGCAGTAAAATACAAAACTTCTCCCCTGCAATCAACGTATTTAAAATAAATGAAGCAAAAAAATCGCTATTATTATTAGAGGAATCTGAGAAAGATATTAATTTATCTTTTACCAAAAAAAAAAAAAAAAAAAAAAAATTCAAGTGTTTTTTTTTTTTTTTTAAGTCAAGGATCCTATTTTATATTACTTTTATTCATTTATTTTGCATGAAAAACGAACGAAAGAAAACTGTTATGCACATAAAATGAACTCGTGTGAAACATGATCAGAAATTAAAATATTGGTATGGAATTATAGGTTTCAATTGAAAAAGGATTTGACTAAATTTGAAAAGAAATGTGTGAAATAAAAAATTAAACTAGATGTCCAGTTCACAACCAGCATAACATTATATGGATTTTCGTGAGATCATCTAACCGACAAAAAAATAATGTGTAAAATTAGAGAAATGTGTGAAAATGTAAAAACAACTTTCAGAACAAGTTACGGCCAGCATAGATCAATATAAATAATGTTATATTTGCTGGGTTTACGTAAACAGTTTATGTACACAGTATTAAAAAAAATATATATGTCAAAAATGGTTGGAGAAAAATTAATTGATCAATGTTTACCTCTAATATTTTATTTATTTATTCTGTTAATGCGTTGTAAGAAAGAATTTTACAAAAAAAAAAAAAAAAAAAAAAAAAAAAAAAAACTGGTAGACAGTGAAGGAAGTGAACCTTAAATACAAGCGATTCCACCTGATTTCTGTTAAATATGTTAAATTTTGTGTATAATTTAAATAGCAATATATATATATATATATATATACGTGTGTGTGTGTGTGTGAATTATAGTAATACTCAAATTTACTGTAGTTTAATGTAAAATCATGCAAACTAAGGCAATCAATGCAGGTCCCTTCACCAAGAAACATTTGGCCAGTAATTCAAGATAAAGGAAAACAGCATTGAATGTCAGCAACACAAGTGCAATTAGGAGCTCTACTAATGCACATTGTGGCATAAAATTACATAAATTTAAATCCTAACATATTAATTGTGCCACTTTTAATTCAAGTACTTAAATAAGATGTATGAACCTAAATTATTTTAGTTCATTAATTATTTTTAAATTAAAGGATGAATAATGATATTTATGCAAAAAGTGTAGTGTGTTGAGAGTTAGCATTTAAAGCACAGTGATGCACATAATTACACAGCCCCAAATTCTAAGAAACCAATTAAATATATTTGATTTAATATAACCATGATAAAAAGCATAAGCTTATTATCTTTAAAATTAAAAAATGAATATTAATAATTTATGTAAAGGTGTGAGAGTTATACAGTGTAAAACATTAAATAAAAAGAAGTGTGTGAAAAAAAACAACCAAGTTCTCTAAAATATATTTCTAAATTTTGTTTCAAAATAAGACCTTAAAAAGTCATAAAATATATAAGTTTATCTAACAAAAGTATGGGAATACCTGAAATTATCGCTGTATTTATTTTATTTATTTATTTATTTATTATTATTTTTTAATTTCATATGATGAGACAATGCCAATTCCAAGCGGGTTAAAATAAGTGAATATATATGTATATATATATGTGTGTGTGTGTGTGTGTGTGTGTGTGTAAAAAGAGGAGATATAAGTGTCAAGATATCGACTGATATCGAAACAAATATTTGCGACACATCTCCAAAAAGGTATAAAAAAAAAAGATTTGTGTATGGTCTGGAAAACGCCAACATGGGCAATGTATTTTTACATTTAATTACTAAGTTAGAAAATTATTTAAATTCAATTATTGACAAGAAACAGCGTAATAATTATTTTGAAATAAATCCATATATAAAACATTCAATTAACAACCAATAAGGAATTTTATTAAGCATTTGTTTAAAAAACAAGAAATTTATTTCATGGAATATTTAACACCTTAAACACAATAAATATTGCAACGTTAATGAATTTAAAAATAAAGCTGTGCTAAACTTCTGCAAATATGACATAATTTTATCTATTTATTTTATTCCTTTTATTTATTTATTTATTTATTTATCCAACTTGTGAAAAATGCCCACATGAGGATAGGAATATATTCTAAGTCTAAATCTTAAAAAAAGAAAAAAAAAAAAAAAAAAAAAAAAAAAACTAATAATAATAAATAAGTAAATTAATAAAACCTTACATAAATTCAATTACTGACATCAATAAAGAGAGCAATAAACATTTTGCGATAAACAAATAAATATACATAAAGCATTCAATCTGTAATTAATAATCAATTTTTTTTTTTTTTTTTTTTTTTTTCATTTTGATTGAAAAATAAAGAAATCTGTCCAAGGGAAAAAAAAAAAAAAAAAAAAAAAAACACAACTTTTTAAAAAATCCATCATCAATTATTATGTATCAATTTATTAAATAATTTCCATATAAATGAAAAAAATATAGTATTTAGAAAAAGAATGTATAAAGTAAACATGACTACTATAGTGAGTGATAAGATTATTGTTACATACGAAAAAAGGTAGTAATAATATGTTTATATAGCTATTTATTTATTTATTTATTTATTCAATTTAGTAAAAAATTTAATCCTCATCAATAAAATATAAAAATATTCTACTTACGTTATTCCGCTAAACTGACAACTCCGCTAAACTAAAAATTATTCTTTAAAAAAAAACATACTTTATACACACGTCTTTTTTTTTTTTTTTTTTTTTTTTTTTTTTTGGACACGTGAAGTTCTATTATAAAAAGGTTTAGTGAGCATCTTATGCACATTTATGATGAAGTCTCAAAAAGTCTAGAATATATTATGTATTTTTCAGTATTCCAATTTAGTTGCGCAGAAATTTTATTATACGTTATTTTATATACGTTCTTTATTTAAATATACTAATATTCTTATTTAAGCAACTGTTCCTGCACGAAAAGCCTTTGTTTTTCTATGTGAAAGTTGTCACAGCAGGATTTCAAACACAATTTGTTTCAGATCATAATATAAAATAATGAAAAATATATCTGTAAGATAAATATATATTGTAACATGACCGATATCCATACTGCACCCCTTCTCCAATAAGTGCATAAATGCACATCACCTACACACGACATATCTGCTGTTGAAAACATATATCACTAATAGCAAGATTTGTAAAACTTTCTTTCTGTAGACAGCTGGCATAAAATCCGAGCACTAAAAAAAATCTTATCATATGGCTTTTCCACTGACTGTTCATTCGAATCTTAAAGTGGAGAAACATAAATAAATCGGAGCGTCTGAGAGACTCTTTAGAAATGAGCTGGTTATGTTGGTCACTATACGAGGAGAGGAGAATATCGCAAAGCAGCTCCATAGGCAGAGCATATAAACATCAAGCAATTCACTGAAATCCAACGCGAGATAAGGAGTAGTGCTTCGGGGCATACACATATAAAAAAAAATCTCCGCTTCGGCCTGTCTCACCGAATGCATAGACGTTATATAATAGACCACGCATCCTTCCTCATTATCTGTCTGCGATATGAAGTAGCTTCCCCAGCGAAATTATCACGTGATGTAGACTAGGAGAGAGAGACGAAAATGAATATTATGTGATTTTTCCATAGGAAAGAAAATAGTTTTGAGTTTTTTAATTTCTGTATTGCACACATGCTTTTTATTTAAGCCTTTAGATTTACGCATCGTTGGAGAGCTAAAATGTCATAGATTAATTATAAAAAAAAAAAATTATTTTGTAAGAAACCATTCTGAAGGGGAGAATTTTTTGTTTGAATTCTTACAAAATAAGTGCTTTCTTATGGAAGAATCGCCCTCAACTCCATATCACGTGACATACGGTGCTGACCGCAAAGGATGAAGGTTTCAGATTACACCCTCATGTTGAAGACATTCCCTATAACGGGAAGTCCTATTGGTGGCGTAGTCTATATATATAAGGTCTATGACTGAATGAGTCTAGGGGGAAAAAACACACTGTAGACATGCGGTACCTCTGTCATCGAGTCCAGATCGGAAGATACGGGTCGCTCGCTGACAGTTCATCTCCGCCGGTAAGATTCAGGAATCACGTCGATTGGACTCAAGAGCCGCAGACATTTCTCGGCGCAGTACTCCATTTATCCAACAGTAGTTGAGGACAAGAGAACAGTAAAGCACCCTCGAGTCATTGACATTTACACATGATCCAATGGTGAGTCAAATTAATCAAACTCTTCTTTTGTTGGGATTAAAAAGTATCTTTATAAATCAGTCCTTTATCTTTTAAAGAGCTGTGATGAGATCGTAGCTTGTAAATTTATTTAAATAACTGCCCCTCTCTCTCTTTTATCTCATAACCACTCTGGAGAGGTCTACGGTACCAAGATTATATGATATGGATTGTTAACTTGAGCTATTTAGACTAAAGTCCGCTGAACTCCAGGAACAATAAAATTCAAGCCGTGAAGAAGGAAACCAATAATTTGTAGTAATCAAACTTCATTTAATCATCTGAGCATGGGAATGAATTAATTAATAGTATCTTGATCAACAATTTAAAACAGCTTGAAAAACAATTTAAAATAGTCTTAAAAACATTCAGAGGGTTAGATGAGAGGAGAGAGGGTTTTGAGATGACGTGTTATTCAAGCAATCGTTTGGGAGCGAAATCTGAAGTTCTCAATCTCTCAATTACGATCCAACTGCCGAATCACGCCAAGTTTTCCGAAATAGTGCCAAATTTTACAACCAAACAGAATCCATTGTTTCTCGATTAAATTAATATAAATATTTTGAATTTAGAAAGTCCTTTAAAGAATTAATGCCAAACACCTATGCCAAACCTCATGCCAAAAGTCGTCTGCCTAATAAAGACGGAAAGGCTACGAATTATTGCCACGTCCTGTCATCAAAATTATAAAATACTCCTTTGATGATGTTACAATGGAAATTTATTGCTTAATTTATTTTCTAATAAATAAACTTACGCAATCTAAAAGAATGAAATGCAATCATTATCTATACAACGGTTACTAGATGAAAATAATATTCTTTATGTTTTACTTTATTAAATGATTTAGGAGAGATTAGAATTCAGAGAGATGTCATTTAAAAAGATGACTAGTAGAAAAAAATTATTAATTTTAGAGAGTACGTTTTTGTTATCAGCAGATTTATATAATAGATTAACAGATAAAATATTATTAGAATTAAGATATTTATTTATAGAGAGACAAATGTGATTAAATATAAAATGCAATTTAGAATTTCGTTAGATATTTTAATAGACATTTAATTTATTGAAATACAGTAATTAATTATTAAATTTATTTGAGAATGCAATTAAAACTAATATATGTGAAGATACGCCTTCACAGGAACGCAACTCGCAGTTAAGAAATTAATGAACAACATAGTATAAGCAATGATTTTAACGAGGCTTTTCAAAGATGAAGATGTCCTCATTCTTCGAATTCTCTTGATTCCGACCTATTCATCATTTAAATTTAAAAGATTGCAATTCCCAATTCGATTGGCGTTTGCAATTACAATCAATAAATCTCAAGATCAATCTTTAGAAATGTGTGGTTTAGATTTAGATGGGAATTGCTTCTCCCATGGACAACTGTGTGTTGCGTGTTCCCGTGTCGTCAAACCAGATAGCTTTCATATCTGCGCAAACTATGGAATAACAAAAAATATTGCAAGTATTGCAAAATTAAATTTCTATGAAACGCACGCTTTGTTTTGTTCCTCATTTTTCATCCATGCAACCACAATGTACCACAGCAAAGCGTGGCAAGGTGCACAGCGTATATATATATATATATATAAGATAAAAATTAAATATAGGATGGAGTAAAACTTCAATTATTAAATATATAGAACTAGAACAAAGTTTTTATAAACCAATGCGCAAATGCATCAAAAGAAAATATAAAACTATAATAAATAAGCAAAATAATTAAAGCCAAATGAAAACTTAATCCCAAAACACATGAGGGCGTTCATCAGGGAAGCTCTTCCTTGTAGGGAAAGGAATATGAGAAGTTTCTGACGAACCGTTGGTAATTTTACAAATCAACACGTTTCTAGCCCCAACTTCACACAGATGGAAGCAAGACCATACAGCAAACGAATTTTAATTAATACAAAGCATAAAATGATATTAAATTCAGAAATGAAGCACAAAGTATAATATATCAATATAAAATACTAGAATATAAATAATACAAGAATATATAAATATATACATGGCAAACTGGAATAGTCATTAGATATCATTTTAATTCTGTTTATTTGGGTGAACATAACATTTTTTAAAACTTTATGACTAACTAGCAGGCTACGCCCGCTTCGCTGGTCACTATTTTTAAATGAATCACTAGAGTTAATGAGTTCTCAAAATTGCATCAATTTTTATTATGCGAAAAAAAAAAAAAAAAAAAAAAAAAAATGTGAATGGAAAAAATGTCGCAACGGGTCCCCACTGCCGTTGGCAGCGCAGGCCATTATGCGCCTCGCGCGCGCATTTATGTTCATCACTCTTAATGAATCACTATATTATCGTAAGGGAAAAACATTAAAAAAAAAAAAATCTTCTATCAGTGGAATAATCGGTTCGGGCCAACACTGTCTGCGGCAGCGCATACAGGCGCGCAAGGCTCGCATGCTCCTTCACCTACCGTTCCCGCCCCTCCTAATTATTTTAGACTTTAAAAAATACTCACAGTCGTTCTCTCGGGCTTTTAAACCTAATAATACTAATTCCCAACATTTTATCTGATTTTCTTTTTTTTTACCCCTGCTCCCAATCCCTTCCCGCTCTTCATAATAATTCTGTACTTTCGAAAATATCCGCAATCGATTTATCGGGTCTCAAAACCTAACAACACTAATTTTAAGCGCTCTAACTCTTACTTATATATTTTTGCCCTTTCACCTCCCCTTTCCGTCTATCCTAATAATTTTGCAAATTCGAAAATGTACGCAATCGATTTGTAGGTATCAAAAACCTTCATGTACCAATTTAATAACTTTACAAATTCGAAAATATACGCTATCGATTTGTAAGTATCAAAAACCTCTATGTACCAATTTTGAACGACCTAATTCTATTTTTATTTTTTGCCCCTCCGTCCCCTCCTCCCGCCCCTCCTAATAACTTTAAAAAATCGAAAGTATCCGCAATCGATTTCTAGGTATCAAAAACCTTTAGGAATCAATTTTGAACGGTCTAACTCTATTTTTATTTTTTTGCCCCTACACCCCCCCAACCACACACACACCTTTCTGACCCTCCTAATAACGTTACACTTTCAAAAATATCCTCATTTGACTTGCAGATCTCTAAAACCTATCTGTATGAATTTTGAACGGTCTAACTATATTTCTATTTTTTTTATCCCTTTGCCCTCCTTTCCTGCCCCACCTGGGACGAATTTCTAAAATTGAAGAAATTTGTTTTTATGTATTTATGGGAGCTATATTTTAGTAGAAAATATCTTACACATATATTTTTTTCTGTTTGCAATATAAAGGATTATTCCAAATCACGTTTTGCCCCTCTCCTCCCCTCTTGGGGGCCGAATTTCGAAAATTCCAGAAATTAGTTTTTAGGTATTTGTATTAGCTATATATTAGAGCAAAAATTTTACATATATCTGTTTTTCTGTTTGAGATATATAGGAGTATGTGAAACCACGTTTTGCGCATGTGAAATCACGTTTGCCCCCTTTCCCCCCTTGGGGACCGAACTTCTAAAATTCCAGAAATTGGTTTTTAGATAATTAAATTAGCTATATTTTAAAACAAAAATTTTACGGATATCTAATTTTCTCTTTGAGATATGAAGGTTTTTGTGAAATCACATTTTGCCCCCTACGCCCCCTTGGGGAGCGAATTTCGCAAAATCGCTTCTTAGGGGGTGCTTACACTATATGTTCTATAATCTGACCCAGTTTCGATTCAGTGGCTCCAGTAGATTTTGCTGTGCGTTGATGAGTCGGTGAGTGAGTGAGTGGAAGTACTCTATTATATATGAGTAATTGTCTGAAAAGTGGTCATTTCATGTCCCAGTAGTCTTGAGGGCACATTTTTAAAAGCACAAAAACAAAAAGCAGCCCAAACTATCAATATTAATTGATTTTGCATATAAACTGTTATTCTTTGGTTATTGGAATTCAAAGATAATTTTAAAATATATTTTTAAATGCAAAATATCATTCCCTCACTGTGTCCCCATTCCCACATGTAAGTAAATAAAATGATTTCTATGGTATTACAGCATCTATATTTAGATTATTTGAAGTGAAAATTTATTAAACAGACTTTAATAATTATTTATCTATTATACTACATTTATATATTATGCAATGAAAGAAATTAATACACTTATTATTGTTGTCCCTGGTAATAGATATCATTCCCTCATCAAACTGTAATTACACCCCTACTTACTCCATTAATGGCAGCACGTACTTTATATAAGTCAAACTTAATTTATATAGAAGCAAAGTTAAGAAAACATTTTTTGTTCTGTTGGAAACATTTTACAATGAATAGCATATGGCTGTCAAATGTTAGATTGAAATACAGTATTTTTATTATATGTCATTCCCTCACTCATTATAAAGTTAACTAAAAAAAATCAAATTTGCTTTTTTGAGCTATTATATTAATAAAAATGTGTTTTAATAAATATTTAGTGTTTGAAAATATAGCTAAACTTAATAATATTTTTATAAAGTAGTTTCTAGAAGAAATTTGTCATTCCCTCACAATCATTCCCTCATTTTTCTAATTAATAAAAATAATTACTATTTCAAAAATTATCAGATACAACTTGGTTAATATTATTTTTTATTAACTGTATATGTATTATTTTTATTTTTATTAACTTGTATATGCACAAAATTAAAAAAAAAGTTGGAGCAATTTTATTTGAGCTAACTTTTTTTTAAAGAAAAGCCCACTTTTCAGAGAATGACCCATATATAGATATAGTGGAACCAATTTGTTAAATTTCAAACTTTAAAGTTAAAATCTTGCCTTTTATCATAAATCCCAATAAACCAGTTATTATCTATTTTTTTAATTTTTAAATCCAGGAAAGAAGTATGGTCTTCTGAGTCAGTACGGTTTAAGACAAGACCGGAGGGATAGATTTCCGCTGCATATTTCGCAAAATCTACACAGTTTATTTCTATTACGTCAACAATAAAACTATAAAACTTACTATCTTTGAATTTTCTTTCAAACATAAACAAAAAAAAAAAATAAAAAAAATAAAAGAGTTCGAGAAGGAATTCGAGTAACTTGTACCCATCGGGATACCGAGAATTTGTATAAAATAATTATCACCACTAAACAAAGCATTTTCGAAGATGCAAAACTTAATAAAGTTAATCCACTAAACTTTTTTCGCAGTCACTACATGATAAATAAGTAAAATAATTAAAGCCAGTTGAAAAATTAATCCCGAAACACATGAGAGCCTTCTAAATTCATTGGGCTTTAAAATCTCAAAAGCATACTAACTGTAACCGCTATCCTGTTATTTTAATCAATAAACATTTCAGTATTCTTGATCACAATCCCACTTAAGGTTTGTTGTTCCATTTTGGGCGACATTGTAAGTGCTGGTAAGTGACCCTACTAGCTGAAGCGGGTTCTACGCTTATAATGGGGGGGGGAGGGTCAATTTTCCATATTCTAATGACTATTCCAGTTTGTCCATGTATGTATTTATATATTCTTGTATTATTTATATTCTTGTATTCTATATTGATGTATTATACTTTGTGCTTGATTTCTGAATTTAACTGATTTTTATACTTTGTATTAATTAAAATTCGTTTGCTGTATGGTCTTCCTTCCAGCTGTGAAAAGTTGGGGGCAAGAAAAGTGTTTATTGGTTAAATTTCCAAGGTTTCGTCAGAAACTTCTCATATTCCTTTTCCTACATGGGGGAGCTCTCCTGATGAAGGTCCTCATGTGTTTTGGGATTACTTTTTCATCTCGCTTTAATTATTTTGCATATATATATATATGTGTGTGTGTATATATATATATATATATATATATATTTTCACTTCAAAATATTGTTATCTTGTATTTTTATTTATACATTTATTTATTTTTTGCTTTTTTATTTATTTTTTTAAAGTTAACTATAAAATGGTATTTGTTCCTATTTGTATTTAAATGTTCAGTGCATGTAGGTGGTAAATCAGTCTTAGATTGTGTTAAATCTGTTTCCATATTTTAAAATCTGTTTACTTTTGTTTTGTAGTATCACGCATTAAAAAATAAGTTTCAGGAACATTATGCACTTAACCCTTAAATGCCGTGTGTGCTTTTCGGCAACATATCCAATATTGTCTTCTGGAATACTGTTAAAATAATATTCAAGCTCTTATGCCTAATGTTGCCAATAAATTACGTACTAATAGTATTATTAAATCAATTTTCAGCATGGAGATGACAACGTTAGTGCTGTTTAAGAATAAAGATAGATTTTTTTTTTTTTTTTTCAATTATTACTACATGTGCTTTTTGCTTAATTTGGAAGCTCGCAAAACCCTATTTTATTCTGCAGTGACCAACTAAAAATTATTATATGGAAAATTGATACATGTAGGGCTATGTACTCAGAATTTTATCAAGGAACATTACTTTGTCAATTGAAGCCCAATTTTGCAGATAGTCAGCAAATTGTTTTTCAGACGTAAACGATACTTAAATTAAAATATGATAATTTACAGTATTTTCCCCATGATTCCTTTAAGAAATGAAAGCTGAAAAACATTTTAGAATTGAAATTTTAAAAGTTGTCAAAATATCAGGTATTTAAGGATTAACTTTATAGAAAACAACAAAGTTTTGCTTGGAATATTCATATACTGCCTCAGATGCAGTTACGAATTCTATAATCTTCCATTATTTTAATTGATTTCGTCTGATTTTTTTTTTTTTTTTTTTTTTTAACTAGCGCGCTATGCTTACTTCGCTGGTCCCTATATTTAAATGATTTTTCAAAAGAATTGAATCATTTTTTTTATATATATATATAAATAAAAATTTAAAAAAAAAAAATAATAATACCTAAACTGAAATCGTTTTAACCCTTGCTTCGGGTACCTGTCTAAGGCAGGTCTTTTTCCGCCGCACTGCATCGGGTCAAAGTTACCACTGCCGGTAGAAAGTTATCTTCCGGGTACTTCACTTTCGCTATTTATCGGTGAAAGGTTAATTAGTTATTATTTAGGAACTACGACTTCAAAGATGACTGCAACTCAACATCTATTAAACATTTTAGTTTCATTATTCAGTTTGAAAGTTTTATTGTTGGCGTGAAAATATATTTCTTTTCATGTTGAAAACAATAAACTTGAAAAATTTTGGCAAAAATTAAATTTAAAACTAATATTTAAATGGCTAATTTTCAGGAAATTATTTTTATATTTTCATTAATTAAAAAATAAAAATAAAAAATATAACAAATATAAAAGGAATCTTGAATGTTGTTCTCGAATGATTATTAAAATATTTTGCTTAGTTAAAATATTTCATTTCTTGTAGAAGGGAAATATCTACATTTTTCCTTAAAATTTACTTATTGGTGGCACGCTGATTTTTTTATAACCATATCTCTTCAAGAATAATTATTTATTTTATGATTTTTAGGGTTCCAGTGTTTTTTTTATTTATTTATTTTTTTTTCACTTACATTTTTATTTTGTGCGTTTTAGAAACTAAAAGAAGGCTTTTTAAAATCTAATCAGTATTTCATGGGATACTGTGTAGACAATGAAATGCTTTCTTTTACAATTGACATTTTAACTATTAATTATCTGCAAAAAAAGCAACACACCCGCCCTCGAGTATCGAACCCACGGCCATCGCATTAACAACTTGACGCTTTAACCGACTGAGCCATTGACCAACAAAAGCAATCCCTCACATTTACTTTCAAATGGAAATGCCTTGTTTTTTAGTGGGACACGGAAAATCTATAACAAAATCCAATATGAACAATAAAAAAAATTTCTAATTAAAAGAAATCTAAAGAAAAAATCGAAAATCGGGCTTCGAGGTGCATCAGGAGAGGTCATTACGAACCTATATGCAAATTTATGTAGCAATGCTCCGGACATACACACACACACAAATATAATATTTCATTATATGTATAGATCAGCTCATGTTTTGTTAATCTTCTATAAGTTTTTATGTATATATATATGTGTATATGTATATATAAATATATATATACACACATTACCATGCCATTTGCATATTGTTAAACGAATTTATCTTTATTTTCCAGCAAATACAAATTGATCCCAAGTATCGAGCTCGTTATACATCAGCTTATTCATACGAATATAGCAAAGAATGTAAGTTAAATTAACACATGTCTAACATAGTGTACATCTTGCATAATTTTGTCTTAAGTAAAATGGATAATCATCGATGCTTAAACAAAGAAACTATATTATCTGGAACAGTCCAATTTCAATTCGTATTGTTTGAATTCATATAGATGGAATAAAGATATCTTTATGAAGTATATGGCAAATGTGTCTTTATTATTTTAACTTCACTGATTTTTATTGATGAACTACTTGGAACACCTGACTATATCCTTACTCATCTGAAAAATAAATAAAATAAATAAAATAAAATAAAATAAATAAATAAGTATGTTGTGGCCACCACAAGACTTTCTTATATTCCAACACAAATTCACGCATTACATATTATTCATCAAAGTTATCTCTCATCATAATTGCAGACGAATTTTATCAGAGAAAAGTAAACATTAAATGTTCATAGAAAATCAGTTTTATCCTCTATATAACGGGTAGCCAATCCGCGGCCCACCGCGTAGTTTCTTGCGGCCCTCGAGAAGACTAACGATCATAGCCTCCTTAACTAGATGCCTGTCGCGTTGCTCTTAAACTTGGCAACAGGTCGAACGGTATGCAGCGCCACCTGGTACAAATTAGGCGACTTTTTTATGCAACTGTCTCCAATAATTTTAAGAAGTGATATGGGATACATTTAGTCGACGTTTCTTTTATTCGCTTTTTCTATATTTCAAATCCCACTTTAAAAAATTTTTGGTGACAGTTGAATAAAAAGTTCCCGTAATCTGTCCCAGGTGGCGCTTTCTACCGCTTGAACTGTTACCAAGCTTAAGAGCCACGCGATAGGCATCTATTTAAGGAGGCTATGCTAACGATATTTAATGTTTGACAACTTTGGTTAACGGATCAAAAATTAATAAATACGTTCTGACTTTTCGAAGTGAAAATACCTTTCAACGATTATGGTAGCTAAAGAACTGTTGTAATGAAATATTATTAGATCCATCATTTTTTTTTTTTTAATCGTAGTTTTAATATATAGTCAAACTTTTCACGATTCTATTGTTGGTTAATAAATGAAAATATTTTAAATTCTGCTCCGAATTTTCATCCTGACCTTCCCCGAAAAAAGTATATACATACATGAATCAGATACTCACAAACATATATGCACATATGTATACGTACAGTCATAAAATAATAATAATAACAATTTCCTCCCCCGACTAATTTCCTCGCAAATTATCGTAGAAACTAGCAGCTGATGCCAAACGATTGGTAATAACATCTAGTTTTAAAATACAATTGCTATATTTTATTCAGGGTGTCATCTACATATTAAAATTTGCACAAACTTCTTCTACTTCTTTTTTTTTTCGGAATAGTAACGTCTATTCCGAATAGTAACGTCAAAAAAAAGAAAGAAAAGAAACTCTTGTTAACTATTACTGTTTTATAGATATGTATGTATGCCTCTCTCCAAACAGCCTTGATATCAAAAATTCGAACATGGAGTCACAAATGGGTATTCCTATTCGAAAAATGAAGTTCTATGCAAATTTTAATATGTAGACGACCCACTAAGCAAAATTTAACTATTGAATTAATAACTAGACGTCATTCACAATCGATCGGCACTAGCTGCAAGTCTGTACACCAATTTACGGCGAAATAATTCGGGAATGGCATTTTTAATTTATGACTACACATTTGTGTGAGATGTTATCCTATACTGCCATATTAAAAATTATGAAGAAATGTAATGTCAGCGTTGCCTATTGAGCGATTGTTCCCAAAATGTATATATATAGAAGAACAAAAAAAAAAGTGACATAATGGGATTAAAAAGACAGCAAAATTTAATAATTAAATGGATCATGCGCTTTCCAAATTGTACGAATGTCTCCCCATTTATGTTTCTAGCTCAAGCGAAAGAGCTTTCAAAAATTGCGCTCTCGTGCCCCAATTTTTACTTTCTTCTATATGCACAAAAAGAAAGTATTTGATTCCTGAAATTTTTCAGCCTCTGGTTTTTGATGGATTTTCACGTTTTGAGATGTCCTTAACATGATGAACTCTTTTAAGAAAATGTCTTTTAGTCTGAGTGTTTATGCGTCTCATAAATCTTGTGGACGCTGTATCAGAGCGAAATTTACCAAACTTGGTATTTAGTTGAACCTTGACTAAATTGGTGCTGATTACTTTTGCAGATCAATCGCTCAACAGGTGCCGCTCTATTTCATTTTCTCATAACTCTTAACATGTCAGTATAAGACAAAATTTTGTATATATCTGCGTAATGAGAATTATTTTTAACGAATGATTGTAAAATTAATTTCAATTATTGATGATAGTGGTATTAGAATATTGGGAAAAATGCGTGCATGTAAAAATGCATTGTTATCATCTACTGGTGGGGTAGCGGAGTACTCCTAAAGGGGGATCAAAATTTTCAATATAAGTATTTGTAATAATTTAAAACAAAGTTAATAATAACTTAAAACATTTTATTTTCAACTGTAAAGGAAAAAAAAAAAAAAAAAGTATTTCCTCAGACAAAATTGAAAGTCATTCGGCATTAAGTGTTATACATTTTTTAAATGAAAATTGTCTGCATTAATCATTATAAAATAACTTTAATTAAAATAATTAAATAAATAATTTGTACTACAGGAAAATATATAAGAAAATCTTGTAGTGGCCGCAGCATACTAGTTATATCTCCATTTCAATTCCGTTCAGGGAGGGTTCAACAATTTTTTAATAGTATTTGAATATGAAATTAAATGAAAAATTTTCATGTGAAATATTAAGTTTCTAGTTCAAGATTTTCTTAAATTGTGCAGCATATAATCTTTACTTTTGAAATTTTGAATAGCGCTGAGTACATTCCATTTTTTAAGGAACATGTATGCCAATCTTATTTGGAATCGTCAATATATATGAATTTAGATAGCAAACAAAACTTTGGTATTTCAAACTTTGAAATGAGAAAATAAATCCGTGTTTGATATTTACTGGTTAGTTAAAATGGTAGGAGATTTCGCGCTCTATATCATTGACCCATGTTTGAGTAACAACGTGATCATTGTTGTTATTCAAACATGGGTAAAAAAAAAAAAGCGATATTATAAAGATAATAATATCACTCTTGCTGAAATTAATTCGACCATTTCGCCTAAATATGTATGTCACATCATATGTACTTTGTGTACATTTACGTACAAAAACTTTTAATACAAACTAGTAATTTGTGGTCACCCTATAACTTTCTTGTACATATTCGCATACAAATTCATGCAGTATATGTTATTTAGTAAAATTATCATTTATAGAAAGTATTTTTACCGATGAATGCAGATAATTTTTATATCAAAGAAGTATAACACTAAATATCCAGATAAAATCAGTTTTGCTACACAGAATATATATATATAAAATAGCGTTACTGTTTCTCTATTCCCACGCAGCACAGTCACTTGAAACAAGCTTGGCTTTCAAGTGGATTTACAATGACAAGGCAAAGCTGACAATTCAAGGATATTTCAAACCAACTTCAAGTTTGTAAAAATCCTACATGAAAAATCGAAAAAAATCACATCCTTTAAAGCTCCTTCACATCAAAATCAAAAGAATGCTGCGCGCACATTTTATTCCCTTTCACTTAGGGCTAATAGAGGATATGTAGTGGCCCTACTTTCACTTCATAGGCAATGCCTGTTTCTGTTACCAGTTTCCTTGATTAGTATAAGTACGATGCGTAGGTTCATTTCATTTTTAACTGTCTGTTTATTAAGTTGTTAGATCTCTGTATAAAGTATTAAATTATGTTTAATATTGAATGAATTTTCTTTTAAGTTATTATTAAAACCGGATCCAGCACAGTGTGGGGGAGAGAAGAGGTTAGCTGGTTAATAACATTAACACTTTGTGGCACACTGTAATCACTGCGAGGACGCTATTATTAAGTTCCAACTGCAAAAACTCGTCCTGGAATGTTTTTAGGAAAGTTTTACTTTTATGACATAGAAGAAAAGATAGTAAATTTCTTTGAATTCCGGTGGCATGTAATTTACGTGAACCCAATTATTATTCGCCGCAAAGGGTTAAGAACAGAATTGCCTTATTTTTATGTTTCTAAATGATGTATAAGGTTGTCGTCAAAATAGACAAAAATCTTAAGGTCTATTTCAGTCACTTGAACTCTGTATCACATTCATCTGTCCACAGGAACTTCTGTTTGGCCTCCGTCAGCTTGTGGAGTGGTCTGGCAATGTTTGAGAAATATGATTGATTATATCATCCAAATACACCAGACAGGATTTATAGGAAAGTCATTTCAACACTGTCTCCATCAGGCGCTCGACGGTTGCAGAGACATTGCGAAATCCAAATGCCATAACTTTAAACTGCCACAGTTCTTATACCGTGGTGAATGCGGTCTTCACACGACAGTCAGGATGTAACTCTTCTTGCCAATAACCACTCTTCAGATCCAAAGTTTATTATTACTGGTTGCCAGCACGTGTATCAAATGTGTCATCAATTCTAGGATGAAGGTAACTTTCTTTCTTCGTTATGTCATTCAAACGACAATAATCCACGCAAAATCTCATTTAGCCGTTCTTCTTACGTACAAGAACTATAGGAGAGTCCCAAGGATTAGTTGATGGTTCGATGATGTCATTCCGTTGCATTTCATTTAGAAGCTCAACTACCTCTTCCTGCTTAGCAAATGGAAGACGTCTTGGGTGTTGTTTGATTGGAGGATGATTTCTTTTATCAAATCTGTGCTCGGTGATGTTCGTTCTCCCGATGTCTTTAGGTGTTGGAAAAAAAAGATCTTTAAATTCATGCAGTAGCTCCTCCGCAGCACGTCTCTGTTCATTTCCTAATTCTGCATTCTTGAGTAATTCCGTTGTTAATAACTCAGAAGACTTGGGCTCGGTTGATTGCGTGGGCCGGTTGATGCATGTAACAGACGTACAGATTGCTAATGCCTCATCCTTCATCACTGTCCTTACTTTGTCGTTTTGCGACTGTCCCAGGAATAGAAATATCTCTTTGAAATATCAACCACAGATAAAGCCACCAGAACTTCTCTCGGGCTATTGTCTGTATTCGGTTATTCAATCAGCCCATAGCGGAAGTGTTGCTGATTGGGAGGTGTCCCGTAAAGCCGTAAACTATTGTCTCTGTGTGTGGAAGGATGGAAATTTCAGACTTGTCTATTATCTGACAAATTGGCTGAATATCTCGATTTTCAGTGCTGAACACAGCTATGTCTTCCGAACTTGAATGCATTTCTATATTCTTGAAGTCCAGTTTACAATTAAACTTTCTCAGGAAATCAATTTCAAGGATTAGAGGATCTCTTATATCAGCCACATGTGCCATATGATGGTAACTGGCATTTCCAAAAGGGATGATCAAGTTCGTTTTCCCATATATTTTGATTTAGTCACCTGTCACAATCTGTAGTTTAACGCTGGGCGGTGTCAGGATGATTTTCCCTTTAAGATCTTGAGCTACATCCATTCTAATGATGGTTACTTTGGCTGCAATATCCAGAATCATACGGCAGGTGGTGGTGTTAACCTGACCATAAACATAAATTCAATTTTCGCCATCACCCATCGAAGAAACATAAAATACTGTAAAGTGGGGCTCTTTAATTTCCGGAAACCTCCGCACCGCAAGGTGGCCTTCTCTTAGTTTCTCTGTAGTGATCGTAAAGCCGGGTTATTTTCATTAGTTAGTCGTATGGGGCAGTTTTTCTTCACATGTCCATCTCTTCCACAGCTCCAGCACTTTATTTTCGGACCCTTTACTTCTTTATTATTTTTAAGGCTGCGCAATCTCCTCGTGATGTCTGCGAGATCTCTCTTCATTTCCTTTAGATCAGCTGCTATATATCATCCAGTGAGACTGTTCGGATGGCATGACGGTCTTTACGGGAGGCTTGTTGGGCTGCCTCTATCTACAGTGCGTAGCCTAAAGCTGATTCAACATCCTTGATATTGGAGAGTCTAAGTGCTTTTTGAATTTCTGATTCTCAAACAGCATTGATAAAGTACTGAAGGGATAAATCATTTCGAGTGTCAGCGTGGTTGCCGGAGAGTGCTAGATGTGACAATCTCTGAATATGCGCTACCAGCTCTTGCAAACTTTCACCCGCTTTCTTGTAATGTGATTTTAGCTGGAGGCGCCTATAGTCCTTAGAACACTTTTCTCCGAAACATAGCTCCAGTGCTCTAGGCAGGGCCTCAAGTTCGGGCCATTCTTCCTTCGAAATAGTTCTATGTATATCGGCTGCATCGCCCTGTAGCGCTGCTGCTAAGTGGACTTTCTTGGCAGTAAAGTCCCATCCGTTAGCTTCAGCCACGATGGAAAATTGTGTCTTATACACCTGCTGGGTGGAACTGCTGTCGTAGGTGGATAGCTTAGTTGATTTTGGATTTTGGATTCTTCTAGTTCTTTTTTCATCACCCTCGGGCATGGATGTTAACTTTTCTTCCATTTTTCTCTCTAGATCTTCTTCTATTCTCTTCTATTTACTTTCTATCTGTGTAAATCTTTCTTTCAACTCATGAACGACATTTTTTTTTTTTCTCTTCAAAACTCTGTTGTATCCTCGTAACACTCTCTTCTGACCTCTTAACTTTCTCTTCAAAATTCTCTTCTATCTTTATAACTTTCTCTTTTTTTCCATCGACTCTGTTTTCCATATCTGATAACTTACTCTCTATCACTTATTTCACTGTCAAAAGCTCTCTCTTCATGTCGTCTTGATTAGATTAAATTTCTTCACCTAAACTGTCCTTCATTTCTTCAATTTCTTCACCCAAACTGTCTTTCATTTGTTTCATTTCTTCGTTCAGTCTCTCTCTGATCTCCTTTTGTCCCGTTTCCATACTTTCTTTCATGTCTCTTTCTCTTTCTTTCATTTTTTCTATGAAACCAGTTTCCATATTTTCCTGTCCTGCTTTCATTTCTTTTATTTCTTCACTCAATCCAGTTTCCAACTTTTCCTGTACTGCTTTCAGTTCTTTCTGTAAAGTTGTCAATTTTTCAATCCAGATATTAAATCTTTCACCTGGGAAGTTCAACCTGCTAGAAGTTTCTTTATTTCTTGCTCCATACCTCTAGTTATCACCATTCACCGACAATCCCACTTCTGAAACAAGAAATGTTGCGTACTTGGGGTTCGAAAGTTGTCCGAATGTCCTTCTTATATACCTCTTTATCGAGCCCAGAAAAATCTGGAAATTTCACGTAATTTGTTATCCAATCACTTCAGAGCGTCCATCTTTGGTATATCGATAATAAGGATTTTCTCGCCAAATGTCGCCAAGAGAGAAAATACAGCAAATTTGGCACCAAATCCATTACCTGCCTTATTGGAGCATTTTAATGCGTTTCTAAGAAAAAATTTGGCTATTTTAAAGCTAAAACAAACTGGGAATGCAGAAAGTTATTATTTTATCAACTTACTAAGCCTTTTCGAAAGAATGTCTTTAAAAATAAACAGAAATATTTGCAAACTTGCAAATATATATATATATATATATATATATATGCATTAGGTAATGAATCATTGTGGGAACAAACTTTCCCATCGAATAACAATAGCAACAGCTGTCCGCGGAATTAGGTATTGTCCACTCTTAAGCTCCTTCAGTATAGAGTGGGGGTGGGGAAATTGGGCATGTGCCACTTTTGAAACTTTTCTAGACGTGGGTGTCATTATTCCCTTTAAAATTCCCTCTCTTTTTATTTAATATAGACAAAACTTTAGAGAGAGAATATTTTCTTTCTATATATAGTTTTATACTTATTGAATAAAAGTTTATTTCTAAATCTTTCAACACAGCTAAAACATCTTTACCAGTTCAGTTTATATGTCTGTCTTCGAACCTGCTTTCGCTATTAAATATACAGGTTTGTCATCGCGTGCATTATTCCACTACAATTTTTGTATAGAAAACTTATTTTTTTTTTTTTTTTAGCAGCAGAAAAATGTTATAAAAATTGTTATTTATAAACAGTGGTGGAAAAAAAGTGCAGTTAACACAACATTTGACTATGCTTGAATTGTCATGAAATCGAAATATACATTGAAAATTCACTTTAGTGTCCTCATAATGAACAGTGTATATATCATTTACAGTTCTTTTGTACTGCAATTAAGATAATCTGATTTACATAATGGTCAATATTTAGTACGTCTGTCTACTGTATTTTAATAAACTGAAATCGTTACAAACAAAAAAGAAATGCATATATGTTTTTGAAACTTACTGCAGTAGAAAAGTGTACGCAACCAGTCTATATTATATGTACAGGGTGGCCCAAATTAAACTGACAGTGCTCACAGTGTTCTGTAGTGCAAATTTAATGGCAAGAAAAACACCAAAGTTTATATTAAGATTAAACAAGACAGAGGACGAAGGATTCCAAAAAACAAAAATTCAAATTTTTACCGCAAGTTGAATATATAGCGCTGTTTTACTAAGTAAAGCGTTTTTTTCTTTTTTTTTTTTTTTTTTTTTTTCAATACATAATTTAAAATTGATTGCGTACTTTTTTTAAGCACTGCTTTCGTCCCATTTATTATTTTGAAAGTAGAGATACCCCGCTAATTTGTCCGCGAAAAAAGCTTTACTCAGAAAAACAGCGCCATATTTTCCTCTAGAGTGAAATTTTGGAATTTATTCATTTTATTTTATTTTTTCATGAATCCTTCGTCCTTTGACTTTTTTAATTTTCCTAAATTGTTTAGAACTATTCTTGCGAGTAAATCGCGCTACAGAACACTGTGACTATAGACACTGTCAGATTAATTATGGTCACCCTGTATTTAACAGAATAATAAAAGATTATTCCAGCACAATATGGACTACGAACTTTAAGTGTTTTTTGATTTTTGTAAATGTATTTTCTTTAACATTATTTACAAAAAGGAAAAACACTTAAAATTCTTCAAATAACCCTAATCTCTCTTTTGATCTAGAAGGTTAATTAATTAATATCTGATGCTTTGTATCTAGATTCACCACAAGACATGGGCGTCGACATGTCAAAATTTCATGAGTAGGAGTTGTTAAAAAAGAAAAAGTGTGTGTGGGGGGGGGGAGAGGGGGGGGGGGACGGAGCGATTTACTTAATCACTTTCTACTAGTTATATATATATATATATATATATATAATCTTGGAAAAAGAGTGAGAGACAGAAATAGTGTATACTAGAATTTTTTTTTAAATATTTAGTTTAAAAAGCATTTAAATGTGACAACCTACATTTTTCCCGAAATTTTGAGAATTTCTTGCCTAAGCCTTTGAGGTTTCGAAACGTCACAAATCTAGATATTAAGCATCATATACATATATATTTTATTTACACTCTTATATATATACGAGGGAAGAGGGTATTTGTCCGAATTTGTCACAAAAGCATACAAAAGATTTTTTTTTTTAATTATCTGTTTTACATAATAGTTAGTACGTCTTTGAATTGTACTTTATAAACTAAAACTGATGCAAACAGAAATAAATTGATTTTGAAACTCACTACAGTGTAAAAAATATGAAAAAGTGTATACACCATTATATATTACATATATTTATAAAAAAAATAAATAAAATGTCCATCTGAAACTGTTATATAATCTACGAACCTTAAGTGTTTGTTTTAGTAAATGGTGTTTTCTTTCTTTCTTTCTTTTTTTTTATTTTTAAGACACCATTTACAAAAATAAAAAACATTTAAAGTTTCTAACACTTAGTTCTTTTTAATTAATCTATATTTCTTTTTAACTAATCTTATTTCTTTTTAATTAATCCCTCTTTCTTTCGAGAGGATAAATAAATAAAAATAAATAACATTTGATACTTAGTATGTATATATTCACCACATATATTCCAGTCTGTGCGTCAGAGTGCAGGGTGCTTTTTCAGACTAATTTCTATCAGAAAGTAGTTCGTTTATACACACAGACAGAGTCTGCATATCCAACTTAAGTTTATGTTGACGCTCCAAGTATTATAATAACTTCGACAATTCATGCAGTAGATTTTTAATGGATTGACTTAATTAAATTTTACAAGAGCGAAAAGTGTTGAGGCCATTTGAACCTTGAACAGTTGTGGGCGAGAACGGATTTGTATAATTTGCCCACTTGTCAAATGAAAATTTTCTTTTTTTATAATTTATCTATTATGCTAATGCAAACGCAATACTATAGAAGAAAATTTTTTAATTTTAACACTATAATTAATGTTTGGTAATAAATAATTAGGATAGTAGCTTTGATCATTTATACATCAAATTTTTGATGGAATGATTGAATTTTTACAAGAGCGAAAAGTAACAAGTCTGGATTCAAACTGAAAAGCTTTGATTTAACGTCCCAACGCAATGCTGTTTCACTTTTAGTTGTCGTAAAAATTAATTTTGTCAGTCCATCAAAAACGTTTTGTATAAATGATCGAAGTTGTTATCCAAATTATTCATGCATACCAAGCAGCTATAAAAAATAAACTAAATTATTTCATCTATAATATTAGGTTTGTTTTTCCACATTCTCAGTATATATAAATTAATTTTTTTTTAATTTCATATGAGCGAATAGTGTGGGTGAACTGTCAACCGAGAACTGAAACACAGATTTCTGATGTTAACACAATGTGCCCATGTTCGAATCCTGGAAAACGTAACTTTCCCCTTTAGTAAAAATTTATTCAGATAATCTACCAAAAATCTATTAAAAATATGATTGATCTTCGCTGAAATAAGAATTAATTTGCTGCATTAAATTAAGAGCATATGGCATCTGTCCCTGACGACAACCATAATCCATGTTATTCTATGGAGAAATTTGTTTACAGAATTATTCATTACTCAATGCATTTTTTTATTATTTTATTTTCGCATTCGGAAAATTCCTTATAGTTGAACTTGTATATGTTTTTATTGGTTTATTTATTTTTATTTATATATATATTTTTTTTTATATATATATTTCATTTTTGAGTTTAAAAATGTAAAAAACTTATTAAAAAAATTAAGTTTTTTTTTTCTTTTAGGTGTAAAATGAAGGATCAAAAATTAAAAATATAAATAAATTTTTAGAAAATTTGAAAAAATGTAACAGTTGTGAGTTTTCCGAATGCGAAAAAGGAATTTAAAAATATACATTGTGTAATAGATAATTCTGTATGGAAATTTCTCTATGGAATAACATGAGCTTTAAATGTTGGCGAAAACAGTTATTGTACGCTCTGAAAAGCTTACTTGATGAGTAATATTTTATTCATGGTTTCTGCATCGAGCGTAAATCACACTTGATGCGTACTACTAGCTTCATGTTGAATAGTCAAGCATAATTCATACTTAATGTGTATTACTTGATTCATATTTGAATTATCAAGTCTAAAACAAGTAGGACAAGTGTAAACTAGAATTCTTGATCTTGGCTTGCATTTGAAATAGTATCAACCTCAATGTAAGTTTCTTGACTTGATTAACCCTTATACCGGAACATCGGTCTCTGAGACCGCTAAAGGTTAGGCTTAGTGCAGGGAATTGCGGATGCAGATTCCTAGAATACGGTACCGGCACGTTTGGCGATAAACGTCGAAGACGCCAAGTCTATTTAACTGCAGCACTAGTGCGACGTAAAATACACTCAACCTGTAGAGGATGGCATATCTCAGAACAACCCTATAATGAGTCCCGAACCGTTGCCAATTGTCCACAGCGTGGCACTAGTACAACGTAAAATCTGTTCAAACAAGGAAACTACCCTTTGGGATTGGAAGAGTGAGCAGGGCCCGGAGCCGCTTACTGTTGACGGTTGGTTGGTTGGATAAGTTTTACGTCGCACTAGTGTTGCGCAATGGGCAATCCCCTTAATGTTGAAAAAAAAAATAAACATGTAAAATGTCATGAGGATATTAGGAATCTCAATTTTTGAGCGCTAACAGCACATTGCCAATAATTGTAACTTCTTTCTAAAAGTTTTGTTTTTTAAGTTTGCTTTTCTTTGTACAGTCGGTAACAAAAGTCTCCGAACACTAGCAAAAATTCCTATGAAAAAAATGTACACTTAATACAGTTTTGTTAAATAAATCGTTGTCGAATCCTGTTCTTAGTCAGTCTAAAAACAGGATTCATTTAACAAAACTGTTTTAAGTGTACTTTTTTTTTATATAGGAATTTTTGCTAGTGTTCGGAGACTTTTGTTGCCGACTGTATAATACCAAACTTCACCGACAGGTGATGTTATTCAGTGGGGAAATATGCTTCCACAATTGATGATTATTTAAATTCCATTTTCACATTTAGAAAATTTCACAACAGTTAAATTTGCACTCATTTTCTAAAATAGTTTAATATTTTTTATTTTTTACATTTTATTTTTGAATAAAAAATAATAATACAAATAAAAAATAAAAAAATAAACTGCATTTTTTTTTTTTTTTGGGGGGGAGGAAGGGGCTAGAAAATAAAATGCAAAAAACCAATTTTCGGAAAAAGAATATTAGGTAATGGTGTGGAAACAGATATCCTCACAGAATAACATTGCTTTTGACTACTGGCAAGAGTACAGTCGGTAACAAAAGTGTCCGAACACTAGCAAAAATTCCTATATAAAAAAGTGCACTTAATACAGTTTTGCTAAATATAGCCTTGTCGAATCGTGTTCTCAGCCAGTCTAAGAACAGGGTTCGACAAGGATTTATTTAACAAAACTGTATTAAGCGTACTTTTTTTACATAGGAAATTTTGCTAGTCTTCGGATACTTTTCTTACCGACTGTACATTCGGCAGCAAAAGTATTCGAGCAGTAGCAAAAATTCCTATGTAAATAAAAAGTACGCTTAATACAGTTTTGTTAAATACAGTCGCCGGTAAAAAGAATTTAGCGCCGGGACTCTCGTAGAATTTTTTAAAGTTTATAAATAATCGATATTATTGCATCACCCCCATGATTCATCCAACAGCTGCTTCATGGTTGAATGAGATTGGACTGGAAAGCGACAGCTGCGTGACCCCAATGAGTCATACTATTGTTCTCCCCTTTTTGAAAGGGGTTGAACAATGCTTCATTGTCTGGCTTGCCCATGAGTCATCACGGGGATGGTCCCTTTTGAAAGGCCCCATTCATCCAAACCATCTGCTTCAGGGTTGAATGAAAGCGACAGCTGTTGCTTGCGTGACCCCAATGCTGCTTCATTGTTAAAACTCAAACTATTGAAACCAACCGAAGCTGATCAAAAAATTTTTATTTTCCAATTTCAAAAAACTTTATTCGGAGACTCGCCGAAGCTGATCAAAAAATTTTTATTTTCCAATTTCAAAAAACTTTATTCGGAGTGGGGCGACTCGAGATCTCTCCAACGGTATCAAGATTATGAAGATCGGCCCATTAGGTTCCGAGATATAAGCGAAAAACCATAAAAACTCGAAATTGTCAATAAAACGGCGCCAAATTTTGGTACCAATAAAATTCTGAATAGAACTTGAAGAATGCGTGAAAAAGAAGTCCTAGACGTACAAAGCAAGTAAAAATTTGGATTAGACCCACCAGTAAGTTAAAATGTCACTATTAAAATTGGTTCCAGTGGGCGCCAAAACTGCCAAAAATGAAAAAATGCTATGGCGTTACTCTAGTTAAGTGAAAATACAGAAAAAGTAACAACCAACGCGAAATTCCTAGGGTCATTTTGAAAGATAGGGAAAAATTGGAATAGGAAAGGCGCCCTCTGTCGGTGAAAAAAGTGAGGGAGCCTACAGGGTGGGGCGACTCGAGATCTCTCCAACGGTATCCAGATTATGAAGATCGGCCCATTAGGGCCCGAGATATAAGCGAAAAACCATAAAAACTGGAAGTTGTCAATAAAACGGCGCCAAATTTTGGTACCAATAAAATTCTGAATAGAATTTGAAGAATGCGTGAAAAAGAAGTCCTAGACGTAAAAAGCAAGTAAAAATTGGGATTAGACCCACCAATAAGTTAAAATGTCACTATTAAAATTGGCTCCAGTGGGCGCCAAAACTGCCAAAATGAAAAAATGCTATGGCGTTACTCTAGATGAGTGAAAATACAGAAAAGGTAAGAACAAACGCGAAAATCCTAGGGTCATTTTGAAAGATAGGGAAAAATTGGAATAGGAAAAGCGCCCTCTGGCGGTGAAAAAAGTGAGGGAGCCTACAGGGTGGGGCGACTCGAGATCTCTCCAACGGTATCCAGATTATGAAGATCGGCCCATTAGGGCCCGAGATATAAGCGAAAAACCATAAAAACTCAAAGTTGTCAATAAAACGGCGCCAAATTTTGGTACCAATAAAATTCTGAATAGAACTTGAAGAATGCGTGAAAAAGAAGTCCTAGACGTAAAAAGCAAGTAAAAATTGGGATTAGACCCACCAATAAGTTAAAATGGGTCATGTTCACTATTAAAATTGGCTCCAGTGGGCGCCAAAACTGCCAAAAATGAAAAAATGCTATGGCATTACTCTAGTTGAGTGAAAATACAGAAAAGGTAAGAACCAACGCGAAAATCCTAGGGTCATTTAGAAAGATAGGGATAAATTGGAATAGGAAAGGCGCCCTCTGGCGGTCAAAAAAGTGAGGGAGCCTACAGGGTGGGGCGACTCGAGATCTCTCCAACGGTATCCAGATTATGAAGATCGACCCATTAGGGCCCGAGATATAAGCGAAAAACCATAAAAACTCAAAGTTGTCAATAAAACGGCGCCAAATTTTGGTACCAATAAAATTCTGAATAGAACTTGAAGAATGCGTGAAAAAGAAGTCCTAGGCGTAAAAAGCAAGTAAAAATTGGGATTAGACCCACCAGTAAGTTAAAATGGGTCATGTTCACTATTAAAATTGGCTCCAGTGGGCGCCAAAAGAGCCAAAAATGAAAAAATGCTATGGCGTTACTCTAGTTGAGTGAAAATACAGAAAAGGTAAGAACCAACGCGAAAATCCTAGGGTCATTTTGAAAGATAGGGAAAAATTGGAATAGGAAAGGCGCCCTCTGGCGGTGAACAAAGTGAGGGAGCCTACAGGGTGGGCAGACTCGAGATCTTTCCAACGGTATCCAGATTATGAAGATCGACCCATTACGGCCCGAGATATAAGCGAAAAACCATAAAAACTGGAAGTTGTGGCGCCAAATTTTGGTACCAATAAAATTCTGAATAGAACTTGAAGAATGAAAAAATGTGTAACACCAGTCTTTTCTAAGATCTGTTTTTAAATACCAGTAACATTTATATAGTAGTTGTTTTATTGTCTTAATTTAAATGGATGGACATTTGGAATCCACTCTTGATAAAGTTTATTAATAATCAATATGCCTTGGAAATGTTACATCATTGCTAAAGAGAGGTTGGGACTTGAAAGCGGGCAGCTGCCGCTTGCGTGAGTCATCAACGATCCCCCCCCCTGAGATAGGCTGACGCCGCCATTGTTAAACATGCACCTGGTTCCCTTTTTGAAAGGGATTGAACAATGCTTCATTGTTGTTGCCTGGAAGGAAGAGAGCAGTTGCTTGCCAATGAGTCATACATCTCCCCCATCACGGGGTGATTAGGATCTGGTGGGAAAGAACCGTTATACTGGTTCCCATCCAAACCAAAGACCCCCATCCTCCCTTTTGAACAATGCTTCATTGTCAGGCGATTGGGAAGGCAGCTGCTTACCCATGAGTCATCCCTCACGGGATTCCATCCACCTGGTCCCTTTTGACCCATTTATCAGGGTTGAATGCACACACTCCATGAGAGCGGGCTGCTGTCTCATCGCCCCCTGAGACAGGCCTCCCTTTTTGAAAGGACAATGCTTCATTGTGTTGAATGCCGTTCTATTCTACTTGACAGCTGCTGCACCGCCATTGTGTTAAAACCCTTTTTGAAAGCACAATGCTTCATCCATTATACTTGAAAGCCCCCATCGTGCACCTGGTCCCTTTTTGAAAGGCACAATGAGATTGGGAATCAATATTGCCTCGGAAATATTGCATCATTGCTCCCCAATGATTCATCCAACAGCTACTTCATGGTTGAATGAAAGTTGATCTCAAATAAAATCCCCAGTGAAGATATAATAATAATAATAATAATGATAAATATATAATTTTTATTAATAACTGAATAAAAAGTTGATCTCAAATAAAATCCCCAGTGAAGATATCATAATTCAATCATTTTTTATTAATATCTGAATTGTCCCATCCACTCGCTCCCATTGGTTCCTCCCGACACGCGGAGGCGGGGCCTCGCGAACGTCTAGAGCGGCTTTCCGTTTACCGAGTCAGTCGAGATGGAGTGCCCCATTTGTTACGAGTCTCTCTCTTCTTGGAATGGGTTTACCCTTCGCTGCGGACACATGTTCGACACGACGTGTGTCCGGCGCCTGTTACATCATGCGCGGAGCTATTCGGAAGCCCAATGCCCCCTCTGCCGGTTCGAATTCTACTACGCAGGACTGGAGGGGCAGCTGGACATCCCAGAGCAGATACAGTTGTTGTCGGACACCTCCCGCTCCAGCAGTCCGGATTTGCCGAGCGTGGAGGAACTGCTGCGCTCCAGCGAAGGGTCCTCTGCCGCTCCCTCTGCCGCTTCCTCTGCTGTTTCCACCGCCTCTTCCTCTGCTGTTTCCTCTGCTGTTTCCACCGCCTCTTCCTCTGCCGGCCCTCAGTTTATTTCTCTACGGGAACTTCGGGCTACGCGCTTTGAGCCCGAATTTTGGAACTGTTTACGAGCCGCGGCCGCCCTCTCATCCACCGCCTCTGCCACCGCCTCATCAGTCTCTGCAACCGCCACCCTCTCATCTGGTCCCTCATCAGACTCTGCAACCGCCACCTCCTCATCAGTCTCTGCAACCGCCACATCCTCATCAGCCACCGCCTCTGCAACCGCCTCCTCATCAGCCGCTACCGTCACCAGCTCCTCGGTTCCCGCAGCCATTTCCCCTAGTCCTTCCTCTGCGGCCGCCTCACCAGTCCCCGGACCCTCCAGGAGAAGAAGAGGAAGAAAATCCGTAAGTTCCCTGAAATTTCCATTAGTTAAAAAATTATCTTTAAAACTTAAAAAAAAATTACGAAAATCATTTAAAAAATTCAACCAATCAGCTAAACATATCAAAGACTTAAAAAATTTAAATTACTCCATAGATTTTAATTTTAAATTAAATAGATTGCATACACAATATTTACAATAGAAACAAGAACACACACTCTTTATGAGAGAAGTAATGAAAGCCCTCCCCTCTTCTTCTTCTCCTGTTGTATAAAAAATGTTGTATATAAAAAATGTTGTATATAAAAAAATGTAAATAATTGTATATAAATAAAAATATTTTATTGTTATTACAGTTTGTTTGTTTTTTTTTAAAGTTGTTTGTTTTTTTAAAGTAAAAAAATGGGACTGGACAAGGTATTGTGGGGGTTAACCCCCACAATACCTTGTCCAGTCCCATTTTTTTACATTCAATTACTTACCAATATTGGATATTCAAAATAAAAAACATATTCCTTAAAGTTTATCGGGATCAGGATATAATCAAGAGTGAATTAAATTAAGACAACTAATATATAAATGTTACTGAATCTTAGGGTGATCTGTGTTACACTTTTATTTTATTTTATATATGTCACTTAGTATCGAATAGCTATATAATAATAATAATAATAATAATAATAATAATAATAATAATAATATATATATATATATATATATATATATATATATATATATATATATATATATAATTTATATATATATAATTTATATATAATATAAATAATTTCAAAACTTTTGTGAGCAAAATGAAATGGTAATATTTTCAATATAGTATCAGAAAATGAAAACTCCTCACAGAAATTATACTCACCTTTAATCCAACAAAATATAAATGATGTGATACCACCATTTTGGATTCTCAGTATATAATCGATAGAATTCAAATAAAATGTTAATGGTATCAGAAAATGAAAACAATTACTTCAAATCTTAAAAGGAAAGAGTCGGTGACTGAGAGAGAACAAAAAAATCTTTCACCGACTCGCCGACGCTGACAAACTATTCAACAATTTTTTTTTTCAATTTCAAATTTTTTTTGAATGTGTTGGTCAACCTTGAAAGCTTTGGTGAGTTGATAAAAGATTTTTCTTTCGCTAGGTCTCCGAATAAAATTTTTTTGAAATTGAAAAAAAAAATTTTTTTGAATACTTTGTCATAATCTTGAAAGCTTCGGCGAGTCGGTCATGACAACGCATTCAAAATTTTTTTTTCCAATTTGAAAAAATTTTTATCCGACTCACCAAAGCTTTCAAGATTGACCACAACGCATTCAAAAATTTTTTTTCAATTTCAAAAAAATTTTATCCGACTCGCCAAAGCTTTCAAGATTGACCACAACACATTCCGACTCACCAAAGCTTTTAAGATTGACCACAAGGCATTCAAAAAGTTTTTTTTTCCCAACAATTTTATTCGGAGATCTAGCAAGAGAAAAGTTTTTCACCGACTCGCCAAAGCTTTAAAAAAAAAAAAAAAAAAAAAAAAAAAAATTTTTTTTTTTTTTTTTTTTTTTTTTTTTTTTTGACCTACTTAAAAAAAAAAAAAAAAAAAAAAAATTTTTTTTTTTTTTAAGTAGGTCAAAAAAAAAAAAAAAAAAAAAAAAAAAAAAATTTTTTTTTTTTTTTTTTTTAAGCTTTGGCGAGTCGGTG
Source organism: Salticus scenicus (assembly GCA_963930645.1). Classification (NCBI taxonomy): domain Eukaryota; kingdom Metazoa; phylum Arthropoda; class Arachnida; order Araneae; family Salticidae; genus Salticus; species Salticus scenicus. The sequence goes on along the minus strand of OZ005659.1, from coordinate 227,255,642 downwards.
AAAAACTTTTCTCTTGCTAGATCTCCGGATAAAATTGTTGGGAAAAAAAACTTTTTGAATGCCTTGTGGTCAATCTTGAAAGCTCGGATAAAATTTTTTTTTGCAATTGAAAAAAAAAATTTTTGAATACGTTGTGGTCAATCTTGAAAGCTCGGATAACATTTTTTTGAAATTGAAAAAAAAAATTTTAGATTGGCATTGGTTATACCATGGAATGGATACATCCACTATACAAACACGTCAACCCACAAAAACTATTGCAGGTTCCCATGCGATGGGAAATCCAAGTCAAACATTTACCCGATATACGACTCCTCTAAAAATTTTCGACCGTCCCACGGACTTTCACCTCACTGGTGGGAAAAAAATATATTCTTATTATACTAAGACAAATTATTATCTATTTCATCCTGTCGTGCGTGTTTGAATTGTGCAAAATCACTAAAGGAAAATGAAAGTTAAAAATTTTTTTAAACACAATTGTGGTATGCGGCGCGGCCCGGGCCATCGGCCCGAGGCCTCCCTCCACCACCCGCCACATACACGTGACACCCTTCAACACTCGGCCCCGGGCCATGGGCCCAGGGCCTCCCTCCACCACCCGCCACATACACGTGACACCCTTCATTTTCAGTGGGACCCGGGGCGCCCCCACACAGGGGGGCGTCGCCTCAAACCCTTATTTGAGTGACACCATTGTTTTTTAAAACCATTTTTAAAAGACACACACCATTGTTTTTTAAAACCATTTTTAAAAGACACACACCATTGTTTTTTAAAACCATTCTCACACCATTGTTTTTAAAACCATTGTTTTTAAAACACACCATTGTTTTTTAAAACCATTGTTTTTAAACCACACATTTGTTTTTGAAAACACACTATTGTTTTTAAAACCACACATTTGTTTTTGAAAACCATTTTGAAAACCACACTTTTGTTTTTAAAACCATTTCACACCATTGTTTTTAAAACCATTTTGAAAACCGTTGTTTTTAAAACCACACATTTGTTTTTAAAAAAATTTCACACTATTGTTTTTAAAACCACACATTTGTCATTTTGAAAACCACACATTTGTTTTTTAAACCATTTCACACTATTGTTTTTTAAAACCACACATTTGTCATTTTGAAAACCACACATTTGTTTTTAACACCATTTCACACTATTGTTTTTAAAACCATTTTGAAAACCATACATTTGTTTTGAAAAGCACACAATCATTTGTTTTGAAAACCATTTGTCCATACAGTTATGCACAACAACAATGAATGGACTTACCTTTTCTCCTTCTATGATCGCTTCTTGCGCCGCGCTCTCTCTCCCCCCGGGATCAGCCTCTTAGGTACTGCACGAGACTGCCGCTTAGGTAGGAGCCAACGATGGGCTTCAGTGAAAGGGACTGCTCGCACAGAGTGAAAGGGCGTTCCCCCGGGGGGGCCTCTAAAAACTAAAACACTAAAAACTAAAACACTCGCGCTTAACTAAACACTAAAACTAATCTTACATCACTAAGAGGGTGTTTGTGTTGGTGTGAATAAATGAGACAGAGACACTTTTTCACTTTTTAATGTCCAAACAAAAAAACAAAAAAAGAGGTGTCAGATGGCAGCCTGATCCTCGGCTCCACCGCCCGATGTACTTACTCACTAGATGTACTACCACTAAACACTAAACCTAACCTAACACTGGCAGGTCGCGCTCTCTCGCACCCCGGGATCAGCCTCTTAGGTACTGCACGAGACTGCCGCTTAGGTAGGAGCCAACGATGGGCTTCAGTTAAAGGGACTGCTCGCACAGAGTGAAAGGGCGTTCCCCCGGGGCCACTAAAACACTAATACTAAAACTAATGTGGGGTGTTTGTGTTGGTGTGAATAAATGAGACAGAGACACTTTTTCAATCTTTAATGTCCAAACAAAAAAAGAAAAAAGAAGTGTTAGATGGCAGCTGCGGGTCTACGGGCATAACAACGTAGACCATCCATGTCGACAGCTCCACCGCCCGGTGTATCTTACAAACTAAAAAACTAACCTAAAGCTGGCAGAAGGGTCCGAGTGGAGTGTGTGTGAATGTGGGGAGGGGGAGGGGGACTTTCGGGAGGGGGGAGGGGGGGGAAGCAGAGTACATGTTCCCAAACGTAGCCACTAGAAATGACCACCAGGAAGCCTTCCACGACTCTGCAGTCCCCGGGGGGGCTGTGTAGGTGGATGCCTCGGGGGGCAGAGCACGTGTTCCCAGAAGTAGCCACTAGAAATGACCACCGAGAATCCTTCCTCGACTCTGCCGCCTCCGACATGCACATTGGGACCCTCTCCGCCAAGTGCTGTAGTGCGGGTCGCTGATATAGACGAAAAAAAAAAAAAAAAAAAAAAAAAAATTTCCGAAAAAAAAAAAAAAAAAAAAAAAAAAAAAAAAAATTCTGAAAAAAAAAAAAAAAAATTTTTTTTTTTTTTTTTTTTTTTTTTTTTTTTTTTTTTACACACATATATATATATATATATACGTACACACTGTATGGACGGATAGAGACAGACCGTGAGAGGATATACAAGACATTTGGAACAGGTCAAATTTATTTGAACAGTCAGTTGGGGAGCTGTGAGCATCGGAGGTATGAGAAAAAATTTTAAAACATTAATACACTTTTCAAACTGACATTTTAAGGATTTTTTTAAATGGTTCGCCCATTTGGTGGTGTGACCCTTTCAAACTATAGTTGTTATTCAAAGGGCAACAAATGTTTTGTTTATTCAGTTGAAAGCTTTCAAACTCATTATTGAAAACATAATATATTTTAAGGACATCATTTTATCCTTTCAAACTATCATTTTAAGATAAACACATATAATTTTTTTAAATGGCCTTTCAAACTATAGTTTCAAATTTTTCAAAATCATATCCAACTATAGTTAAAACCCTTTCAACCATTATTCACAACCTTTTAAGGATGGTGTACAACATAATGCAAATGAGAATAGACCCATTTTGAAAAATTCATCAAGAACCTATTTGATTTAAATCTTTCTGGTCCCACAGTTGAACCATACATTTCAAACTTTTGTGTTATTACAATAAGTATATAACAATTGTTTTCAAAAATGCCAGGGAAATTGAAAAATTTTTATTTCCCATATTATTATTTTACAGTTTTCAAAAGTTTAATCAAACAATTTACTTGTAATCGGGGGTTTTGTTTATTCAGTTGAAAGCGGTCAAACTATAAAAACATTATATATTTTAAGGACCAATCCTTTCAAACTATAGTCATATAATTTTTTAAAATGGATGGGGTGTGTTGAAGCAATACAACATAATAAGAACATAAAATTGACCAATATTTTTTAAACCTTTCAAACTATAGTTTAAACATAATCCCTTTCAACCATTATTCACAACCTTTTAAGGATGGTGTACAACATAATGCAAATGAGAATAGACCCATTTTGAAAAATTCATCAAGAACCTATTTGATTTAAATCTTTCTGGTCCCACAGTTGAACCATACATTTCAAACTTTTGTGTTATTACAATAAGTATATAACAATTGTTTTCAAAAATGCCAGGGATATTATTATTTTACAGTGTCCAAAAGTTTAATCAAACCATTTAACTTGGGGTTTTGTTTATTCAGTTGAAAGCGGTCAAACTATAAAAACACCTTTCAAACTAGAGTCATAAAATTTTTTAAAATGGATGGGGAGCACATAATAAGAACATAAAATTGACCAATATTTTTTAAACCACTATAGTTTAAACATTTTAAGGATTATTAAAAACATTTGAAAGACCCTAGAAACATTCACCACAGAAAGACACTTACCTCCAATGGCTGCCGGGAGAGCAATGAACGATCGCAGGGGACGCCAAGCCAGCCTCACGAGGACGGTGACGTCACGAGCGATGCGATTGGCTGACGGTGACGTCACGAGCGCGATGCGATTGGCTGACGGTGACGTCATCCCTGCAAAGTAGGTCATCTGCTTAAAAAAAAACTCTATGAGATTGCGTGACAGCTGTGGCTATTGTTCCCCATTTTAAAAGGGTTCATTGTGTTGTGAGTCATCACGGGAACCACTCTCTGAGATTGGGGTGACAGCTGTGGCTATTGTCTCCCTTTTTGAAAGGGTGAACAATGCTTCATTGTGTTGTGCCAATGAGTCATCACGGGGTCTCTTTTGAAAAGCCCCATTCATCCAAAGACAGTTGCTTCACTCCTGGAAAGTAGGTCATCCATTGTAAAAGAAATGTTCCCCTCAACGAACATCTGGCCTGGCCTGAATGTCCATCTGTTACCAGTCCCTTGTGTTAAACATATATGTAGTGGAGCAAAATGTAATCTGATTCAAAAGAAAGATTTAATTTTTATTTCGTATAGTGAATTATAACTTGTTTGAATACAAAGAGATGCATTATGTTTACAGAGAAAGTTTTATGTAGATTTTTATTAAGTACTTCGTAGAAGTAATTTAATTGTCTTGTCCAATTTTTACTTGCGTCTAGGTTCACGCATTCTTCAAGTTCTATTCAGAATTTTATTTGTACCAAAATTTGGCGCCACAACTTCGAGTTTTTATGGTTTTTCGCTTATATCTCGGGCCGTAATGGGTCGATCTTCATAATCTGGATACCGTTGGAAAGATCTCGAGTCGGCCCACCCCCTCACTTTGTTCACCGCCAGAGGGCCTATTCCAATTTTTCCCTATCTTTCAAAATTATCCTACCACTTTCGCGTTGGTTGTTACTTTTTGTGTATTTTCACTCAACTAGAGTAACGCCATAGCATTTTTTCATTTTTGGCAGTTTTGGCGCCCACTGAAGCCAATTTTAATAGTGAACATGAGACATTTTAACTTACTGGTGGGTCTAATCCCAATTTTTACTTGCTTTGTACGTCTAGGTTCACGCATTCTTCAAGTTCTATTCAGAATTTTATTGGTACCGAAATTTGGCGCCACAACTTCCAGTTTTTATGGTTTTTCGCTTATATCTCGGGCCCTAATGGGTCGATCTTCATAATCTGGATACCGTTGGAGAGATCTCGAGTCGGCCCACCCCCTCACTTTTTTCACCGCCAGAGGGCCTATTTCAATTTTTCCCTATCTTTCAAAATGACCCTAGCATTTTCGCGTTAGTTGTCACTCAACTCAATAGCATTTTATTTGTTTGGCGCCACAGTTTTTATGGTCATCCGTCAGAGTTGAATGAGATCTCAATTTAAAAAAAAAAAAAAAAAAAAAGTTTGGGATTATCTTTAGTTTTAAAAATCGACAATCATAATAAACAACACTATAATATTTTTTTAGGCTGTTGGATCACCTCCAACTACCCACTTATTTATTTTCTATTACAGGATTACAAAAGACTCACCAGGCTGCTTACAGCTGAGGTCAAGAGGAGCTTCTTTCGAATGGACGCCGTGGCATATCGGCGGCGGTGGATAATTATTTTTCCAATGTTTTAATTCCGTCAGGCTCTGGTAAAATTTTACATATTCTACTGAAGCCGGAGGGCTCACAACCCCTCCAGTGGGGGGCACTGCGACGGAGACGATCCATTCGTCCCACCACGTCGCCTTCTCTAAATCCTCGAAGGACACACTGTTCACAAAGTCCGCCAAGGGGTCGGGCATCACTAAGGGAGCAGGGGGCGGTGGCATCACCCCAGAGTCACTGGCAGGGGGTGGCACGACAAAAGGGGAGAGCACCCCAGAGTCACTTGCAGGAGGTGGCACAACAAAAGGGGATGGCAGCACCACAGGGTCACTGGCAGGAGGGTCACTTGCAGGAGGCGGCACCACAAAGGGAGACGGCGACACGACAGGCTCTGGACTGCTGATGTCCTCGTAGTCCACGTCCGAAGCAGGAGGCGGGTCCGGTTGCGGGTCACGGTCCTCGTCCGGATGTGGGTCGTACACATAGGGAGTGGGCGGTGGATGGTTGCCCGAGGATGTCGAAGGTTGCGGGTCGTACACATAAGGAGTGGGCGGCTCCTCTTCGTCCGAGTGCCGGTCGTACACGTAGGGTGTCTGCGGTGGATCGTAGCTGATCTTGGGCTTTTTGCAGGGTGCGTCGTCCTCCGACGACCGACGGCGCTTTCGGGAAGCTTCTGTTTTTCGGGGATCCAGCCATCCTTGCTTCGTGAGCCACTCTTCGTCTTGGGCAGGCACGACCGTCACTCGGAACAGTGTTTTCTGGATGGTGTAGAGCACGTATTCCAGTCCGGAAGCACAATAATAGGTTTTGTTCGGTTGCAGTCTCCGAGCACTGTAGTCGTACTCCCGCTTCGCATGAAAGTGTTTCTCTTGGATGCCGAGGGGAGACTTGCTGCGCACGAAATGGAACATGATCGGGGCCACGTGCGTCTGGAGAACGTGGCCCGTGGCCGGCTTGACGGTGCGGTGGCCAAAGGTGAAGGCACTCTTCACCAGAAACGTGCGGCCCATCACAAAGCCCGTCCGGACATCTGTGTTGCGTTTCAGGGACTGGTCGGGCACCCGCTTCAACTTGTTGTCGGCATACGTCCAAGGCTTGACGCGGGCACCTTGGTTGCAGAGGGCGCCTTTCACCGTGTCGGCGAAATGCTTCCGATAGTGCTGACTGTACTTCTGGACGTAATAATAGACTTTGTCGGCACTGGTCATGGCGATGATGAAGGGCGTCAAATCCGAGTCCTCGTGCAGATTGTTGTAGTTGGGAGTGGAGAGCGGCGTGAGAGCCGCCGACACCTCCGAAACCGTCTGCGGGAAGATATCCACGACTCTTTCCATGGTGAGAATGAGAGAGAAGGCTTCGTCGGAAGCGACTTTTGAAGACCCTTTCCTGCCACCCTGCTATTGGCTGACAACCTCCTTCCCAACCCTTGGTGACCTCCTTTCCTACGATTGGCTCAGTTCTTCCCAATCATTGGTTGACCTCCTTTCCTGCTGTTGGCTCCACCCCCCCCTGAAACTTACTCAGTTCGAAGAGCTTTCCTTCTCACAACAGTCATGGCGCTCTCTTACACAGGTTATCCCCCGCTCGACTGCACTTTCCTGATGCTGCGCACGCGAGACGGCCGGCTGTTTCTGCGGGCCGCGGACGTCGCCCGGGCTTGCGCCCGCAGTCGGACGCTGCTGTACGTGGGCACGCTGGAGAGGGATTTCGTCAGCGTGCAGAGGGACAGCCCGACCCTCGAAAAGACGGTCTACGGATTCGCCACGCTAACCACGCGAGACGTTCTCGGATGGCAATGGCCCACGGGCCGAGGACGGGTGGAGCACGAACTGTGGTTTGACCTGGAACACGCCAGACTCTTTTTGCCGAGGGAGATCTCGGACGCCCTGTTTCCTGAGGAGGGTGCAAAAACATTTTGTGATTTGGATGAAAACATTTTGTGTGAATAAACATTTTAGATGTGACATTTTAGATGTGTGCAAAAACATTTTGGATGTGTTCAAAAAACATTTTAGATGTATGCAAAAAAAAACATTTTAGATGTATGCAAAAAAAAACATTTTAGACAAAAACATTTTGGATGTGTTAAAAAAACATTTTAGATGTGTGCAAAAAAAACATTTTAGACAAGAAACATTTTGGATGTCATTTTGGATGCTGTCAATAAATACTTTTTTCGACGAGTCCTGTGTTTATCTTTAGGTTTTTTTTTTTTTTTTTTTTTTTTTTTTTTTAGAACCAGATCGCAATCATCATGAGGTTTGTTTTCGATACACTTTAAGGGTGAGTCCATCAAAAAATATTTTATATTGTAATATATATATATATATATATATATATATATATAATATATATATATATATATATATATATATATATAATTTATGATTTATATATTTTAAAATTTCTTTAAACATATTCTTTAAAAATTTCTTTAAACATTTTATATTTTAAAATTTCTGTGTGAAGCCGATAATAACGATATTACACATCAGACAGAGATTTGAGATTTGAAGTAATTATGTGATTCATTGTTTTCATTTTCTGACATATTGAAAATATTAACACATTTTCTACTTTTTATCTATGATGGGTAATACACTGGTTCACATTTAAAATGTTTTCTAATTTTATTTGACCAGTTGGATGACTTATATTTTAGCATTTCTCTAAATGTTGAAGGGGAGTATAATTTCTATGTGGATAACGATATTCCATATCAGATGTATTCAGGGCAATGTCCATTTGAGTTTTGAAGCAATCATGTGACTCATTGTTTTCATTTTCTAATACCGATTCGGTAATAGATAAAAAATAATAAATAAATAAATAAATAAATAATAATAATAATAATAATAATATATATATATATATATATATATATATATATATATAAACATTGAAGGTAATATTGTGGGATAATTTCTGTGTGGATCAGATGTATTCAGGGCAATGTCCATTTGAGATTTGAAGCAATCGTGTGACTCATTGTTTTCATTTTCTAATACCGATAAATAAATAAATAAATAAATAAATAATATAATAAACATTGAAGGTAATATTGTGGGCTGTGTGGATTCAGGGTAATGAGATTTGAAAAGAGATGACTCATTAGCCCTTTCAAAAGAGACCAGATGCATGGAACCACCTGGCCATCGCACGGGCATTGTTCAACGGCCCTTTCAAAAGGGAGCATTGAGTTTGTGCATTCAGCCTTTCAAAAGCCTCTCTCAAAAGGGAGGCCTGTCTCAGGGGGCGATGAGGCAGCTCTCATTGAGTTTGTGCATGCAAGCCTTTCAAAAGGGACCAGGTGGGGGAGATGTATGACTCATTGGCAAGCAGCTGCTCTCTTCCTCCCGGGCCCTGGGTGCATGTTTCACAATGGCGGCCTGTCTCAGGGGGGATGACTCACGCAAGCAGCCCGCTTTTAAGTATAACGGTCCCACCTCTCTTTAGCAATGATGCTCCGAGGATAAACTTTAAAAAATTCTACAAACCGCTGACAAACGATTCATTTTTCCAATTTCAAAAAAAATTTTCTTGGAGCTTTTGGTGAGTCGATAAAAAAATTTTCTTTCGCTCAATCTCCAAATATTTTTTTTTGAAATTAAAAAAAAAAATTTGAATGCGTTGTGGTCTTGAAAGTTTAGGCGACTCTTCTCCGAATAAAATTTTTTTTTGAATGCCTTGTCATGATGGGGCTTAGGCGATCTTTTGCTCTAAAAAATTATATAATCAAGAGTGGAACCATTCTTTCCAAACGACTAATCATTTAAATTAAGACAGTAAAACAACTAATATATAACTGGTATTTAAAAACAGATCTTAGAAAAGACTGGTGCTCTGTGTTACACATTTTTTATTTTATATATGTCACTTAGTATCGAATAGCTATATATATATATATATATATATATATATATATATATATATATAATAATAATAATAATAATATATATATATATATATATATATATATATAATAATAATAATAATAATATATATATATATATATAATATATAATATATAATATAAATAATTTTAAAATTTGGAAGGAAAATATAAATGATGTACCAAAATGATGGTTCAAATAACATTGATGTGACTCTGAGAGAGAGCAAAAAAAAATCTTTCACCGACTCGCCGAAGCTGACAAACCATTCAAAAAATTTTTTTTCCAATTTCAAAAAATTTTTTTTTGAATGCGATTGGTCAACCTTAAAAGCTTTGGTGAGTCGATAAAAAATTTTTCTTTCGCTCGATCTCCGAATAAAAATTTTTTGAAATTGAAAAAAAAATTTTGAATGCGTTGTTATGATTGGTCTTGAAAGGTCTCTTGCTAGATCTCCGAATAAAGTTTTTTGAAATTAAAAAAAATTTTGAATGCGTTGTCATGATAGGTCTTGAAAGGTCTCTTGCTAGATCTCCGAATAAAGTTTTTTGAAATTGAAAAAAAATTGGAATGCGTTGTCATGATGGGTTATCAATCTTGAAAGCTTATGCGAAAGATTTTTCTTTTGCTCTAAAAAAATTATATAATCAAGAGTGGAACCATTCTTTCCAAACGTCCATCCTATAACTAATCATTTAAATTAAGACAGTAAAACAACTAATATATAAATGTTACTGGTATTTAAAAACAGATCTTAGAAAAGACTGATGAACTGGTGCTCTGTGTTACACATTTTTTATTTTATATATGTCACTTAGTATCGAATAGCTATATATATATATATATATATATATATATATATATAATAATATATATATATATATATATATATATATATATATATATATATATAAATAATTTTAAAATTTGGAAGGAAAATATAAATGATGTACCAAAATGATGGTTCAAATAACATTGATGTGACTCTGAGAGAGAGCAAAAAAAATCTTTCACCGAGAAGTTTGTCAGCTTCGGCGAGTGGGTTTCCTTTGCTCTGCAGCTGTCTTTGGTTTGGGGCCTTTTAAAAGGGGTGTCCCCGTGATGACTCATTGGCAAGCCGGCACCAACATAATGAAGCATTGTCCTTTCAAAAAGGGTGCATGATAAGGACAATAGTATGACAATGAAGTAGCATTGGGGTCACACAAGCAGCAGCTGTCGCTTTCGAGTCCAATCTCATTCAACCATGAAGCAGACTACCCCGTGATGACTCATTGGACAATGAAGCATTGTTCAATGGCCAGATGCACGATGGGGGGAACATCTGTCGCTTTCCAGTATAACGGCCTCAACCATGATGTCAAAAGGGACCAGGTTCCCGTGATGACTCACGCAAGCAACAGCTGCCAGTATAAACGGTTCCCTTCCCAATCTCATTGTGCCTTTCAAAAAGGGACCAGGTGCACGATGGGGGCTTTCAAGTATAACACAATGAAGCATTGTTCAACGGCTTTCAAAAAGAGTTTTAACACAATGGCAAGCAGCAGCTGTCAAGTATAATATAACGGCCAATCTCATTCAACAACACAATGAAGCATTGTCCTTTCAAAAAGGGAGTTTGGAACCAGCATAACGGTTCTTTCCCACCAGATCCTAATCACCCCGTGATGGGGGAGATGTATGACTCATTGGCAAGCAACTGCTCTCTTCCTCCCAGGCAATGAAGCATTGTTCAATCCCTTTCAAAAAGGGAACCAGGTGCATGTTTAACAATGGCGGCATCAGCCTGTCTCAGGGGGGGATCGTTGATGACTCACGCAAGCGGCAGCTGCCCGCTTTCAAGTCCCAACCTCTCTTTAGCAATGATGTAATATTTCCGAGGCATATTGATTATTAATAAACTTTATCAAGAGTGGATTCCATCCATTTAAATTAAGACAATAAAACAACTAATATATAAATGTTACTGGTATTTAAAAACAGATCTTAGAAAAGACTGGTGTTACACATTTTTTCATTCTTCAAGTTCTATTCAGAATTTTATTGGTACCAAAATTTGGCGCCACAACTTCCAGTTTTTATGGTTTTTCGCTTATATCTCGGGCCCTAATGGGTCGATCTTCATAATCTGGATACCGTTGGATAGATCTCGAGTCGCCCCACCCTGTAGGCTCCCTCACTTTTTTGACCGCCAGAGGGCGCCTTTCCTATTCCAATTTTTCACTATCTTTCTAAATGACCCTAGGATTTTCGCGTTTGTTCTTACCTTTTCTGTATTTTCACTCAACTAGAGTAACGCCATAGCATTTTTTCATTTTTGGCTCTTTTGGCGCCCACTGGAGCCAATTTTAATAGTGAACATGACACATTTTAACTTACTGGTGGGTCTAATCCCAATTTTTACTTGCTTTTTACGCCTAGGACTTCTTTTTCACGCATTCTTCAAGTTCTATTCAGAATTTTATTGGTACCAAAATTTGGCGCCGTTTTATTGACAACTTTGAGTTTTTATGGTTTTTCGCTTATATCTCGGGTCCTAATAGGCCGATCTTCATAATCTTGATACCGTTGGATAGATCTCGAGTCGCCCCACCCTGTAGGCTCCCTCACTTTTTTGACCGCCAGAGGGCGCCTTTCCTATTCCAATTTTTCCCTATCTTTCTAAATTACCCTAGGATTTTCGCGTTTGTTCTTACCTTTTCTGTATTTTCACTCAACTAGAGTAACGCCATAGCATTTTTTCATTTTTGGCTCTTTTGGCGCCCACTGGAGCCAATTTTAATAGTGAACATGACCCATTTTAACTTACTGGTGGGTCTAATCCCAATTTTTACTTGCTTTTTACGCCTAGGACTTCTTTTTCACGCATTCTTCAAGTTCTATTCAGAATTTTATTGGTACCAAAATTTGGCGCCGTTTTATTGACAACTTTGAGTTTTTATGGTTTTTCGCTTATATCTCGGGCCCTAATGGGCCGATCTTCATAATCTGGATACCGTTGGAGAGATCTCGAGTCGCCCCACCCTGTAGGCTCCCTCACTTTTTTCACCGCCAGAGGGCGCTTTTCCTATTCCAATTTTTCACTATCTTTCAAAATGACCCTAGGATTTTCGCGTTTGTTCTTACCTTTTCTGTATTTTCACTCAACTAGAGTAACGCCATAGCATTTTTTCATTTTTGGCAGTTTTGGCGCCCACTGGAGCCAATTTTAATAGTGAACATGACCCATTTTAACTTATTGGTGGGTCTAATCCCAATTTTTACTTGCTTTTTACGCCTAGGACTTCTTTTTCACGCATTCTTCAAGTTCTATTCAGAATTTTATTTGTACCAAAATTTTGCGCCGTTTTATTGACAACTTTGAGTTTTTATGGTTTTTCGCTTATATCTCGGGCCCTAATGGGCCGATCTTCATAATCTTGATACCGTTGGAGAGATCTCGAGTCGCCCCACTCCGAATAAAGTTTTTTGAAATTGGAAAATAAAAATTTTTTGATCAGCTTCGGCAAGTTCTCCGAATAAAGTTTTTTGAAATTGGAAAATAAAAATTTTTTGATCAGCTTCGGTTTGTCAGTTGGTTTCAATAGTTTGAGTTTTAACAATGAAGCAGCATTGGGGTCACGCAAGCAACAGCTGTCGCTTTCGAGTCCACCCTGAAGCAGATGGTTTGGATGAATGGGGCCTTTCAAAAGGGACCATCCCCGTGATGACTCATTGGCAAGCCAGACAATGAAGCATTGTTCAACCCCTTTCAAAAAGGGGAGAACAATAGTATGACTCATTGGGGTCACGCAGCTGTCGCTTTCCAGTCCAATCTCATTCAACCATGAAGCAGCTGTTGGATGAATCATTGGGGTGGTCTCTTTAGCAATGATGCAATATTTCCGAGGCAATATTGATTATTAATAAACTTTAAAAATTTCTACGAGGGTCCTGGCACCAAATTCTTTTTACAGGTGACTGTATGATTTGCAGTACAGCCACTACAAAAGATGCCGGTTTCCTGATATTTGCAGTACCACCCGGTATCATCGCTAAAAGCCAACAGATTCTGCAGTGAGGTTTACTTAAAAAAAAAAAAAAAAAAAAAAAAAAATTTTTTTTTTTTTTTTTTTTAACCACGCCTACTGAAAAAAAAAAAAAAAAAAAAAAAAAAAAAAAATTTTTTTTTTTTTTTTTTTTTTTTTTTTTCAAGGTATTTAAGCACTCCGAACTTTGAATGTCAGTTATCGGATGGTTCTCACAAGAGCAGTTTACAGTATTTTATCAAGCGTGATGGATCTTGATGTACTAAATAAATATTTAACTACTCGTAATAAGATGATGGTGATGCCAAGATATTCTAATTTAAAACAAAAAATGGATAGATTGAACACTTTCAAAAAATGGACTGCATCCTATCCGGATCCTATGATTTTGGCAACAAATGGATTTTTTTACACGGATGTGGAGGATTACGTATTATGTTACTGGTGTGGTGTTTGCATCGGAAATTGGGAAAAAAACGATGATGTTGTTCAAGATCATGCTAAACATAAATCGGACTGTTTTGTGGCTCAACTGATGCTTTTGACGACGATTTTGAAGGAAAGGAAGACGTTATCAGAAAAAAATAGACTGGCCACGTTTGATGAATGGCCTTTTCCTGAAACGATCAACTTAAAAGAAATGGCCGAATCAGGTCTTTTTTATTTAGGATATAAAGATTTTGTTCAATGTGCCTTTTGCAAAATAATTTTACATGACTGGAAGCCCTACAAGGATCCTTTGAGACAACATATAGTGAAAAATTTAAAATGTCCATTTGTATTGGGTAAAATTTCAAATAAGAATGAGAACAATACAAATGTGGAAGCATTTGAAAAATTCTTAAAATACTTATTTGAACTTATTTTCATGACATGGTCTAAGAATACAGTAATGGATACCACTAAATTATTATGTAAAATTTGTTTACATAATGAATGTGAGATTGTATTTTTAAAATGTGGACATGTAACATGTTGTTATATGTGTTCTGAGAAAATTGAAATTTGTCCTATGTGTCGAAGTTGTATTACAGACAAAAAACGAATATACATATAATATTTTATTTTGTGTACTGATGTTAGTGTCGAAGTTGTATTATAGACAATAAACGAATATACATATAATATTTTATTTTGTGTACTGATGTTAGTGTCGAAGTTGTATTATAGACAATAAACAAATATACATATAATATTTTATTTTGTGTACTGATGTTAGTGTCGAAGTTGTATTATAGACAAAAAATGAATATACATATAATATTTTATTTTGTGTACTGATGTTAGTGTCGAAGTTGTATTATAGACAATAAACAAATATACATATAATATTTTATTTTGTATACTGCTGTTAGTGTCGAAGTTGTATTATAGACAATAAACGAATATACATATAATATTTTATTTTGTGTACTGATGTTAGTGTGTCATTAAAAATTTTTTTTTAATCCCAACAATTTAATATATATAAAAGTGATCTGGAGTTAATGACGAAAGACCATTTCTCCGTGACAATAAAACTTGTAGAAGGGCGATTCTCGCATCATGATGTGAGTGTCATAATGGGCATGTCTATACCGGTCATACATATGGAGGTGAGCCAGAGCATGACAGGTGTGAATGAAGAGTAATTGCCAAGTGGTCATGGTTTCGAAATATTGGGCCGAGTCATGCTCGGTCTGAACCAGAGACGACAAATCGATGGTTCCCCGAGCCTCGTTAATGAGGAGTCGGTTGGATTTTGAAAAGTCTTGACACAATTTCTTTTGAATAATTTGAAATTCGTACAGATTAAAAATGACATGGAGAGTCGTGGAACCGTCCTCGGAATTTTCTTCCATATACAGTTGAATGAATTCCTTGGGTCCGTTGGGCAGGCGGTAGTAATAAAAATAACAGGGAGTGTACTTATCGAGCGTGTAGATGGGTTTTTGAAAAATCCAATTGAGAATGGAAACCCACCGCTCAAAAATGGTATGGAACTGCGTTAAATCCACTTGAATGAAATCCTCGACAATCTGATAGCAAGCAATCCATGCATCTAACCATTTATTCACTTTATTGATACTAAACTGGATACTGCCACTTCGCCCGTGCTGATCGATGGGTCTTTCCATCATAAAAAAGTATGAAGTATCTACTTTTCTTTTTAATGTGGCTCCTGTATGCATGGAGTTGGCAGGATAGCCAAGGGGCTCCGCCGCCACCCTCTTTCCCCCTCCGAACCCAAGCGCCCACGTTCCATCAAAATTGTTCCACCAAAGCAGTGCCCTGCATTGACGACTGCTCGTTTCTGTGCGTCGAGAAGGACGCGAAATGCGTCGGGGGGAAATGCGAGGTCGGCTTGGAGACGGTCCCCTGCAACGAGGAAACGGGTGGGGTGCTGATGATGGTCCAAGACCCTTACCCCCACTGGTCGTGCATTTGTACAGAATCTCGTTTTTTCGGAGGAGAAAGATGCGACACGCTGAATCCGGACGTGTGCGAACACGGAATGTTCATGTATCGCAATCGCAATCAATACACCTGTCTGTGTCTGTGGCCCTACACCCTGCTGACCATCGGGAGTAAACCCCACTGCATAGAAGAGAAACTGTTGGCTTTCCGGGACGAGAGCATGGCGGTGGACGAGTGGATACCGTACCAAGGTGTGGTTTAAAAAAAAAAAAAAAAAAAAAAAAAAAAAAAAAAAAAAAAAAATTTTTTTTTTTTTTTAAGTCAGACTTACTTAAAAAAAAAAAAAAAAAAAATTTTTTTTTTTTTTTTTTTTTTTTTTTTTTTTTTATAAATTAAATTTTAAATCTATTATTTTAATTATGCTGGATATTGTACGGATAGCAGATGCCGTTAAAGAACACCATTTGAAACTTTTTTATTCTTATAATAAACCGGATGAAACTAACAATTTCAGCCGAGAGTGGATAAACTTGCTTCAACACTATATAAAGTCAAATAAATTTATTGCATTTGATCCTCCTATACCAATATTAAGTCGTCTTGTTCCGCGAGCTATAGCAGTTATCCTGGTACCCTTTCCCAATACAAAAATATATGGTGGATTGCACATCTCTGTATTTCCTTATTATCCATTCCGAATAAAATATGAACATAAAGATGAATGTTGTAAATTGGGTTGGGATTTTTTTTTAAATACTTGGACTTAACAGGTATTCGAATAATATGTATATATCAAATGATGCGATTTCAGGAAAAGAAAATCGTTTCTGAATTGCAGGAAAAATATTCAGATATACAAATATATGGCCGTGGATCCTATGATTCTTTCAAACAAAGAGTGTTCAATTTAACGACTGCGTCACGTGGTTCAAAATATCGATCTCATCTGAAAGTGTCGTCGGATAACTTTTCACGATAGGTGGGTCTCGGATCCATTCCATAAGGTATTGATAATGTAAAATTTCTTTTTTCATAAAAGTATCTAATTGAACTGCTGGAATATATGTGTCATCGGAAGAAGCTATGTATCGGTAGAGTATGTCTTTATCTACCAAAACAAATACATTCTGTGGGAAAATACGTATCAGTAAATATTCGTTCCACTTCCAAATTAGCACATATCGTTTGTGCCACGGGCGCCCTGAAATAAATTCTAAATTGAAAGTTAAGAATAAAAGACAGAGTATGGTGAAGAACCAATACATTTCTTTGATTTTGTTCCTACTCGTACTTGTAACTTTTATAAATTTATATTATAAACCAAATATAACAAATGAAAAACATTTCGGTACATGGTTTCAAAGGATTATTAACCCTATTACTAAATTTAATTGTCCATTACAAGGTTTCAAGTGCCCAACCGATGAACCATGCGATTGTGAAGAATACTGCAACAATGGCAAAGAGTTAGTTCCTTTTCAAATCTTGGATAAGGATAAACGTATTTTTGTGATGAATCAGAAATTAACACCAGGGACCTATTGTTTACCGAAAGGTGTCGGGAAATGTAACCTGAAAACATCGTACCACGTTTTTTCACTTGCCGGGTGGTCGTGTCTAAGTATTAACGATGACGTCTTTAAAGGGGATAAAAAACAAGCGTGTAAGAGTGAAGAGGCTCAAAACAATAATTTAAATGTATTGTACGATTACCTTAAAAACGAAACGGCTGGAGACAATATAGAGAATTATTACGAAATGGTGGGAAATCAATTGAGATATCGTTGTAAATGTGGATCGAAATCTTTGGATGGAACGAAAATGATATCTGTTTTTCCATTTGTCTGCTCCGTTGACTACTGCTTGCGAGAAATACCCAATCCTACTTCCAATATGGGTTGGGATGGGGAGAAATGCAACTGTACGATCTATCCTCAACTCAGCCCAACATCCCCCTGTTTAATGGAAATATCCGAAATGAAGGATAATGTGTTGAACGGCCGGGTGGATTGTATGCATGCTAAATCTTTTGTTAAGCAAGCTTTATTTTGTCCCTCCAATGATTCTATATTAAAGTTTCAAACACATGTAATGGGTGGGGAGGATCCCAAAGAATTTGTACAAATGTTAATTAATAAAAAATTCATTTAATACAATTACAATGAAATTTCAAAGGGATTGGTATCCCAGAAATCATCAAAAATACTGTCAAAAAAGTCCTTTCTATCTAAAACTCCTTTAAAAGTGTTATACACAGTGTCCAAAACAATAGAGTGATCATCAAATTTCGACATACATCTTGTAGCATATCTCCCGGTATAGATTAACATTTCCAAAACCAGTTCTTGATACCGGTCATCTCCAAACTTGACTCCCTTCAACATCTTAGCAAGGCGGTTTGATACATATCCATTGTCTGCATATTTCTCCAAGGTAACGCGCAATTGGGGGCCGACATATTCTATTTTGCGAGGCGTCGCTACTCTACCCGGACCCTTGTACAGATCAAAATATTTTTCCAACACGTCGCGTATGGAGCGTTGCATACACAGCGTCTTGTCATCCAAATCCGGCTCGTTGACGTCCCCCAGTCTCCAGTTGGCAAGATAAACACAGTGCCCCAAAAGATAGCGAAACATTTTTTCAAAATTATTATAATAGTCTATGATCTTCATCATCGTTCAGATTTATCTGATTAAACTGATAAGATTGTCTCACACAATTTATAATTAAAAAAAAAAAAAAAAAAATTTTTTTTTTTTTTTTTTTTTTTTTAATCGTTAATTATTGAATATCTTGTATCAAAATTATACAAAATTATCTCTTTTTTAACATTATATAATTCATATCTCTCGTATCGGTTATAAAACGGATTATATTTATTACTGTACCATTCTTCTTCTGCATCTTTGCTCTCTTTAAAAAAAGTTTTAATAGATAATTTCTCGTTTTGATTATATAACGACTGATAAGTATCATAAGATAAATGATTGTTTATTATCGTATAAATGTACGATTTGTATTCATCCCAATACCCTTCCATAGGTAAAACTTTATACGTTCCTTTTGTACAGAGGCATTGCCCTTTGTAAATGCATTTTTTAGTTATTATCTTTTCATCTTTCCACCATCTCATTTTGTGATGGGCTGCGTTGTTATTGTATACAATACATTCTTTTTCAAAATGGTAAATCTTGGGGAAGTTATCACACTCTCTAAAAATAGATTCCATTGGGTGATAACTATGACTAGCAGGCCAAAGGAGAGTCTTTGAAAAATTGTCTACAACAACAGTGGTATCAGGATATACAGAATAAAATTGAAAGTTTTCAATTTTATTAACCGGAAAGTATAATTTTTGAAATGTATTGTGGAGGTAATCATCAAAATAAATCCAACGGATTTTTTCTTCTATTGTTCTTTTCATATAATATCTTTCACTATTAACTTTTATCAGATCTTCTAGAGACGGATGGGTTTCTTCTAAATCGTTAATGTTTAAATATTGAAAATAACGTAGGGACAAAGTTGCATTTTTTTCATCTACGAATACATAACACAAATCATTACGAGAATCCAGATAAAAACCTGGTTTTATGATGCGTATTGTTTCTATAAATCCGAAAAATTCATCACAAGGAATTGACCAACAATTAGGATCTGATAACAATTCATGGAAATCGGGTGACTCTAATAACGTTAATTTATCAGAAAGGGAAATGTAGTTTTTAAATAAATGTACCAATATATCATAGGGTAAATTTAAAAGACTAAATGACATATTGAAACATTTTTTACCAAATAAATGAATGTTAAAATAAGAAATTTATAAAAAAAAAAAAAAAAAAAAAAAAAAAAAATTTTTTTTTTTTTTTTTTTTTTTTTTTTTTTTTTTGAATTGTTGTTCGGTACCCTCACTCCGTGAGTTTCCACATTTAGGTACTGGAGGATGCGCGACGCTGTCACAGGTGCCTCCCAACCATTCCATCCCAAGATATTAGTAGTTAACAGACTCTGAGTAACTTATAAAACAGTTATGGTTGATTCTCTATTACCTTTTATTTGCAAAGATTTTCTATTATCTAAGATTTGTTTGGTGGTAGATATAGATGGGTTTCCTATTGATCATTTCTTTGTCACGAGAGAATTTGGATACGAATCCCTCATTGATGGTACAAACGACTCACACAGGTACAATTTAAAAATGAAAAAGAAATATAGAGAGAGTGAGCCGAGAATTTGGACAAGCAAAGTGCATGGTTCACCCTTTACAATCGTTCGCCAAGATGTAGATGTGGAGAATTTTGACATAAAAAAGTTATACGATGACATAAAGAAGTTATACGAATTATATAAGACCGAAGACAAACCGTTTGTAACCTATAGAGGGGATCAAAGGATTGAAGGAATGTTCAAATATCTACAAATACAGGTGATAAATCTCGAAAACTTTGGATGTCCAGAGTTTAAATGTTTACCAATGCCAGAAACAGAGAAATGTGATTACCATACCAGTCATCTTGATAAAAATTCTTTTTGTCCTAAAGAAAGATGTGCTGCTTATGCCAACTGGATAAGAGAAAAGATTCCAAAAATTACTGTATCCAAAGATAAAAAGTGGATAAGTTTTGGTTGATGGAGATGAAGGATTGTTTATGTAAATTGGATTACACAACAGTTAAATATTTAAAATGTAACTTATGTTTTAAATAAAAAGTATATTTTAAAACTAAATATTTATTCTATGTATTTAAAAGACTGACATATTTTCACTATCAATACTTCAAAAAAAAAAAAAAAAAAAAAAAAAAAAAAAAATTTTTTTTTTTTTTTTTTTAATTATATAGCTGGTTTCCGTAGATCTTTTCTATCACACTCTAGATAACTTATCAAACAGTAATAGCTGTTTCTCAACATGAGTCAAGAATTCGAGATGGGAAGCAATTGAAGATTCTTAACGATATGACGAGGTGGTCTTTGCTTTACTTACACCGGTTGTCATCGTCGTTAAGACTGTCAGTGTATGGTGTTAATTTTGAATTTCCTACACTGACAGTCTTAATAGCGATTATATAACCGCATATCGTCAGGTTGACAAAGTGTACTACAGAGAAAAGTCTACTTGTAATGAAGATTTTGGGTTACCATCGACGTTAAGACATTCAGTGTTTGGATATTGATTATGAATTTCATACACTGAAAGTCTTAATAGCGATTGTATAACCACATTCCATCTGATCAGTCAAGATGACATGTTTTACACTATAGATTCTATTCTTTTAACGTATAATGAAGAGTAAGCTGTTTCAAATTTTTTCTTATTGCTCCAGGAAATGGATAATTGTTTAGCAATCGCAAATGCCCACCACTCATTTATAAAATTTTTTTTACTCACGAGTAATTTTATCCTGTAAATGAGGATTACAATATTCAATACAATTAACATTATTACATATATGTAAAGACTTACAAATATTCTACGATAAACACTACATAAAGGCAAAAGACAACTAAATCTGCCATCGGTAGATCCGCTAGTTTGATAATAACGCACAAAACAGGTTCCTTTATCTGGAAACATTTTATTAATTACTTTCCATGACCAATTAAATTGACTCCAAAGATGATTGAAGAAAATATCGGTAACATATAACATCCAAAATGTATAGACTATGTAGAATAGTTCTAGTCCCCATGTTTTAAAATACATAAAGTCTCCTTTAGAATTGTGAATGAATTCGATTGTTTCATCAGGTTTGTGTATGAGATTTTCCAGACATTGGAGATAATTTCCAAAAAATTTTTTCCATATAAAAAAAGGAAGATAGAAAGCGAATGCAAGAAATAAAAGGTAAATGGATACCCATTGGTAATAATCGTGGTAAATGATATTTTCTCCCATTGTCATTGTACCGTTAATGAAGCATAGAGTATTAATAAAATTGGGTGATATGCTTCTCACTTCATTGGTTTGACATATTATATTTTCATCAAATAAAATGCGAATCATATTAAAAGTTGTATAAAGTAAAAGAAGGTTGCGGAAATATTTTTGTTGAAAGTCGATTAGAAAACTATAGCTGCGAGTCGATGGGAATTTTATGAGTTGTAAAAAGGCATTCATTGTTCCTATTGTTTTTTATTTGAGATAAAAATTGTAAAAAAAACAATTTTGAAATAAAACAGATATAACTTACAGTTCATTAAAAATTTTATTGTAACAGAATTTTACATTATTTTCACATTTTCACACCAATATTCACAAAATTATCATCGTCAAATCTACAATATTAAATCTTGATCCTTCAATCTGTAGAATAACCTGAATCAGTATCATTTATATCCTCCACTATCCTTATTCTTCCTTGTTGGATTTCCTGTAAAAATATCTGGTCTTCATATGATAAACTATTCAAACATATGGGGCATTCATATGGATGGCGTTCAAAATACCTTACCATACATGCTTGATGAAAAACATGTTCACAATCTAACCTATAATTTGATCTTGGATAATTTATAAGTCTATTGCAAATTAAACACCTGTCCATTACTTTAATCTTCTACATTAACAATATTCACAAAATTATCATCGTCAAATCTACAATATTAAATCTTGATCCTTCAATCTGTAGAATAACCTGAATCAGTATCATTTATATCCTCCACTATCCTTATTCTTCCTTGTTGGATTTCCTGTAAAAATATCTGGTCTTCATATGATAAACTATTCAAACATATGGGGCATTCATATGGATGGCGTTCAAAATACCTTACCATACATGCTTGATGAAAAACATGTTCACAATCTAACCTATAATTTGATCTTGGATAATTTATAAGTCTATTGCAAATTAAACACCTGTCCATTACTTTAATCTTCTACATTAAATGTCCCAAGTTCATTTATTTTTTGTCTCGCTTCATCACAATATTTTAACACACTTTTATCATGATGTAAAGCCCAATACCGCACTTTTGATCGAAATTCTTTAACAATTTGAAATAATTTATTCGAATTATGTTTTTCGTCATACATACTTACATCTAGTAATCCAAAATATTTATCAATCACCATAAAAATATATGAAAAAGAATAGTGTAGCCAAGCTTTGGATAACAAATGCATTTTAGAAACCAAATCTTTTGTGTAATTTTCTACTGTTGTAATTGCTAAAGGTATATTCAGGTTATCCAACAAAGCATCATTAAGAGATTTTTGCATATTTGTAAAATTTATATTATCAGTATTCCCTTCAATTTTCGCTTCATCTAAATATAATTTAATTGTAACCAAATGTTTCATAAATACATTGTAAGATTTTTGGGCAGAAATTAATTCTTCTTCATTAAATTCCATTGGTTTGTTATACGGATGTTTCAAAATCATATATCGAATAGCTAATGGAGAATAACTCTTCGAAATTAAATCATCCACGGTTGTAAAATTTTTTAAACTCTTAGACATTTTTTTCCCTCTAATTTGAAGATGTCCTGTATATAAACAAAAATGTATCCATTTACGAGTATTGAAATAAGTACAACCTAGGGTTATTTCATTTTCATGGTGAGGAAACATTAAATCAATGCCCCCCCAAATGAATATCTATAGAATCGTTGAAAAAATGAGCCGCCAGTGCTGCACATTCTGAATGCCATCCAGGCATACTGTCACGTTGCAATCCTTTATCATCAATCCAATTTTTTGATTTCCACAAAACGAAATCTCTTGGATTTTTTCCCATGAATTCGACTTGATGGTCTCGCTTTTCCAGATGGGGGAAAACACATTGTTTGGAAGATTGAGCAGAATTAAATAAGACATCATTACCAAAAGTATAGGAAAAATCTTTTAAACCCTTCAATGTAAAATCAGATATGATTTGAAGATAATCAGTAACCCTGGGTGTATGATTTGGCCTGATAATGTTTAATGTATCCATGGTTTCAAAAAATATCTTTTCGTATTTATCGGCAATTTTCAAACCTCCTCTTTCTATAATCTTATCATCTAAGTTTGTTATATTCATTACCATGGTTACTGAGTGATTTAAATGATGAGTTAGAATTCTTTTAAGACAATCCGCAAAAATGTAGGTTCGAGCATGTCCGAGATGAGGTAAGTCATAGACGGTAGGTCCACAAACATATAGCTTGACATGATGGTCTTCTTGGGGTTGAAATCTTTCCTTTGAATTTGTTAAATAGTTGAACAATTCCATTGTTTCTTTTTCTGAAAGCACAAATAAGGTTTTTCTTTGAAAAAAGAGCTAATCATTCCACCCAAGAATGAAAAGAGTAGACCCAAACATCTATATATGATTTAAAAAAAAAAAAAAAAAAAAAAAAAAAAAAAAATTTTTTTTTTTTTTTTTTTTTTTTTCAACTTATAAATGGTCCCCCAAGCTCCTCCATTCCCTTCTGCTAGTGATTCAACCCATCTCAGCTGTCTCCGCCCTTTCTCTGTTTATAAGAGATGCAGAGGACCGCACTTGCTCAGTCAACGGCCGCCGCCCGCTGCTTCAGTGGAGTGAAAATGGAGCGTTGCGCACGGCGTCCTAAAACCAGTGGAATGAAAATGGATAAGAGCAAATTGTGCAAGGGTCGTCGCGCACGGCCGCGTCCTCAAACCAGCAGTGAAGACATCGAATTACCCAAACTGAAAACGCATGGCTGTTATCGCCACACCAAGACGGCAGCGGTCCTGGCTGTGTCACGTTTAGGATTTGCTTTATCGAATGGTGTGGAGACCGTCTTTTATGACGACGACGGCGTCACTGATTACAAGATTCTAAGTGCCACCCTCAAAAAAATGGGAGTAAAAATATTGGACTTGGTCGATGAATATACATTCTATAAATGGCTGATTCTAAAAAGAAAAGATGATAGTGTGAACAACATAAAATGTGAACTTATGAAACCTTTCGAACTTTCAAAATGTATCTATTGCAAAGAGAAAAACTGCCACAAATGGAGAGCAGCGGCAGCATTTACTCATTTGTATCAATTCCCTTTCGACCCCATGCCCCATGGTGTTTTTGTGAAGCAACTGTAAAGCTGCCACAAATGGAGAGCAGCGGTCCTGGCTGTGTCACGTTTAGGATTTGCTTTATCGAATGGTCGCACCCTCAAAAAAAATGGGACTTGGTAGATGATTGTGTATAAATGGCTGATTCTAAAAAGAAAAGGTGTCAACAACATAAAATGTGAACTTATGAAACCTTTCGCTACAAATGGAGAGCAGCGGCAGCATCCTTTTCGACCCATGGTGTTTTTATGAAGCAACTGTAAAAAGTGATCTTGGATATATTATTATTGTGAAACAAGAACAACATAAAATGTGAACTTATGGAAACCTTTTGAACTTTCAAAATGCTACAAATGGAGAGTTGTGAAGCAACTGTAAAAAGTGAACTTATTATTATTGTGTGATGTTGTGGATTATGTAAGTAATTGTAAAAATAAATTTTTTTTTCTTTTAAATTGATTTCTTTTTTCATTACACACAATTAATTATGATGTTTTTAAAAGAGCTGTTGACCAATTAATTTAGAAAATTTTTAATCAAATAAAATTGTTTCAATGACAGTACATTTGAATAATCATAAAATGATTTTACAATGATCTCCGGGAACACCGTCGTACCTTTTCCAATTCTTTTTTGAGATTCTCGTTTTCTGTTTTATATTCTTCGAGTAGATTAAACATTTCTTTATGATCAGACACATACACATTGAGTTTTTGTAAGAGTTCATCTACCCTTTGATAGTTTTTCAACGGGGCGTCGTCACCTTTCATAAAATACATTTTTTCATTTTCAACAAAAAGAAAATGTTCCGTCTTCTTGTTCACGGGTCTGTAATGTCTGGAAACAGGTAGAACAAAATCGTTCCGCACGTTCAGGTGATGGGCCATATGAGTTGTGTCCACTTTCCAACGTTCCCCTTCTTGCACGGCATGAAGATATTTTTCTTTTAAATTCAGCTCCTCCCAGATGTGTCGGAGGTAGATGTTAAATCCATTCCGATACACACTCGACAAAATCCAGAAGGTAGTAGACGGTAACATGCGATGTATGTAATAATTGCCCGGCTTCTTACAGTAATCTTCATAAAACCGACACACACCTTCTCTTCGGCTGATCGAGTACAAGATTTGAATCAACTCGTGCGAAAAGTGAATGGAACTGTATTGTACGCTCCCCCCTGAATTTTCTGCATATTCCTTTAAGAAAGACATTTTAGAGATCACGATAATGAAATGTTTATGTCCTTTGAAATTTAAGTTGTCGCACCAACACCAAAAGGGTAAGAAGTGGCACTTTTCTTGGGTGGTGATTGTTGTTATAAAATCGATATAATCCTCGTAACAAACTGAAACATGAAACCAATACATCTGATGACACTGTTCGAACATTCGGACACAACGGGCCGCCAGGTCCAGATTGGGGTCTTCGAAGGGTGGCAGATCCTTCACGCCGTCTAACCAGGATTGGTCCCACTCGATAGGGTCTTGGATGTACGATTTACGCTTTAAATATTTACCTTCAAATAGTTCGCAATACCTGGACCAGTTCAAGGTTTCTAGTAGAATGAGGCAGTCGGTAGGCTCTACAGCACACCGACAGTAGGGACATTTGTGTGTCAGGCCACCTTTCAACCAAGTCCATAAGCACTGGGTGTGAAATCGATGGTGACAGGCAGCGAGGGAAAAGGCATCCTCGCTGGGGATCACATCCAGGCACACGGAGCATTCGTCCGTGGAGGTCGTTGCTTTCAGACGGCTGCTCGCTGCTTCCGGACTGCGGCATATGGAGCAGGGAGTTTTGGGGGGAAGGACCACAGGAAATGGCTTGTACCACATACATAATTGGAGGTTCATGAGGTTCATGACGACGGATGCCCGGAGACTGCGAAACTGCGGAGGCACCTAGTTGCACTCAACTGCCCGAAGAAAGCGGGGTACAGTATTTATAATTTAAAAAAAAAAAAAAAAAAAAAAAAAAAAAAAAAAAATTTTTTTTTTTTTTTTTTTTTTTTTTTTAATGACCAGTCTTACCCTTTGATACATACTGACAAATGATGAGTTTTCAATTTTTTCTATTACCTAATGAAATAAAATTGAAAATACTCAATTACCTTCCTGTTTACGAAAAATGTAAATTATTTTCTGTAACTGAATTCAGAGATTTGGTAGCCTATCCTCCATTATGGTGTAACAAAGCGTGCTATAATCTATATCGAAAGACGCTTGAAATACAAATCTACCAATCTATACTTATTAGAACTGATTTTGTTTTAGTAAACATTTTTATTTATTTGCTTAAAAGCGATTTTGATATCTTGTATTCTGATCATTGGTATTTACATCCAATCAATGAACATGAAGAAAAATTTATCGTCACTATGAAAACTAATTTTGATGAATTTATACCAGAATATGCTGCTATTGCTACCCAGTACGTGAAATCATTTGCGACTCCATTCTATGTTGAATCTATTCTACTAAGTACAGCAAATGTGTATGGTTTACTATTTCCCCATATTGTCTATCCATTTTTTCTAAACATGAAGGGTGAAAAACAATGGATTCGGTTTATGATCTCTTGTGAATTTATTCGGCAATTATACAATTTAATTGAAGCTGATAAATCAAGTTTTAAAACTAAATATTTATTCCATTTATTTAAAATACTGACATTTGAGTACGAACAATGGGTCAATAATAATCAGGGTGGATGGGAACGTATAAAAGAGTGGCGGAATGAAGTATTCAAAAGAAACGATATTTTCACTGTTAGTACTCATTAAATTACTCATAAAAAAAAAAAAAAAAAAAAAATTTTTTTTTTTTTTTTTTTTTTTTTTTTTTTTTTTCAAGTGGGTGTGACTTAAAAAAAAAAAAAAAAAAAAATTTTTTTTTTTTTTTTTTTTTTTTAAATATATGGATGGTTATCGTGTTGGGGTTATCAGAAGTCTTTGGGTAACTTATCCAACAGTAATGGCTGTTTCTCTATCTAATATTTGTTTGGTGGTAGATATGGATGGTTTTCCTCTTTACCATTTCTTTGTCACAAGAGAATTTGGATACGAATCTCTTACTGATGGTACAAACGACTCACAGAGGTATGATCTGGGGCAATTACAAGAGACATTATTTGAAAAGCCATTAGAAGGTATCAAGGAATTTGTAGAAGAGGCTGACATGGAAAAGGAATACGAAGAGCATGGATCAGAAATTCGAGAAAAAATTCGAAAGCAGTTTTTTGGGAAGGAATTGGAGAATATTAAGAATATGACAAGTAAAGTGCATGGTTTACCATTTACCCCTGTGGAGAGGGAGGTAGTCGAGAAATATAAGAAAATGGAATCAGATGTAAAAAAGTTGTACGAATTGTATAAGACCAAGGACAAACTGTTTGTAGCCTATAAAGGAGGTAAATGGATTGCACGATTGCTGAATTTTTTAGAAATACCCGCAATAAATCTCGAAATGTTTGGATGTCCCAAGTTTAAATGTTTGCCAATGTCAGAAAGAAAAAAATGTGATTACCACGGTGAAAATTTTTCTTGCCCCAAAGAAAAATGTGCTGCTTATGCCAACTGGATTAGAGAACAGTTGATAGAAGTTCAAAAAGTTACTCTGTCCAAAATTTGTTTAATGATTGACATGGATGGATTTCTATTGAGACAGTGTCACTTTATAACTCGAGAGTTTGGATACGCATCACTGATCGATGGAACAAATGATTCTCGAAGATATAATTTGAAGTGTTTTAAAAAAATGCTCAATCCAGCAGACTGGGAGTTTGCAAAAAAATGTGAAAATAGCATACATGGCTTATCATTCGCAATCTGTCCCAATGAACCAGTGGAGGATATCTCAACTTTGGAACCTTATATCGAGGAACTGTATAATTCGTGTAAGACAACTGATAAATGGATTGTAGCCTATAAGGGAAATGGAGGGATCAAGAAAATATTGGATCGGTTGCTGATACCTTCAGTAAATTTAGATAAGTTTAAGTGTCCCAACTTCAAGAACTTGCCATTGTCAAAGGTAGAAAATTGTGGTTTCCATTCAAAATGCAGTGACAAAGAATTTGCTTGTCCAAAACAAAAATGTATTACTTATGCAAATTGGATTATGCAACAGTTAAATAAAATGTAACTCATGTCTTGAATAAAAATTGCATTTATTAGTACAACTGGACTGGTTTTACGTCGTCATCAGTTAAAAAAAAAAAAAAAAAAAAAAAAAAAAATTTTTTTTTTTTTTTTTTTTTTTTTTTTTTTTTTTTTTTTTTTTTACTTTTCTATATACACACGAGGATAAAATTCATCCTCAGTCCATTTTTTAGCATAATAGGGTACAAATTTTTCATCATCAATTTTTCGTAATGCAATTTTTTCCTTGTTTGGAAATTGTACATACCTTAAATAAAACTCATCCCCGTTAGCTTTTTTCGGGTAAATCTCAGTGCCTTTATCCCGAGCATAAGTAAAATTGTTCAGGGGGACATCATTTTTCATAATGTCTTTACAGTACCATTGTTTACCTTCACTGTTTGTGGGGTAGTCAAATCTACCATTTACATCTGGTAGATAGCATTGATCCCCTGTCTCAGGATCAATTGGAAACTGTATTTCACCTGTTTTTAAATTTTCTGGATATACTGGGTATCCCCGGGCCTTATCGTAAATGTAGTACGCTGTAGTACCATCTGCCTCCAGAGCAGGATATTCCACATCTTCCCTTTCATTATTTCTAAAACTGGCTTTGTAAGCATATTTCTCGGTGTCGTCCACTTCAAAATACACCTCCTTTTTAAGTTCGTCTTTTGCATAATATGTTCCAAACCCCCCCATTCCTTTACAATAACCGTTTCCGTAATATTCTCTAAATGGGAGCTCCGGTTTCTCTTCTTCTTGAAGGTCTTTGTCATCCCCCCCATTGCCTTCTTCGTCATCGATCTCCCCTTTATTCCCTCCTTCGCCATCGCCCGCGTTACCTCCTTGCCCATCGCCCGCGTTACCTCCTTGCCCATCGCCCGCGTTACCTCCTTGGCCATTCACCTCGGATGGACCCGGGAGATGCTTGTCCTCGGATGGACCCGGGAGATTCTCGTCCTTGGGTGGACCCGGGGGAACGTGGCCCGCCTCGGATGAATTCTGACCCGCCCCAGGGGGAACGGGGTCAACCTTCCCGGATGAATTCACTTGACCCCCCCCAGGGGGAACCTTCTTCTCCTCCTCCTCGGATGGCTTCTGAACTTGACCCGCCCCAGGGGGAACGAGGTCAACCTTCTTCTCCTCCTCCTCGGATGGCTTCTGAAGTTTTGCAAGTTTAGGCTTTTTACCTTTAACTGTTGTAGAGGATTTTTCAGTTGAAGTACGCTTCCGTTTGACAGCTTTATCGGAATCCATCAGTCTTTATATATATATATATATATATATATATATATATATATATATATATGAGAAAAGGTAGAAGGATGTTGTTTGTAATCCTGTGGTTTTTTATGTTATTTTTTTGTTGGAATCATGTAGTGTACAGAAGTTATGCCAAACTGACATGGAGTACACTATACAAGGACATGGAACCTATAGAATGGCGTAATTATGAAATTGATCAAAAAATAAATAATTTTGCAGAATGGATGTAAAAAAAAAAAAAAAAAAAGTGAAATAACACTTTCTCTTTTATTTAAAAGACATCTTCTCATCACCCCACATAAAATTTATTCACTATTTCAAAGAGATATTCTTCTGTATCGTTCACGCATTTTTCCAGTAGAGCATCTTTTGATATGATTTCATCTGTTGGATTTCTTTTTTTAATGAGCATCTCCAAATCTAAATTCACATAGTCTGTATATATGGATAGTAATTGGCTTTCGCGCATTTCATCTTTATTGATTCTTTGAAGAATTTTAAATTTTTGTTTCAATTCCTTTTGCATTTCCTCG
This sequence comes from Salticus scenicus, assembly GCA_963930645.1. Lineage (NCBI taxonomy): Eukaryota > Metazoa > Arthropoda > Arachnida > Araneae > Salticidae > Salticus > Salticus scenicus. The sequence goes on along the minus strand of OZ005659.1, from coordinate 227,224,920 downwards.
TTCGTGGGAATATGTTTTTGAATCTGTTCCCATTTTAATGAAAAGTATTTTTTGTATAACACCAAAAATAAGTTTTGCATTTCTACATGGGACCAACCATCATTCAATTTAATTTTTTTCTCTTCGGATTGTGAATAAACTTCCGTATGCGGTCTTTTTTGTAATTTTAATTTTATTTTTTTCAACAAGTCTTCTTTGGGAGTGCATTTGTCAATTTGTAATGCATTCAACCACTCATTGTATAAATGTTCCCATTCTTGTATTTTCAGCATTTTAACTGCAGCAACAAATGCATCCGTGGGTGTTTCATTATCTAAATTTAATTCCTGAAGCCATTGTAAATAAGTTGACTCCCAAACCAATTGTTTCTGATCGTAATATTTTTTGAAATGTTCATCCATTGTGTTTGGAAGGCTACCTTTGGGTATATCTCCAAAAATTTTTTTCAATACCTCATCAATTCGTTTGACGACTTTATTATGGGTAATGTCCGTTAATTTAAAATAAATTTTCATTTGATTACTTTCGGTAAGAGCTTTTTGATATTTCTTCATTCTCTCACTTTCTAGTATGTCCGTAAATAGGGTATTTTCATTGAGAGAGACATTAAAATGTTGAGCCAATCTCTCTAATTGTTTTACTTTCGTCATTAGCGTTATTTTTTTGGGTGCTTTTCGAGTAAGGGGTACAGTCTTGGTACCATATTTTTCTAATACATTTTGCATCCAGGTCACTTCGTCTTGCGCTATATCTGGATCCATCTGTCGTTGAAGATTCATTACAAATTCTTTAGACTTGACCAAGTTATCGATATGTAATAGGAACCAATTGTCTTGGTCTGCAAATTGAGGTGTAAACTTCATCATATTATGGTGCAAGTTTTTCACAAGATCGTCTGGAGTCACATCAGGAGTGATCAGACTTTCATAAAATTGTTTAAACAAAAGATATTCTTTTAGCAATTCCTGTTTCCAGCAAATTTTGCTCTGGGTCTTGATATTGGGAGTAGCAGACATTAAATCATTTATTATCCCATTGTTCTCCAACGACTGCCGAAGTAATTCGATCACGTCGTCTAACCACATATTATTTGATTCAGAAGGGTTTACAAATTGCTGTAACAAACGTAATTGGTCCAAAAAATGAGCTTGATTAAAATTTCTAAAATATGAAGTAAGATTTTGAAAAAACTGTTTATCTTTAGCTAATTTAGGTAGAAATTCATCAAACCATTCAGGATTTTTACTTAAATGTTCGCCTCCTGCGTAAATTACAGCCTCTCGTAAAGCAATCAATTTTTCAATAACTGTTTCATGAAAGTTATCCAGAGTCACTCTCCATTGAAGATGGTCTTCTATAAGGGTGAAATAATGCAAAATTTTTTGGTGCATTTCCTCATATTTTTTACAATAATCTATTACATAATTTACAACATTTTCCTTCCTTGGTATAGAAAGAGCATTGGCTCGAACCTACATGCTCGAACCTACATTTTTGCGGATTGTCTTAAAAGAATTCTAACTCATCATTTAAATCACTCAGTAACCATGGTAATGAATATAACAAACTTAGATGATAAGATTATAGAATGATTCGATGACTACTTGGGCAAAGGATTCGGGTCGAACGTCCACTAAATGGAGCTTCCTTTCGATTTCTTTGCATTGTTTCTCAACTAAATTTAACAATGATTGATTGTCTTTCAGTTCCCCTATCACATAGTCTTCCCATCCCACTTGATTGGGAAAGGTATCATGTAAATAGTCTAATATTTTTTTATCCGCTCGTATTTTTTGATACAATTCACTTTCTCGAGTAAGACAATCTAGGTAAGTTTTTTGTGCATTCTCCAACTCCGTTTGTAACTGTTCGATTTTACTATTCATGGGTTGCAGCTCAGGGTCTTCTTCGGGTTCCACTGAATTGAGCTCCATTGCGATTTCTTGACATCGTTTCCCCACTCGAGTAAGACAATCTTCGTAATTTTTTTGTGCATTCTCCAACACCGTTTCTAAATGTAGGATTCTGTTATTAATGGGTTCCAGCACGTTACTGGAGTCTCCTTTGAAGAATTCGATGAGTACTTCGGCAAAGGATTCGGGTCGAAGGTCCACTAAATAGAACTCCGTTTCGATTTCTTTACATTGTTCTCTAACTGAATTTAACAATGATTGGTTGTCTTTCAGTTTCCCGATAACGTAGTCCTCCCATCCCACTTGAGGGGGGAAAGTATGATGTAAATAGTCTAATATTTTTTGATTCGCTTTTTCTCGAGCAAGACAATCTCGGTAAGCTTTTTGTACCTTCTCCAGTTCCGTTTGTAACTGTATGATTTTAGATTGTTCTAAGCTATTAATTGCTTGCAAGGGTTGCACTTCTGAAATGACATTACCCGAGTCTTCTATACATCCACTACTTTGTTGTAATTGCTGATACAAAGTTTCAATCATTCTATTTGCTTCTTGGCAATGCTGTTTTAAATGAACATTTTCAGCCCCGTACTGATTTATGGAATTCTCGAAAAAATTCCTTGTTAAAACGAGTGTATTTTGCAACTCTGAATTTTTTAAGTGGTAGGACTGGAGTAGACTGTTTGTTTGACAGAGTTGTGTCTGTAACTCTGTCTTATCGTTATTAACGACTTTTAAACTATTTTGATATTTTTCTAGTTTTTCTTGATATTCCTGTATTTTATGTTTATGCTTTTGAAGTGCCTCTTTACATTGATTTAGTTCAGTGTTACGTGTTTGAAGTTCGTTTTGAGATTTCGCGAGGTCAACTTTCAATGCTTGAAGGGTGTCCTGACATGTCGCGAGGTCATCCTTAGATGTTTGAAGGGTGTCCCGACATTTCGTGAGTTCATTCTCACAGACTCGAAGGGCGCCCTGACATTCCGCGAGGGCATTCTTCGATGCTTGAAGTTCCTCCCGACATTGCGCGAGGTCATCTTTACAGGCTTGAAGTTTGTCCTGACATTGCGTGAGGCGATCATCCCTATTCCATTGATTTTTATCCGATAATCTCTCCCTAGAACAAGCGTTTATTTGGCAAAGTTTTAATAAAAAATCTAGAAAACTTTTGCTCTGTAAAAAAAGACTCAAGTTATCTTCGATAATGGGTTCACTTAAAAGGAAAGCTTGAGTCAAGTCATTCGTCAGTTCTTTTTTTAACGTATTGACAGTGGTATGGGCTATAACATCGTCTGGGTATTGCTTGGTTTTTAGGATGTGTTCGACAAGGGTTTTAAAAACCATCTTGTTTCCTCGCCGAAAAGTATTTTGGCTACATGGACCAGATCCATGTACAAAAACTTGTACTTTTCGGATGTTTGAATTTGCAACCAAGACAAAATCTCCATAATCTCCTTCTTTTTGATATGTAAACCGTAAACATAATATCTCAAACCAAATTTTTTCCAAGTGTCTTCATTTTTATAGAAAGGTAACCAACAGTTACAGATGACGGAATTGAAATCTCGGTAAGGTTCTTTCAGCTGAGTGACCACCATCGGGGAAACGTATTCCACTTGATGGTTTCGAGAGATCAAGAATAGAGTTCCCACAGGTTCTTCGTCGGTTAAAAGGACTTCACATTGATAGAAATCGGGAGGGGGTAAGACAGAAGGTTGCAGGTCGGATCGTTTTAAAATCATGTGGACTTCCCTGCCAAAATAAGCGGAAGGATTGGAGTAGGTGGTCTTGGTGAACGATTCGTTACAAAGAGCGAATACAAAATGAGTCCACCTATTGAATTGTTTCAACCCGTCACCCGATCGTTTAAAGAACCTGAGATTGGCGACTTCCTGGAGGGTCAGGGCTCGTTTCTGTTCCTTCGCTTCAAATATACGGTAGAGGGTTTGAAAAGCAATTTCTCTTCGGCACTTCTTCATGATAGGGGAAAGGGGATTATTTTTAGAAATGACAAAGAGGGTCGAAGCATGAAAATAACTATACAAAATTTTATGCGGAGTGAAGAGAGCCCGGAGTAAAGTTTCACAGGCCCCATCCGGGACACAGATGCCACCCGCCGTGCTGACACTTCCGATCTCGTATAACAAAAAATTTTTCCCTCGGTTAATGGACGGACACTTTCCCTGTATGACGAGGATACTGTTTTCCGGAGGGTCAATGGCTGTCGAATCTAGAAAATTGGATTTATACGTGACGATCGCGCGTTTAAAGCGTAGAGCCACGAAATGAAACCGTTTAAACTTATTTCCAAACACATCAATGTAATTGTTTAACTCTCTTTGTAAGAAGAGGACGTTCATGGTAAACTTGTTGTTTGTGATTTACAACCCCCCTTTTATGTAAAAAAAAAAAAAAAAAAAAAAAAAAAAAAAAAAAATTTTTTTTTTTTTTTTTTTTTTTTTTCACCAGGGGTGGATGCTGCTGAATTGAAAATTTTTCTGAATCAGCACGGTGTCGAGGAGAAAGTCGAACGTTTCGGCGGACAAAATATCGGTATAGTGATACCCGTCCAACGCATGCAACAAAATGACCCGCTTTTGACCGTCCACGATTCTTCCCCAGTAATCCACCTTCATATCGTGCGTGTTGGACATGGTTTTGTTGTACACGTAGCCCGGCAACCAAATGTTTTGCATTTGATACAAAGCGTTCAAAGAGGTTCTTCCGTGAGCCGACGCTTCCACCCCTTTCAATCCCGATTTAAACGAATTTCGAATGACGGTGCCGCTCTGCAAGCCAATTTGACCAAATAATTCTTGCACGTTTTCCGCGTTGCCTTTGGCTCCCGCCAGGATTTGGGTGGTGATGCAACAGGGGTGGGCCATGAAATCGCCTCCCTTCTGGAGGATGGCTTCGATGGTGTTCATTTCTTCCAAGGTGAGCGCAAAACACAGGTCGTTTTGGAGTCGATCCAAATAAAAGCGCCGCATCTCGTTAAAAGCTTGAAACGTCCTCTTCGATCCGTACAGCTCGCAGATGAGGCGAAACGTTTTTTTCAAATCACGCTGCTTGTAGGGTAAAAAATCGATGTCGTCGTAAAACAAATAATAGGCGACCAACATATCTTGGCTGGGACTGAGCTTCAGCCCCATCACGAAACTCTGCATTTCCCACTCCGGATTGAGGAGGGTGGCACATTCGGCCTGGGACAACAGGCTGGGCACGAGGTAAAGGTTCGCCTCGTCCCCATCGAAATCCCCGTTGATCGACTGTAGAATTTCGAGCGGCACCCCGAAACAATCGTACGGCCACCCACCCCCCTCCAAGGGCACCCGCAACCCGACGAAATTCTCGGGTTGCAAGGAAGGCATGCGATTCAGAATGACCCATTGCCCTCGGAGCTGAAATTTCTCCACAATGGAGTCGGGTATGCGGATTTTGTTGGGCTGGAGCGTGGCGTCGGGGACAATCATGCCGCGCATGGAATAGCGACACCGTTTGCCAAAGGCAATTTGCCGCATGAGCGTCGCCTTGCCACAGGACCTCGATTCCAGACTGCCGTAATTGAGGGGGGCCTCTTGCACCTGTTTGTAGAAGAGGGCCGCTTTCGAAGGCGGCTGGATGTGTTTCGTGCGGTAGGTCATGGGCATCCCCATCACGTACTTGAGGACTTTTTCGTAGACGAGGGTGGTGCGCATTTGCCAAAAAATGGGATCCTGCAACAGGAGAAAGTCTTGCTGCGTTTCGATTCGGTGTTTCTCGATGAGACGTTGCAACTGGGGCAAGAGGAAAGTGTAGCCCGGAGTGGCGATGGCAATGGAGTGGACCGGGTAACATTTCAATCGTTCGTTGAAATAAAATTGGTCGCAACACACGGTAAAGGATTTGATCTTCCGAAAGGAAAGGGTTTTCTCGCATTCGGAACAGACGCGGGCAAACGAGTTTTTCTTGCGCCAGGCTTTCAAGAGTTTGAGAACCTCGGGGGGAGTGGCCTGCAGAGGACAATCTTTCAACTCCAACAAGTTGATGCGATACCGTACAATAGCCATGGGGGTGAGGAGAGAGAGAGGATTCCAAACCTTTAAAAAAAAAAAAAAAAATTTTTTTTTTTTTTTTTTTTTTTTTTTTTTTAAATGGTAGTGTAAATGATCAAATCATTGGTATCATGTCTATCCGAGATGATTTTCGTAACCTACTCCGAAACTGTGTTCGTCTCGCCTCTCGTCAAGAGGCCAGCGAAGTCTTGGAGTTTAAATTTACCTGCTCTATTTTGAGAAAGCTTACAATATATTTTCAGAACCCCCCTAACCGGATGAAAAGTAAACTAGATACAGTTGAAAAGGTGATTATCAGATTGGGTCTGAAATTGAGACTTATCTTACATTATAACCACGTTCGGTACTATCCTGATCTAAGAATTCTGTTGGGCGAGGAAAAGTTGCCACATCTCCATTGGAGTGATCAAGCTTGGCTCTTGAAATGTTTGATTGTTACAACCTATACTATCGTAGATTGTACAGAACAATTTAAAGTAGATATTTTCGATAAGGCTTTTGAAGTCTTGATGGAAAGGTTGGACTGTCAAGTATATATTAAATTTATCGAATCTAGCAACCGTAATCCGACGGAAAAAATCCAGATGACCAATAAAGATTGCGAAAGATTGCTATGTAGTATTTGTTTGAGCAGAGAGAGACAAATTGTTTTTGAAGCTTGTAAGCATTTCGTTTGTTGTAAAAGCTGTTCAAACCATCTTACAACGTGTCCAATTTGTCGATCACTTATTACTAATCGTATTACAGTATATCTATCTTGAAAAAAAAAAAAAAAAAAAAATTTTTTTTTTTTTTTTTTTTTTTTTTTTACATTAGGAAGGTGGGTGACTTTTTATTTTAATAACCTAACCATTTCATACAAATGGCTCTAACATGATTTGTTCATATCATCGTTACTCATCTTGAAACGTAAAACCAACCCAATCCAATCTGTCCAATACAGATTTCACATTTTTACCAGGTTTGCCAAAAGGATCCTTCTTGCAAGATAGATCACTTTCAATACAATCTATTAAACCACAATTTTCCATAAATTCTATCAATGCCTTGGATGCCGAATCGAATAAAGAATCACTTTTGAATTTGTTCGCACACTCCCCGATAAAACATCCGGTGACGATTAAACATTCCATGACCCAAGGTTGATAATTATTATGACCTCGCCAGTGGTGAGGTGTCAAAACTTTCTCATCCAAAATCCTTCGAAGTCTAGGGGATAGAGATGATAAATCGGAATCGACGATAACTTGTAATTTTTCTTTTAACTTGGGAATCGCATCTTTGAATTTGTGGACGTTGATACCCGTAGGCTTGATGAGGAATGGGATTTGAAAATAGACTTTGAGCATTCTTAAAATAGAAAGGCCAAATTGACGTTCCCTTGGTTTGAAATCCGGATCGTCTATATGATTCACCATGTGGACCAACATTTGATTACCCGTATCATCAAAATTTGCAAGATGAACACAATCTCGAAGTAGGTAATGAAAAATGTTCTTGACGGGGTCAAAGTAATTCATGATCAAGGGTGTTTAATAATCAAGATTTTTTTTTCCAGAAGACAAAAACCTTTATTAAAAAAAAAAAAAAAAAAAAAAAAAAAAATTTTTTTTTTTTTTTTTTTTTTTTTTTTTTTTTTACTCAAACAGAGATGACATTCGATTCAGTGATTTGTTTTGCTTCCATCTCTCTCTGCATCTCCACCACTTGTCCCTGCAAAGTCTTGTACTCGGATTCCAGTTTCCAATGCGCTTCCACGATCGGTCTCATGTCTCTCAAATAATTTTGAATTCGCGGCGGAGGCGTCCACATTTCATTCCAAACCGATTCATAAAAACAATTCCCTCTTTCGGCCTGCACTCTCAACCAATCCTCCACATTTTCCCGATCCAGATAAAGCCTTTTACCTCCCATCAAATAGAGAAAACGAGGCGTTGAGTTCTCTGTCGGAACCCATTCTCGCTTGAGAGGCAACACTCTCCCACTTTGGAAAGCGTGGAAATATTTGATTTTTTGCCTATAGACCCCGTTTTCTTCGACCAACCGACCGTACGCCAACGTGGCCGGCGAGGCCCCCCGAAACATTTCCTGTTTCATCACCTCTTCGAGACCCCCGTCCCACTGCAATGCCAACGGTAACCGAAAGTCTTTCGGCAGCGTCCGAAAGATGTAGAAATGTTTCTCTTCCAAGGGAGCTTTTTTATATCGCTTGCCCCCGATCGTAAAATGACATCTAGACAGTCTCTTGCACAGGTAACCCATTGTATGGACCAGATGCAAGGCCGACACGATCTCTCGATGTAGCTTAGAGGGATAACGAGGACGGGGTCGGGTAGTCGGTTGGATTTTCGGCCACACCTGTTTCTCGAAAAGACCTTTAGGGGAAACGACTATCATGTGTCGATGCTGCCGAAAATAGGGTAGCGCGTCCGGCCCGCCGTCGCACCAGCACGAGAAAGGTAGAGTTGCGACTGCCCCTTTTTGCTCATTCATCGCCTCCAGGAAACTTTCAAACGCAGCGGCTTTGACTATCACGTGCACCCAATCCGTAGAATCCTTGGTCCGGACGTATTTTCGAACGTAAGAGGCTGCCATGTTCAAATTCTCGTCTTCGAAATAATCCACTTCGGAATCGGAGTCCATCCAATAAATGTCTTCGAATGCACGACGCGATAAAAGATGGCGGATATCCGGATGGTGGAAAAACGATCTCGGCACACATAAGGGACGGGTGTCCAGGACGCTGAGCTCGTCGGGCTCGTCCATCTCCACATCTGAGACTTGATCGGTCCTATCGATTCTCTTAACGGTTATAAATTTTCGAAAACACGTCAAGAAATGTCTCACGTTATGCTTTTTTTGCCCAGATTGCCACTGGTAGTGTCCCTTACACCATATGCAAGAAGTCTTCGTTTTGAATCCATGAGCTATTAAAGAATGCTTTTCGAACTGAATGGGTAATATTTCAACCTCGCAACGAGGGCACTTAAAAGAATAAGCCTTCCTTTTTAAATCCTTATAATAATCATGTATGTTTCTTGGAGCCATTGTAAAAAATTTTACAGAATAGAGAATATCAAACTTCCTTATATATTTAAAAAAAAAAAAAAAAAAAAAAAAAAAAAATTTTTTTTTTTTTTTTTTTTTTCTACACGTCTTCATATTTGGACAGTCTCCGCTTCAACTCACCAATCTCGGCTTCATATTTCCGCTTCAGTTCAGCATTCTCGGCTTTCAGCTGCATTATGACCTCATCCTGCAGTTTGTTGATCTTATCCTGGAACTTTCTGTTCTCATTCACCGCCCGCTTATATTTCAGTTTGATGCACGTATTCTCTTCTTTCAGAGAGGACACTTCTCTTCGCAAATCCGATATTTTTCTATCCTTCTCGGCTTTCAGAGACATCGTCTCTGCAATTTGTTTTTCGACCTGTATTTTCAAGTCAGCCATCTCTCTCTGTAAAGTCTTGATCTCTGATTCCAATTTCCAATTTGCTTCCACGATCGGCCTCGCGTCTCTCAAATAATTCTGGATTCGCGGCGGAGGCGTCCACCATTCGTCGCCGACCTGTTCGTAGAAACAATTGCCTCTCTCGCCCTGAACCCTCAGCCAGTTTCCGTCTACCACTTCTTCGCGATCCAGATAAAGTTTCTTACCTCCCATCAAACAGAGAAAACGAGGCGTCTCGCGTGTCGTGGGCACAAACTCTCGTTTGAGAGGTAGCACCCTCCCCCCTTGGAAAGCATGAAAATGTTTAATTTTTTGCCTATATTTTCCATTTTCTTCGACCAGCCGACCATACGCCAGTAGCAACGGCGAGGCCCTGCGAAACATTTCCAGATCCATCGCTCCCACCATGCCTCCGTCCCACTGCAAGGTCAGCGGCAACCGAAAGTCTTTCGGCAGCGTCCGAAAAATGTAGAAATGTTTGTTTTTCAAGGGGGCCCTCTTATAGCGCTTCCCCCCGATCGTAAAGTAACATCTCGACCGCCTCTTGCTCACGTAGCCCATCGTGTTGACCAAGTGCAGGGCCGATTTTATCACCTCGCACTTTTTCGAAGGGTAGTTTTTACGGGGTCTCTGGAAGGGTCGGACTTTGGACCAAATTTTCTGGAAGCGACCCTTGGGTGCGACGACAATCATGTGCCGGTGCTGTCTGAAAAGGGGATCCTCGTCCGGACCGCCGTCGCACCAGCACGAGAAAGGCAGCGTGACCACCCTCCCCTCTTCCTTGTCCAGGAGCCGTAGGAAAGATTCGAAAGCGGCCGCCTTCACCATCACGTGAAACCATCCCGCACTCGACCCGACGTACTTTCGCACGTAGCACGCGGCCACATTCACGTTCTCGTCTTCGTAATAATCGACCTCGGAGCCGGGATCCATCGGCCAGAGGTCTTCGAAGAGGCGCTCCGTCAAGAAGCCGCGAAGGTCCGGATGGTCGAAAAAGGTTTGGGCGGCGCACAAGGGACGCGTGTCCAGGAGTCGGAGCGCGTCCGGGATTGGACACGACTCGTCGTCCATCTCCACCTCCACGCACTTAATCCCTATAAATTTTCGAAAACAATTCAAGAAATGTTTCACGTTTTGGCTATGCTTTTTTTGCCCAGAGTTCCACTTGTAGTGTCCGTTACACCATACGCAAGAAGTTTTCGTTTTGAATGCATGGGCCGTTAAGGAATGTTTTTCGAATTGAATAGGTAAAATGTCAACCTCGCAACGAGGACACTTGAAAGAATAAGCTTTCCTTCTCAAATCCATATAATAATCATGTATCTTTGGAGCCATTGTCACAGAATAGAGTATCAAACCCTTTAAATAATTGAAAAAAAAAAAAAAAATTTTTTTTTTTTTTTTTTTTTTTTTTTTTTTTTTTTTTAAGGGTTATTAATTATTTAAAAAAAAAAAAAAAAAAAAAAAAAAAAAATTTTTTTTTTTTTTTTTAATCAAAACGCTTTACAAAAAAGGTTTTTTTTCTTTCGATAGGAGCACCAAATTTGGCGCCCCCCACCAACCAACCCACCACAGTCGAAAATCAACGGAAGGTGAGAAACGGCCCAAATAGTATAAAGGAGCGTCCATATTTGGAAGAAAAACATAAAATTTATCGAAAATGTATCGAAAATTATGAAGATACCAAATATATATAGTTTTTAAATATTTTTATTTTTTCAGAAAAGTTTTTGGAGAGACACCACTTGGAATTATGGGTAATTTTATATGACTCGATTATCCGAAACTCTCCGTTGACCAAAGTCGGTCTATATAGTTTTTCTGGCCCCTTGGAATTATGGGTAATTTTATATGACTCGATTATCCGAAACTCTCCGTTGACCAAAGTCGGTCTATATAGTTTATCTGGCCCCTTGGGTAATTTTATATGACTCGATTATCCGAACCTCTCCGTTAACCGAACTAGATGGTGTGTCCCTGTAACAACCTGGGTCATTTTGAACGAGGCTTTAGAAATGGAACTGGGAGCGAGTGCCGTCGCACCGTCAGCGCCCCCCTCCAAGAGGTTCAGCGCGCCCCCTCTGACTGTGTGAGGGCACCGGCCTCCGCCCCACGAAAGTTGGAAAGGAGCAGTCAAAAAAAAAAAAAAAAAAAAAAATTATTCATTCTAGCTGTGATCCTCATATCTGTTGGAACTCAATTTTATTGGTGAATTCCCGTTCAATGTTTGATTTCATTGTTAATTTGACAGTATCTATAAAATACCTACAATAATATGGAGTATACTTCTTCATCTCCTTCTACATTTCATCAGGCTATATCACGAAAGATTACGAACCCATCTGAAGTAGGGGGTTCGACCGGACGTAAACTATATTCTAGGAAAGGTGGGAAAAACAAAAAAGTGAAAACTCTGTGTCAATGTGATTATTGTTTATCTCTCCTTGTGTCAGACAAAGTCTTAAGAAAAATGGCTCAACGTAGAGGGATTAAAAGCTTATCTTCTCAAGCATTACCCTGTGCCAGAAAAGTTTTACGTATTTATATGCAATTATTATTAAGTTATGCTTATGCTTTGAAAGAGGAAAGAAACACTGTAACGGCTGCAGATGTAGTATATGTCGTGCAACAATTTGGAAATACTATTTAAAATTTTGGATTTGTAATTATCTGTTTTTAAAAAAATAAATATTTGTGTTGAAAATATCTCATTTTTTTAACATTCATGAAGGCATCAATGAAAAGGTCATTCATATTTAATTTACATACTAACACTATATTATTTTTTAGGCTATTGGATAACCTCCAATTACCAACTTATTTATTAAATATATACATCAATATATACACATACAAGCAATTTGTCAATTTGTTTTTTACCAGCCATCATCGCTGCTACGGTTGTTGACAGGTACCCTACCTAAAAAAAATTAAGTAATGTAACTCTACTGTTTATAGTCAAAATTAAAATATAATCACAAATTTAACAATATACTTTAAACTAATTTAAAAAATGAAATCTAACATTTTCACTGTAAATAAAAAATTATACTTACATTTGTTCATCTGTAAAATTGTCTCGGTATCCTTGTTAAAGACGTGTGTACTGGGTATGTGCGATCTTCTTTCGGTCTATAATCCAGCAAATGATATGTGGATTCTGGAACATCCCAATACTCTTCAACTGCTATCGTGTGTCCTTGCGGGCTCTCATCTGGTATCGGTGGCAAGGGTCTAGCATATCTTGCTCTTCTTGCTACAGGAGGTCTGTTTAGACCCCCCAGAGGAGAACCTTGTTTATCTAAGAATTGTCTGCATCTCCTACATATTATCCATATAATGGATTCTTGTGTAGCATCATGACAGGTAATTTTACCGCAAAAGTTGCATCCAATGTAACCATTGAAATCAGCACTTATGTCATTCCCACTCATTATTCACTAACTTTTTAACTACGAGAGGTTTAGTTACACACAACTGTACACTTTGGAGAAACTTGCTCTACTAAAACTTTTCCAGAGGAAGTAAAGACATTTTGTAGCGCCATTTACATCCCGTGATACGCCCTCTATATCACGTGACGGGTTCGACCAATAAGAACCGGGATTAAAAGTTTATCTTCTCAAGGATGCCACGTGCAATTAATTATTCATATAAATTGAATAAAAAAGTTAACTGTACAATAGCGTGAAACAGCGTGACCGAATTTTTTTTTTTTTTTTTTTTAAGTTAAATTATAGGCATTGTCATTGCTGCCGCTCTATCCTCTTTGCTGCCGCTATGGTTTGGCGCGAGATGCTTGATAATCGTAAATGGTCTCATCCCACGTATACCCATTATGATTATGTATATCACGTGATAGTGATAGAAGAATCCATGAGATGCCTACGATTGGAAAAAATTCTTGAAAGCCATAATATCAATGTCATCGATTTTGTAGTACATGAGGGTGCACTGCGGGACTCTCACATACATCTATTTATTAATTCAGACAATGAAATCGACCGAGATGTTTGGAAAGAATTCCTGTATGGATTTACGATACAACCCATCCATTTTTATTCCATTTTTAATCATTTGTCTAATGATTGCAATTGTTGCGTTTTGACGTTACAAGATTGGTGTATTAAAAAGATATGGGATAGTATGAGTACTTTTCATGATATCGTACATCTGAATTTACCTATTCCACTCTTCCAAAAAGTTGTTCGAGAATCTCAGAAATATATTCTGCCCGATAAGCCTAAATTGGTCTTTGAAGGGTTAGACGAACTATTTTTGGAAATCGATACCATTTTCGATAGAAATATGGCTACCTATTTTCAAAGTACTTGGAATTACTTGTCACCTGAATTCTTATATGTTCAATGTTACTTTGTGAAGGATCGTTTTAAATATTCACTATGCCTTCACTGCATGCGATTACTTTTTTATGGAGAAGAGGGTTTCACTCATCGATATTACTATAAAATGTGGCCGTCGATAACCCGTAGCGATAAAAAGGAGTACTGGTGCCACTTATGCAGGCAGGTACCTTTATTTCATGTAACAACTCATGAACAGTATGTGAAACAATATGGTGAACAATATAGTAAACCTTCTCTCTATTCAGGACCTATCAAAATTCAACAATATGAAATTTGTAAAAATTACATGATCCCAGTGTGACTTTTCCGAAGTTCTAATGGAAGATGAGGTTCTGAAACTCTTTAAAAAAAAAAAAAAAAAAAAAATTTTTTTTTTTTTTTTTTTTTTTTTTTTTGAGGGATAAAATAAAGGATGGTGAAACCTCGAAAGATACCGATTGAGTATGCGTACGACGCTTTGAATCGATCGCAGCGTGGATTCGATGCCATTTACCGCATCACCTTTCAGGAATTGGAACCGCTGGCCACGGACCATCAAGCGCTGGTGCAAGTGCAACGCTTACGTCCCTATTTTGCCACCCAGCAAGACTTTCAAGAGTTTCGAAACAGCATTCAAGTGGCCGACCGCTATTGGGAGAGAGCGATTCACACCGCGGGTCCGGCCATCGAGGCGTATTGTCGACGTTTCATGACGGGGGGTCGGGCCCCTGCGCCTCCGCGGGGTCGGGGTCGGGGCCGCCGCATCCCCTTACGGATGCATTCTCGGTTGGGGGACGTGTCGGACGACGAGATGGATCAGCATGCCGATCAATCGGTCCTCTCCATCAGTCCCTCCCACGACGAATGCGACGACACGGATGCCAATCTGCCTCTTCCCACCTGTCAAGCGATCCGCCGCGTGTGTCGCTATTACAGTCCGAGTCGCAGTTATGTCCGCTACCGTCCGGACGAGAGCGAAGACAAGCGCTATCGCGTCAATGTGTCCTACAATCGATGATCGGGTTCTCCAGAGGGTTGAACGCCAAAGGAAACACGGCGTCCCAGTGATCGCTGTAATGGTCCGTGTACCGGAAAGGGCCGTCGCGGAGGGACAAGATATGGGCATGGGAGGTGCCCGCGGCTAAGTGGCCCGAGAGTTCCCGCACCGAGAGGACACCCTCCTTTTCGGGACCGAAACACGATCGCTCGGTGGCCGTGAGGGGTCGAGAGGCCAAGGTGCGCTCCTGGTACTGGTGAACCCACAGTTGGATGTGTTGGGGCAGGAAGCGCGTACTCTCCATAAACGTCAAATCCAAGAGGGGGGCCACCCGGGGCACGTCGACATTGAGGAGGGCGAGGAAAGCGTACAGTTCCTCCTCGAAACTGGCACTCCTGTGATGCAAGACCCGAGTGTCCACCACGAATCGGTTCAACTTGAGGGTGAGGCACTGCTCCGGGTAGGACGCCACGTCCAGTCGGGGCACATGATACATGTAAAAGGTGTCCCCTCCCGGCACGAGATAACTGAGGTCGAAGGGGTTCGCATCTCGAATGAACACATCCTCGGGTTGGTCGATGCGTCGATCGTACTGGCGAATCCGGGCCGGCGTGAGGGGCGGAATGGTTTTGTAATACACGTCTAAGAACACATAATTTTCTAAAACGGGATATTTTCTCTGTTGCAAGAGGTCCAACACGACCTGCTTATAAGGCTCCATAAATCTTGACTAACTAAGATGGAGGGCTATCCGATCGATCGTCACGGGAATCAAGTGTACGTCCAAGGCTTTGCCAAAGACGCCGTCACCGGAGAGCTCTACTATGCCAAAGATGCTCAGGGCCATGAATTTTATCCGAAAGCCAAAAACAAATCGCTTTTCATTCGGGACAAGAGAGCCTTGTACGCGGACGGGAGCGAGCGTTACCCCAGCGACTCGAGTGGGAACGAATATTACATAAGGGAAGACGACAACAAACCGGTCTTGTTTCGGAAAGGGGACGGGTCCTATTACTTGGCTAAAAATAAAAACGGACACGATTTAATCCCGTGGAATTATTTTTCACACTACATTCAAGATGAGCCCTGCATCTACACCAAAGACAGCAACGGGAACACCGTCTACGTGAGAGAGTCCGCCTTTCCACCCGCCTTTAAAGCCCTCATTCGATGGGTGTGTCACATCAGCGTCATTTGTCCTAAAATAACCGGCTGTCACACCAATTTATATACCAGTTATTCTTCCGAACAGACATCATAAAAAAAAAAAAAAAAAAAAAAAAAAATTTTTTTTTTTTTTTTTTTTTTTTTTTTTTTTTTTTTTTAAACATAGAGGGAGAGAGATGGTGTTTGAACCAGTCATGTCTAATTTAAACGTGTTTTTTGATCCTAGTTTCATTTTGAAACCTGATAAATATTTTAATTTGTTGGAAAAAGAATTGGTTTATCTAAAAAATTATAAAATTTATCGAAGGTATCCAGTTCCACGCCTCGTGGCTGGCTATGGTGACAACAGTTCCATAACCTATCGATATTCTGGAACAACTGTTCAGTCCAGAGTATGGACGCCAACGTTGTTGCACATTAAAGAGAGGGTGGAATCGGCTACCAATTATAAATACAATTTCTGTCTGATTAACAAGTATCGTAACGGATACGACAGCATTGGAAAACATAAAGACGATGAGATAGATATTGTTCCCAATTCCCCTATAGCATGTGTTAGTTTCGGCCAAGAGAGAAAATTCAAATTTTCAAGGTTGGATTTTAAACCCGTCTTTTATAACATGACAAGCGGTAGTTTAATGGTGATGCATCCCCCCACCAATAAATATTGGTACCATGAAATACCGAAAGAACCAGAAAAATTAGGTGTACGCATAAGCCTAACCTTCAGGAAATTAAATTAATTAAAAAAAAAAAAAAAAAAAAAAAAAAAAAAATTTTTTTTTTTTTTTTTTTTTTTTTTTGAGGGATAAAATAAAGGATGGTGAAACCTCGAAAGATACCGATTGAGTATGCGTACGACGCTTTGAATCGATCGCAAAATTTTTTTTTTTGGGGGGAAAAAAATTTTTTTGAATGCTTTGTCCTGATATTTTTTTGAATGCTTTGTCCTGATTGGTCAATCTTGAAAGCTTCGGCGAGTGTCCGAACAAAATTTTTTTTTGGGGGGAAAAATTTTTTTTTGAATGCTTTGTCCTGATTGGTCAATCTTGAAAGCTTCGGCGAGTGTCCGAACAAATTTTTTTTTTTTTGGGGGGGGGGGGAAATTTTTTTTGAATGCTTTGTCCTGATTGGTCAATCTTGAAAGCTTCGGCGAGTGTCCGAACAAAATTTTTTTTTTTTTGGGGGGGGGGAAATTTTTTTGAATGCTTTGTCCTGATTGGTCAATCTTGAAAGCTTCGGCGAGTGTCCGAACAAAATTTTTTTTTGGGGGGGTAAAATTTTTTTTTGAATGCTTTGTCCTGATTGGTCAATCTTGAAAGCTTCGGGAGTTGGTGAAAGATTTTTTCTTTTGCTCTCTCTCTATCTCTCTCTCTCTATCTATCTATCTATCTCTCTCTCTCTCTCTCTATCTATCTATCTATCTATCTATCTATCTATCTATATATATATATATATATATATATACATATATATATATATATATATATATATATATATATATATATATATATATATATATATATATATATATAGATATATATAGATATATATATTAATATATATATATATATATATATATATATATATATATATATATTAATATATATATATATATATTAATATATATATATATATATATATATATATATATATATATATATATATATATAAATATATATATATATATTAATATATATATATATATATATATATATATATATATATTAATATATTATATATATATATATATATATATATATTAATATATATATATATATATTTATATATATATATATATTAATATATATATATAAATATATATATATATATATTAATATATATATATATATTTATATATATATATTAATATATATATATATATAAATATATATATATATATATATTAATATATATATATATATATATTAATATATATATATAATATTAATATATATATATATATATATTAATATATATATATATATATATTAATATATATATATATAATATTAATATATAATATATATATATTAATATATATATATATTAATATATATATTAATATATATATATATTAATATATATATATTATATATATATATATATTAATATATATATATATTAATATATATATTAATATATATATATATTAATATATATATATATATTATATAATAATATATATTAATATATATATATATTAATATATATATATATTAATATATATAGTATATATTAATATATATATATTAATATATATATATATATTAATATATATATATATTAATATATATATATATTAATATATATATATATATTAATATATATATATATTAATATATATATATATATATTAATATATATATATATTAATATATATATATATATTAATATATATATATATTAATATATATATATATATATTAATATATATATATATTAATATATATATATATATATATATATATATATTAATTAATATATATATATATTAATATATATATATATATATATTAATATATATA